>JAANYP010000500.1:596400-809390 GCA_020465985.1 Centrapalus pauciflorus
CTTAACACTTAACCCTAAACCCTATACACTTAACCCTAAACCCTAAACACTTAACCCTAAACCCTAACCCTAACACAAAACCCTAACCCAAAACCCTAACCTTAAACCCCAAACCCTAACCCTAAACCCTAACCCTAAACCATAAATCATAAACCCAAAACCCTAACCCCAAACCCTAACCCAAAGCCCTAACTCTATGCCCTAACCCAAAACCCTAACCCAAAACCCTAACCCAAACCCTAAACCCAAACCCTAAACCGAAACCCTAACCCTAAGCCACAAACCCTAACCCAAAACCCAAAACCCCAAACCCCAAACCCTAAACCCTAACCCTAAACCCTAACCCAAAATCCAAACCCTAAACCTTAAACCCTAACCCTAGACCCTAACCCTAAAACCTAAACCCTAAACCAAACCCTAACCCATACACTATATCCTAAATCCTAACCCTAAACACTTAATCCTGAACCCTAAGCCTAAACCATAAACCCTAACCCTAAACCCTAACCCTAAACCATAAACCCTAACCCTAAACCTAAACCCTAAAACCCTAACCCTAAACCCCAAACCCTAAACCCTAACCCAAACCCTAGACCAAACCTTAAACCCTAACCCTAAAGCTTAACCTTAACCCTAAACGTAATACCCTAAACCCTAACCCTAAACCTAAATCCTAAATTTTAACCCTAAATCGAAACTAAAACCCTAACCCCTAACCCTATCCCTTAACCCTAAACCTTAAACCCTAAACCGAAACCCTAACCTTAAACCCTAACACTAAACCGAAACCCTAACCCTAACCGTAATTTACGTCTCTTTTATAACTTTTTTGTTACGTATAGTGGCGCTCAACCTAACCCAGAAACCCTAACTCTAACCCTAAACCCTAACCCTAAACCCTAAACCCTAAATACTTAACCTTAAACCCTAAACCCCAACCCAAAACCATAATCCCTAACCCTAAACCCTAACCATAAACCTAAACCCTAAACCGAAACCCTAACCCTAAACCCTAAACCGTAACCCTAAACCCCAAACCCTAAACCCTAACCCTAAGCCTAAACCAAACCTTAAACCCTTACCCTAAAGCTTAACTTTAACCCTAAACGTAATACCCTAAACCCTAACGCTAACCCTAAACCCTAAACCCTAACCCTAAACCCTAAACCCTAACCCCTAACCCTATCCCTTAACCCTAAACCTTAAACCCTAAACCGAAACCCTAACTCTAAACCGAAACCCTAATCCTAACCGTAATTTACGTCTCCTTTATAACTATTTTGTTACGTATAGTGGCGCTCAACCTAACCCTAAACTCTAACCCTAAACCGAAACTGAAACCCTAACCCCTAACCCTATCCCTGAACCCTAAAACTTAAACCCTAAACCGAAACCATAACCTTAAACCCTAACTCTAAACTGAAACCCTAACCCTAATTTACGTCTCTTTTATAACTATTTTGTTACGTATAGTGGCGCTCAACCTAACCCCGAAACTCTAACTCTAAACCCTAAACCCTAAACCCTAACCCTAACCCCTAAACCGAAATCCTAACCATAAACCACAAACCCTAACCCAAAACCCAAAACTGTCACCGTAACCATAAACCCTAACCCGAAGTCCTAACCCTAAACCTTAAACCCTAACCCGAAACCCTAGACCCTAACCCTAAAACCTAAACCCTAAACCAAAGCCTAACCCTAACCGTATATCCTAAATCCTAACCCTAAACACTTAACCCTAAACCCTAAGCCTAAACCCTAAACCCTAAACACGTAACCCTAAACCCAAATTATAACCTAAACCCTAACCCTAAACCTAAACCCTAACCCGAAACCCTAACCCTAAATACTAAACCCCAAACCCTAAACCCTAACACAAAACCCTAACCCTAAACCCTAACCCTAAAGTTTAACGTTAACCCTAAACACAAAATCCTAAACCTTAACCCTAAACCTTAAACTCTAACCCTAACCTTAAACCTAAACTCTAAACCCTAACCCTAACCCTAACCCTAACCCTAACCCTAAACCGAAACTGAAACCCTAACCCCTAACCCTATCCCTTAACCCTAAAACTTAAACCCTAAACCGAAACCCTAACCTTAAACCCTAACTCTAACTCTAAACCGAAACCCTAACCCTAAACCAAACTTTAAACCCTAAACCCTAACCCTAAACCCTAAACACTTAACCCTAAACCCATACCCAAACCCTAACTCCTAAACCCTAAACCCTAAATCGAAACCCTAACCCTAACCCTAAACCCTAAACCCTAACCCTAACCCTAAACCAAACCTTAAACCCTAACCCTAAAGCTTAACCTTAACCCTAAACGCAAAATCCTTAGGCCTAAACCCTAAACTCTTAACCCTAAACCTTAAACACTTAACCCGAAACCCTAAACCTTAACCCTAACCTAAACCCAAACCCTAACACTAACCCTAAACCAAACGTTAAACCCAAACCCTAAAGCTTAACCTTAACCCTAAACGCAAAATCCTAAACCGAAAACCCTAACCCTAACCTAAACCCTAAACCCTAAACCCTAAACCCTAGCCTTAAACCGAAACTGAAACCCTTACCCTAACCCTAGCCCTTAAACCTAAACCTTAAACCCTAAACCGAAACCCTAACCTTAAACCCTAACTCTAAACTGAAACCCTAACCCTAATTTACGTCTCTTTTATAACTATTTTGTTACGTATAGTGACGCCCAACCTACCCCCGAAACCCTAACTCTAACCCTAACCCTAAACACTTAACCCTAAACCCTAAACCCTAACCCTTAACCCTAACCCTAAACCCTAACCCTAACCTTAAACCTAAACCCAAAACCAAAACCCTAAACCTAACCCAAAACCCTAACCCTAAACCGAAACCCTAGCCCTAAACCCGAAACCCTAATACTAAACCCTAAACCCTAAATCGTAACCCTAACCCTAAACCCTAAACCTTAAATTGAAACCCTAACCCTAAACCAAACCTTAAACCTTAAACCTTAAACCCTAAACCCAAACCCTAAACACTAAACACTTAACACTAAACCCTAAACACTTAACCCTAAACCCATACCTAAACCCTAACTCCTAAACCCTAAACCCTAAACCGAAACCCTAACCCTAACCCTAAACCCCAAACCCTAAACCCTAAACCCTACCGTAACCCTAAACCTAACCCTAAACCAAACCTTAAACCCTAACCCTAAAGCTTAACCTTAACCCTAAACGCAAAATCCTAAACCTTAAACCCTAACCCTAACCTAAACCCTAAACCATAAACCCAAAACCCTAGCCTTAAACCGAAACTGAAACCCTTACCCCTAACCCTATCCCTTAAACCTAAACCTTAAACCCTAAACCGAAACCCTAACCTTAAACCCTAACTCTAAGCCAAAACCCTAACCCTAATTTACGTCTCTTTTATAACTATTTTGTTAGGTATAGTGACGCTCAACCTACCCCCGAAACCCTAACTCTACCCCTAAACCCTAAACCCTAAACCCTAACCCTAAACACTTAACCCTAAACCCTAAACCCTAACCCTTAACCCTAGTGTATAACCCACATATCACTTGGATATTTTTAATTAAATTTATTTATATAAAATGTATATGAGTAAAAATAAAAACATACAAAAATGATAATTGTGTTTATTTTTTATTATTTACAGATTAAAAAATAGAGTACATTTATCTTTTTTAAAAATATTAAATTGTATTTATCTTTTATCTTTTATAATTTGTAATTATCTTTTTGGTAAACGTAGAGGTGACACGTGACATTTGATGTTTTCCTTTATTATATACATAATAATAATAATTTCCAAAACTAATTCAAATTTTTACATTTGAATCTAATTATGATTATTATGGATAATAATGATAGATATTTATTTTAGGTAAACATCAATTTTAAATGTTACAAAATTTAATTTATTACTAATTAATTAATGAAAAAAATCAAGTCAAAATTTAATGCAATTAAGTTAAGGTGTTAAATTTGGAAAAAGAGGTGGAAAAATAAAATTTTCTTGTATTGTAGAAGTGACACATGACATGAATTGTTTTGTTTTATTATAATGAGAAAATTACTGATTTGGTCCCTGTGGTTTGTCCATTGTTGTTGGTTTGGTCCTTTAAGATCAAAAATTACTCCGTTGGTCCTTATGATTGTAATTTTGTTTCATGGAAGGTCCTTTTGAGAAACGGCCGTTAAGTGTCAAGGTTAGTGAATGGGCATTTTAGTCTTTTACCTTCTCTCTCTCCTCTCCCTTCTTTCTATTAAATAATCTAGCCTATTTCTTCATCTTCTTCATTTCTCCTTCTCACCATTTTCTTCATTTTCTTCATTTTCTCCTTCTCCATCATTTTCTTCTTCTTCCTTCTTCCTTCTTCATTTAACATAAAACTTACAAAGCTTCCACGGCAAGAAGAAATAGCAAATGAGAAAGCGCATCCTCCTGACTTAATTCCCGTTCCATAACAAATTCTTTTGATGAAGATCCATTTAACATTCTCGAAACTGAGGTCTGAAGCACCCTGCAATCCATTTGCAACACTGTCAAAAGCTTTTTCAAAAGTCAACTTTGCAAAGTAAAAGTTTCATCCCAGATTTCATCCATTTGCAACACTATCTATATCAATCAATTTACTGAAAAGAGAGCTGCGAAAGAACGATCTCTGATGATTCTGCTCTTTGAACCTATTTTCGAAATGCATCAATATTATACTTTTCAGATGATCGGGCTCATCAACCCACCCTCCAACCAACAACCCTCTAATGATCTGTTTCCTCACTGGGTAATGGCAGGTGACATGATGTACAGATGCATATATTTTGTCATTAATGATAAGAATAATCAACAAGAGAAACAATGATCTTTAACTCAACAGTCAATGCAATCTAAGTACGGCAGTTTTTATGAGGGCAAAGCATTGTGTTGATCAAATGGAAAAAAAAAAGGAAGAAGGAAGAAGAAGAAAATGATGGAGAAGGAGAAAATGAAGAAAATGGTGAGAAGGAGAAATGAAGAAGATGAAGAAATAGGCTAGATTATTTAATAGAAAGAAGGGAGAGGAGAGAGAGAAGGTAAAAGACTAAAATGCCATTCACTAACCTTGACACTTAACGGCCGTTTCTCAAAAGGACCTTCCATGAAACAAAATTACAATCATAAGGACCAACGGAGTAATTTTTGATCTTAAAGGACCAAACCAGCAACAATGGACAAACCACAGGGACCAAATCAGTAATTTTCTCTATTATAATATATAGGTTAATCAACCCATGTATTAGATGGGTTGATTTAGAAAATACATATCTTTTATATTTTAATAAATTATTATAAAATTTATATATAATTAAAATAAAAAAAACTGAAAGCTAGTTAATTAAAGATAAAAAATACTTAGTTGTTTGATATTAAATAAAAAAATATTATTATATTGTATTATTAAAAACAGATAATATGTGTTTGCAAAAAATATTTCTTTTAATTTTTATTAACTTCACATATGAAATATCAATGTAAGAAACAAAAAACTTCAATTATGTGAATGTGTATATATTTTGAAAATGATAAAATATAAAAATTGAATATCTGATAATCAACAATCAAAATTTATTATATTCACATTTGAAGTTTTATCAATTAAATTTTAAATCTTGTTAGCAAAATAATTAACAAAAATTTTAACTTTATTTACTACACTTCTATATTTGAATCCAAATTTTTACATTTAAATTTAACTATGAACATTAAGGATAATAATGACACATATTTATTTTAGGTAAATATTAATTTAATATTAATTTATTAATGCAAAATTAAAATCAAATATTAATGTAATTAAGTTAAGGTAGTAAATTTGGAAATGAATCTAAAAAAATGTCATAGGTATAATTATTGATTTTAATTAAGGGTATAAGAGACATTTCATAAATAATTATGAGTTGTCATTAATCTGGACCATTGATTTTTCTTTCCATTCAATGGTCCAGAAACTTCAAGTGGTTTTCTTATTTTATATAGCATAGATATTATTTGGTATTTAGTTAACATAATTTTTTTTTCAAATTAATCAATTATATTAATGAAAAAATATCAATCAAGATAATCTGTTTAATGATAGGTAACCTATAATTAACGGTGGAAATTTCGGCGTGTTCAAGTAAACGGATCGATGATCAAAATACAAAAATTTAACACAATATTGAAATTTTTTCAAAACACAATTTGTTTGACATCATTTTCTAGAATTTTAGTTTTGAAAAAAAAATTATGTTATAGCTTAGTATTTTACAACCGGCTATTTTGACCATTCCGTCCGTTTGGCCTAATGTGTCGAAATTGCTACCCTATCGATAATTTTTAAAAAGTATCATGTCAGCTTGACTGGTCAAATGGCGTCGAAAGTTTGGTTGTCCAGACGAAAAAACGGTTATTGTCGCACAATTTACCTTCAATTCACATTATACTACCTAGATTGAAGTGTTTTTATTGGTATAATGTGTTAATTGAAAAAAAAAATTAATATATTACTCAAAATAATAGAAAAAAGTTAACGATGTGTTACATTTTTACATAAAGGGTTCAATGCAAAAAACACCATCAAGTTGGATAATTTTTGTGAAAATCCTCAATTATTATTGAGGTTACAAAAAAACCTCAACCGACTAAAATCTCACATAATCGGTATGTTACCCCTTGTAACCGGTTATCTTCATCTCCAATGAGTCCTCCGGCGATTATTGAAGCCTCCGACGGTCTTCTGGTGATCGATTTGGTTTCTCGTGGTTAGATGTACTTAAATTTCCGACACCATCACCTCGGATGAAGTCTCCATCAACCTTTGTAGCCCTTGAAGTTTTGATTTGTCATCCTCAAAGATCGTTTATTTTAAGGAAAAAAAAAAAATTTTGACAGGAAAAGGCGGTGGTAGGACCAAAATAGAGGTAATCCGGTTGTAGAGACATTTTGAAGGAAAATCGTTATTTGGATACATTTTATTTGGACAGAGAGTTTTCGCGAAAAACAAAATTGACAGGTGCTTTACATGATTAACCCATGTAAAATTCAAATATGAGGTGCCGCCGCCGGTGTGCGATTTGACTTTGAGATGCGTGCCGGTGTGGTTGACCAAAACAACGTTAGAAACTTCTGCTGCTGCTACTAGCTATTCATTCAGATTTCAGAATCTCATATCCCAGTTTGGCTGAGGCTGAAAGAGAAGCCACGAGTCAATTAGTCAATGAAGAAGCAAGTTCAAGAAATCGCCCTTGACGCTGATTGTCTGCCGGAAAGATATATCCGTAAAGAAGATGAAGGGTACGGTGGCCACACCCAAGCCGGTGCTGCTGCTGCGGCGGAGCTTCCTGTTATCGATCTTAGCCTCTTAACTTCATCTCCTTCTGAGCTCCATAAGCTTAAATCAGCTGTTGCCTCTTGGGGCTGCTTTCAGGTCTTCATTTCATCTATCTTCGGATTTATCTTGATGTCCACGTCACGTCTTTTATACACACACACACCCACACACATTCATGCTTCTTCATTAATATAACTTTTCTTCACTCGTATTAGTTCTTTATTATAACAGGACATGGTTACAGTTGAAAGTTGAAACTGCAAGATTGTCTCTCACTTGCCACTTCCCAAATTGGAAATATTGCAAGAATGTTTTTTTTTTCTTCTTTTAAAAAAGATATTTCGGTTGTTTCATAGGCAATAAACCATGGAATTGAAGGTTCATTTGTGGAGAAGGTTCGTGAAATCGGTAGAATCTTCTTCGGATTATCAATGGAAGAGAAGAAAAAATGTTTGAGAGCAGAAGATGATATTGAAGGCTATGGTAATGATATGGTTCTCTCTGATCACCAAATTCTTGATTGGACTGACAGGCTTTATCTTACTGTTCTTCCTAAACACAAACAAAGGCTTCAATTTTGGCCTCAAAATCCCACTCACTTCAGGTAAATTGATATGTTTATGCAATTCTGCTACAGAATATTGGAACTTTATTTGGTAGATTGATCTTTGACTAATCGTGTTTACATTATATATATGCTATTGTGATGACATAGGGAAGTTCTTGATGAATATAGCTCGAAAATTGAGGTGATCAATGAAGTTGTACTTAAGGCCCTTGCTACATCGTTAAACTTGGAGGAAAATTCCTTCTTGAACCAATATGGGACGACTTCAACGATGAATGCAAGATTTAACTACTATCCTCCTTGTCGATGGCCCGACAAAGTGTTGGGAGTCAAGCCCCATGCTGATGGTTCGGCCATCACCGTTCTGTTGCAAGACAAAGAGGTCCAAGGCCTTCAAGTCTTGAAAGATGATAAGTGGTTTGGAGTTCCTATTGTTCCTGATGCTCTAACCATCAATGTTGGTGATCAAATCGAGGTAATTAATCATTTTGATGTACACGCGCACTTTTGAGGTCAGGCGTACTTTCACCTTCCAAAACTACTTAGCAACTTTTCAGACTTTGAATGAATTACATAAGTATTGAGCTTCACAGGAAAGAAAGTAAAACTGCCTAGAAAATGTTGTGTTTGAATGTTGACTGAATATATGTGAAATCTGAATTTGGAAATTAATTAGTTTGACCTAAAAAGTTACAAGTGATATTGATCATTGGAAGGATTTGAAAATGTGCAGATAATGAGTAATGGGATATTCAAGAGCCCTGTACATAGAGTGTTGGTAAACTCGGAAAACGAAAGGATGACTCTAGCAATGTTCTGCATGCCTCAAACAGAACAGGATGTTGGACCTGTGGATCAGCTTGTTACAGATGAAACACCAAGATTATATAAAAATGTCACATTTACCGCCGAATTCTTTTTTGAGAACTACCAGCATGGTAGGAGAGCGATCGATGCTTGCAAAATGTAATTATGTTGAACTGCTTTTTACCAAATTTGTTTCCTTGAATTTTGTTGGTGTCATAAAATTAAAGAAATCAAATTTGAACTCTATATTGTGAGACACATTTATAATACGATGGAAGTGTGAGTTTTCCTAATCTTCTTGTTCTTGATGTGGTTAAAAGGGGAAGTGTTATAAGGAAATTTGCTTTTTAGAGTTTAGAGAGGTTTGTAGTCTGAAGAACCATTAAAATCGACCCCTTTTGACTTTTGTTCGTATGGTATCCATTGGAAAGCTCGAACTTGAATCCCAAGCAAATAAAGCAGAAGAATTTGTATCCTTCAAGTTAAACCACTTATTATTTCGAGTTCCTAAATAACTTATCCTGCAATCCAAAGAAAATCTTGGCATGCAAACTTTGACTAGAAAATAAACGACTTGTCATACTAACTTTATCCTTCATCAATTTTACAAGCGACAATTCAACAGATGCCAGATGGTAGCTTCAAGATTGATTATTGTCTATGATATTAGTTAACAGTTTTATATAAAGATAAAAAAGGAAACGATCAGGGAATTAATTAATCAACAGTGTAGATACAATCGTGTTAAAATTCAAGTTGGTTTCTCATGTTCAAGGAGACTTTTCTATATATCAACGGTTTAGATTCACTCATGTTGAAAGACTAGACTTTTCTGTATTTCAACTTTTGAAAAAAATGTGAAATTTTTCTCTAGATAAATGATGTTGAAATCCAAGTTGGTGCCTTTTTTTTTTATTGAATGGTTACTATGGCAGGCAAGTCTTTGGCTCTTTCTTATACACCATTTCTTAAAGATCTTTAGTGCACATTGTCTGTCATATCTAAAACCCAAAATTGAATTCTTAATGATGACAGTATCTGCATCTGAACAACTATGTCGTCAGGTTTCTCTTGCCAAGATTCGATCCACAACCCAAGACTTTGACGATGGAGTTGTGATAGGGATTGGAGGCTTTGGGAAGGTATACAAAGGTTACATCGATCATGGATCGAGTAGTATTGCTGTTGCCATCAAACGGTTGGACTCCATGTCCAGTCAAGGGGTACACGAGTTCAAGACAGAAATTGAGATGCTTACTAAGTTGAGGCATCATAACTTGGTGTCTCTGATTGGTTACTGTAATGATAGTGAAGAGATGATCCTAATTTATGAGTATATGCCACGTGGAACCCTTGGCTTTCATCTGTACGAAGATGATATTCCTTTAACTTGGGTACAGCGGCTTAAGATAAGCATAGGTGCTGCACATGGATTAGATTACCTTCACACCGGATCGGGCACCCAACACGGAGTAATACATCGTGATGTGAAGAGTTCAAACATTCTGTTAGATGAGAATTGGGATGCCAAGATTTCAGATTTTGGTCTGTCCAAAATGGGCCCAATAAATCAAACAACTTCTTATGTTAACACCAGTGTTAGAGGCACATTTGGGTACATTGATCCTAACTATTTTCTAACTGGACGTTTGACAAGGAAATCAGACGTGTTTGCCTTTGGGGTGGTTTTGTTTGAATTGCTCTCTGGGAGATGTGCAGTTGATATGAGTCTCGACGAGGAGCAATGTAGTTTGTCCAGGTGGGCTCAACTATGTGTTGAAGAACGAAAATTAGATCAAATTGTTGATTCTAATATCAAGGGACAAATATCTTACAGATGTTTGAAAGAGTTTACACAAATTGCTCACCGATGTTTGAACAGTCGTCCGAAAGAACGCCCTACGATGGCTGAGGTTGTGGTAGCTCTTCAGGTTTCTCAGGCATTACAGGAGAAATTTGACAATTCTGCACAGCCAGCAGGCATAACAGGACTCACTCGGAAGATGCAAAAGTATCTCATGTTCCCAATTAAAGGAAACTCTGGTAAACATAAATTCTCTTTGTACATGCTTTTGTTGCTTGCAATCCAACTAAAATTTGGCATTGTTTCTGGTATGTCTGGTTTTTAGATCGTGGCTCAACGCCTGCAGATGATGATGGTGATGTAGGTATTGAAATGGCCCCTGGTGGTGATCAATTTATGCCCCAATATTTGAAAGTTTTCACATACGAGGAACTGAAACGTGCTACTAACAACTTTCACACTCAAATGAGGAGAGGTTGCCCCGCAACTTCAGCTTGGGTTTTCAAAGGTTGGGTTGATAAGAAGACATATGCTCCATCTATTCCTGGTGTTGGATTGGCCATTGCCGTTAAAAGACTTCATCATTGTTACTGTGGAAGTCTTGAAAAGGCCAAGGTAATTTATATCCAGTTGATGGTACATATATATATATGTTTAAATCCGATTATCAGTCTATTAAATCGTCATCTAAGCATTCATTAATGCAGTTGGATTTAAAGATGTTGGTAGCGTTGGATCATCCGAACCTTGTTAAACTCATAGGCTACTGCATCAGAGGCAAAGAGGTCCTCCTTGTTCACGAGTTCATGCAAAACGGAAGCTTGGAGGGTCACCTACATCTTAGTACAGAGAAACTCTCGTTGATTACGAGGGTTAAAATAGCTGTTGGAGTTGCTCGAGGCCTTCTTTTCTTGTGCAAGACACAGAGCAAAGCCAGCGAATGGCTGTTTGAGCCACACAATATATTGCTCGATGAGGTACTTGTTAGGTTTTGTAAGTCACTATTAGGGAGAATACACAAATGTCCAGTTTGGAGGAAATCTGGTTTAAAGACACATTTATGTTACAAATTAGGGTTAATGTATTACAATTAAGATCAGTTTATTGATCCTGCTGGTTAACATTTTACAGGAATTTAACGCGAAGCTTTCAGATTTTGATGTGCGGAAATTAGTACACGGCCATAGCCTTGAAGACCACAGTTTTGAATGCTATTACCATCCGTGGCGAAGTAAGTAACTTGTATATCTGGCCTAATTATTGTAGTACAAAAGCCAGAGGTACCATCAATTCATCTGCCAATTTGGGGAAAAAAAAAACATAATGGTCCTCTAGTGCTTTCAAGATTCAGTAAAAACATCAATGAATATGTTATGTTAGAATGCGGTATGATATTTATAGTCAAAAGTCATGAGAATTGTTAATAATTATGCAACTTTTCAAATTGACAAATGATATCTTAACTCTTGTCACATAGATCTGAAGTATCTTTTTTGGTCAGATCCTCTTGAACCGAAGCACACTGATTATGGTTATGAGATGGTGTTGCTGGAGTTGCTAGCAGTTCTGCAGATCAGAGAGGCGCTTGTCGACTTTTCATGTGGTCGTGATTTGTCTGGCTTTGCCTCGGACATCAGCCTTTGTTTAACAACGATGTTGGAGAAACTAGAACAATTGTATGAAAACATGACGAAAAGGGATCAAGCTTGTTTGTAGATGCATGGTTGGTTAGCTATCTTAAATATGAATGACTTGATACATATTTCCATTTAGTAGAATATAAATATCCACTCATTTAATTGTAAACAGAAGGAAAAGAATAACAGGGGCTGTAAGTGTAACTGCAATGGGGAAAAATTTACCTCATCATCCAATTCCAAACCTTTAAAATGAATACGACCAGGCAGGTGCTATATATCGGACTCGTAAATGATCAATGAATCTAGAAAATCTTGAAGAGGAGGCCACCATGGGTAGCGAAAAAGGGTGCAAACACCAGCGATTCAACAGCCATGAGCTTGATAAGAATGTTTAGAGACGGCCCAGATGTGTCCTTTAGAGGGTCCCCAACTGTGTCGCCGATCACAGCCGCCTTGTGGGGGTCAGACCCTTTTGGACCAAGACTTCGTGCATGCTCAGAAGCACCCGCCTATATCAAACAATAAACACCATCCATCCTCTACATCAAACGATCCACTCGACAGACAATTGATATTATTATCCTCAAAGAAAATATCAGAAATTAACACCTCGATATATTTCTTGGCGTTGTCCCAAGCACCACCAGTGTTTGATGCAGATATGGCAATCTTCATTATAGAGGGAAAAAAAAAAAGAGAAACATCATCTGATTCGGGAATGCATATCGACAGACAATTTTCATTTTCTTTTATAAGCATGAGCTGAAAAGAAAAAAAAAATACCTGTACGCCAGAGATGAGAGATCCGGCAAGAACACCAGAAAGTGTTTCAACGCCAAAGAAAATGCCAACGATAAGTGGCGTGAGCATGACCAGAGCACCAGGAGGGATCATCTCCTTAATTGATGCGTCGGTTGAAATCTTCACACAGGTGGCATAATCAGGCTTGGCAGTGCCTTCCATGAGGCCTGGAATGGTGTTGAATTGCCTACGGACTTCCTCAACCATCTTAAGCGCTGCACTTCCCACACTCTTCATTGTCATGGCTGAGAACCAGTACGGAAGCATTGCACCCACCATCAAACCAATAAAAACTTTTGGGGTCAAAACATCTACCGTCATGATTTCGGCTCTGCTCACAAATGCACCAAAGAGTGCCAAGGATACAAGAGCTGCAGACCCGATCGCAAAGCCCTGTAAAAGAAAAAAATGTTGACGTACATGTTTACATACACTTGGCAACAGAAACGTATCAAAGACAACAAACGAGGACTATATATATCTACAATGTACCTTTCCGATAGCAGCGGTGGTGTTTCCAGCAGCATCAAGGGCGTCGGTTCTTTCGCGAATTCTGTGGCTCATCCCAGCCATTTCTGCTATGCCTCCTGCATTGTCACTAATGGGACCATATGCATCAATGGCTAAACCAGTGGCTATGGTGCTCAGCATTCCAAGCGCAGCTACAGCGATTCCGTACATTGCAGCAAAACTAAAACTAACATAAATGCTGATCGCGATGGCAAAAATTGGAATGATACATGATTTATATCCCAAAGCAAGGCCAAAAATGACATTTGTAGCAGCCCCAGTACGGCAAGAATCAGCAACGTCTTGCACAGGGGTGTATGCATTGCTGGTGTAGTATTCAGTTACAAACCCAATAATTAACCCCGCCCATAAACCAACACCAACACATAAGAACAATTGCCTGCAAAACCCACACCAAATAAGGAAATTGGCAAATGGAACCGCATACACTCTTAATAAGAGCAGAAATGGAGCTTACCAGTTCTTAACTTTTTTCTGGATTCCGAAATTGAAGATGGTGAACGTAGAAGGAAGGGCAACCCAACTAACAAGTGCTATACCGATAGTCATCAAGATGGTCGAAACTATGAGTTGATTTTTCAAAGCAGGCTCAATTTCCTTCACGGTCTTAACTTCGAAGAAGTCGGTGGCAAACAAGGTAGTGATCAAACATATGAGAATACCAATAGAACTCACAAGGAGAGGGTACATCATTGAAGTGAAATCGTGATGGTTCCCGAATGAGGATATTGAAGCAACAACAAGAGCAGCACAAGATGATTCAGCATATGAGCCGAAAAGATCTGATCCCATACCAGCAATGTCTCCGACATTGTCACCAACATTATCGGCAATAACCTGAGACAATTTCACTAGTTCAAGGGCAAGTATGACATGCATATATTAGTTGAAAACGTAAGACTTACTGCAGGATTCCTCGGGTCATCTTCGGGGATGTTCCTTTCGACCTTGCCAACAAGATCAGCACCAACATCAGCGGCTTTTGTGTAAATTCCACCACCAACTCTGCCAAAAAGTGCCATGGAAGATCCACCAAGTCCATAACCAGTTATAGCTTCAAAAAGGCCTTCCCAATCATCGCCATAATAAATCTTGAACAGGTTGATGGTTATATACAACACCAGGAGACCATTTGCAGCAAGGAGGAATCCCATGACAGCACCAGAACGGAATGCAATGATAAAAGCCTTCCCAACTCCCTTTCTAGCCTCAAGGGTAGTTCTGGCATTTGCATATGTGGCAATTTTCATCCCAAGAAAGCCGGATATGACTGAGGTAATGGCGCCAAGCAAAAAGGATACAGTGCTGAAGGCAGCAGTAGCGAGTGCTGGCTTGCAGAGCTTGCTGCTATCATATGTGCATTGTCGACTATCCGTGCTGAAACCCTCGACAGACCCAAGGAAGACAAAGATCAGAACCGCAAAAGCAACCATGAAAACACCAACGTACTGATATTCGGTGAAGAGGAAGGAAGTTGCTCCTGCAATATAACCAGTCAAGTAGTTAGTCAAATGTGTAACTTATGAGCAAACCTTATGAAGTGTGGGCAAAAATCAATAGTTCAATACCATTAGTATTCTGTGATGATAAAAAATGGATGAGTTTCATTTAGATCGAAAAGAGGGACCCAGAAAGTGAAAAGGTAAAATGGTTAAAAGTGGACCTTAAATCACTGTATCTGCTAACCAAAAAAATTTACGAAATCAGATGTGATCACAATGTGATTACCAAAATACCAAAAATTATAGGTTCCCACATGCCTAAAGTCACATAGATGAAGTTAAATATCCTTAGGACACATGCCACAAACATCCCCAATAAAATATAATACGAAAACGAATTACTTAATAGTTAATACACGACAAGATCCTACATAATTCACCTGTTCACATGATTAAGATTAATCGTCCAAATTGCATACCACCAGACAACCTCACATGAATGTGTTCTAACTTTCGATATTATAAAATAGAGACTTGAACCTAACTAACTCATTAACATGTGTCTGTACATTATACACAGTAACAAGCCCACTATAAAAAAAAGGGTGTCTATACATATAAAGTATTGTATAAACTAGTAATGAAACAAAAGTTTAAAACTACTAGAAAGTTCTTGCAACATTGAGGTAGTGGCAAAAGACTCAAACACGGATATATACAACGACTGTATATGCAATAAATTTAGGTTCAATAAATATGTTTTTACCATTCTCCTTGTTGTTATGTTGAATGTAAGGTAAATGGGACCTTAATCTTTCAGCATATAAAAAGATGTACGGCTTAAACGAGATCTGATCACATTTTGGAGTATGAAGATACCATGTTCAGAAATTACAATAATTGCCTATAGTCATCAAGATCAATTAAACTACTCTTAAACATATGCCAGTTGCGACTGACAAGTGAGAATAGGCTCAATCATCATTGTAAACAGGAAAAAAACAAATTAAAAGAGTGTATAACATCATACATGGCGAGGTCCTACAGGGTTCAAATGGTTACACGATTAAAAAAGTGACCCAACTTTGCATACCACTGGTAACCAGACAAACCTCACATTGAAATTCATTTGAATGTGTTTTAATATTCCAAAACAGAGACTTGAACCTAACTCAGTAACGTGAGTCTTAAAGAAACAAAAACTTGTACCAATTCAGTAACACAGCCATTACTAATTAAGTAAAACATACATATACACACGCAGCCACAGGCATTTATAAACGGTGTCCTTATAATGTTTGTGAGAGAGAGAGAGAGAGAGAGAGCGCTTGAAAGCTTAATCAGAACTACACCCAAAGGGCCCTGTATCAAACATGAATGCTTATTGAAGATTAAGCAAGGTAAAGTAAGAAATGTAATTAGAGATTGAAGATGAAAATAAATAAATAAAAGAAAACATCCACAACAACCAGAAGCTGAATTGAAGTGGCAATTTAGGAAAGAAACTACCATCATTACGTAAAGGAAGAACGTGGCAAAACTTCTACTCATCTGTACATGAAAGTAAGTAACAGATATGGAACGTAACTAAATGATAAATATTCATAATCCATGAATACAAATTCTGAGGATTTGATATTAGACCACTAATTAAAGAAAAAAAAGGGAAAAAAAAAAACAAATTACCTAGAGAAATAGCGTTCTGAATTTCGGCACATTTACGAAGAATGATGTGGTGGTTATCGCCTTGTTCTTCGTCGATCAAGGATTCGGCGAGGGAAGGTTTGTCGGGAGAGAGGTTGATTTTGGCGACAAGAAGCCATTGAAAGAGAGAGAAGAGAATTCCTAAGAGGGCGCAGAGTGGTATTATGATTTGGGTGGCGACATCTGGGAGAATTGTTGACGTCCCCATGGCCATGGGGGGTGATTGCGGTTGCGGAGGAAAACAAAATGCTAGAAAACTGAAAGAAATTCAAGGGTGGCATTGAAATTTGCGAGGAAAATATATATATTTGGGTGAGAGAATGAGATGATTTGAATGATGAGAGAGGCAGACTCAGAGGCATCCAATTTGATTGATACTAGTTTATTACCCGCGTATTACGCGGATATTTTTAATATATATAAAATATAATAAATAAAAAGATGAAGATATAAATATTATTTTTTAAACAAAAGTATATAAGATGAGACCTATTAATTTTGTATATTTCTAAATATATATGAAGAATAATTATTTTCTTATATATTTTTTAAACTTTTATTATATTACCTTATAATTAATAGGTTAGTATATTATTAGATTTTGTTTGATTTGATATGATTTGATTTGAATTTAAAAGTGGATTATATTAGATTTGGATAGATTTGATTTAAATTTCTTTATTCTTTTTAAAATCTATTTATGCCACGTGTCGATTCATGGTGACGACACGTGGCTTCATCAGAAATGAGTATATTTACTCTTTTAATAGTATAGATAGATGTGTTATTATGGGAATCATTCCCATCCAAACGCTAATGTAATATATTGCTTTCCCTTTCACTTTACTTTACACCTCATGTTCATCTTCGTAAAGTGTTTGCATTGCGTTCATTATAACTAAAGTTGACTTGCAACCAGTTTAACTGGTTGCATTTTGTTCCGGTCACCACCTCTCCAATAACATCTTAAGAACAAACAATTCTGTACGAAAAATTCAATAGAAATCAATAATCGAAAGTCTAATAGATTGAATCAAAATTTAAATCAACAATCTGAAGATGATCAAATCGAAGCTTCGAGGGTCCACGGAGGCTTCATTAAATATGGAGGTATCACTGTCGAAAGTTTAAGTGCTTTCAATAAACCAAATCGGTCATCGAAGGACTATTTGGAGACTTCAATGGTCACCGATGGACATGTCATAGATGAATGTAACTGGTTGCAATAGGTAACATACCGGTTTCGTAAGATTTTAGTCGGTTGAAAGTTTTTTGTGACAACAAAAATAGTTGGAGGTTTTAATCATCAAAATGATCCAACTTAAAGGTTTTTCTTTTTGCGTAAAAACCCCAATATAAATTGATAAAATATTTTCTTAATCAACCCATGTAATACATAAGTTACTTGACTCGTAGTGAATAAATAGTTTTATTTTTGATATATTAGATAAGTAAGAAGGATATAATGTAATAAGATAATTTGTCTGGAATTATATCGTTGAAAGGTAGTGGGTATGAACAAATTTTTGGTGTGTGGAGTATAGAGTAATGTTAGTACGTATCTAGATATGAAAGTTGGAAATTAAGTTGTATTATGACAATATAAAAAAAATTATTAGATTCAATCATTTGACCTATAGCCCGGCCATACACTGACGCTCTGTTTTAATATTCGAAAAGATAATAACAGAAAGGAAAAGAAGAGAAAAGAATATTTTTGTTTGTGTTATTAAATCAGGAGATAATAAAGATGAATGAAAGACAATTTATTTTCATGAAGAGGGAATAAAGAAAATAAAAACCTTTGTTTTATGGGGTAAAGCCATACAATAGCAACCTACTTTTGAAAATGTATCGATATGGTACATCTACTTTTTTAATTGTCTATATGGTACGTGTACTTTAATTTTCTTTATCGATATGGTCATTCTACATAATAGAGCCCGGTTTTTACATACGAAACAGGGTTCTAATGGTATGAAAAACAGGGGTCTATTACAAATATGGTCATATCGGTATAAAAAATTGAAGTACAGGTACCATATCGATATTTAAAAAAGTAGACGTACCATATTGATAAATTTTTAAAAGTAGATTACTATTGTATGTCTTTACCCCTTGTTTTATTGTAATTTACATAGACAAATTTTTATCAAACTTTCTTTCATTCACTTTAATCCCATATTTGGAAGGAAAATTTTGAAGAGAAAACTCATCATACTTTCCTTCCTCTTCCCTAGCTTTCCTTCCTTAAAAATAATAAAAGAACACAACTTTTTTTTGTTTAATCCCTCTTTTTCTGTTTTCCTTCACTTTCTTCTGTATAATGATTCAAGAACAGAACAGAGGGTTAAATTCGTCCCCATCTATATATATACCTTGAAAGACATCCTAAATAGTTATTTTTAGATAAAGAAAATAATTTTATAAGCAAAACAAAATGCATAATTAAAAAGCTTTAAAGTTAATTTGCCTGAAATCTAATATACATAATGAAATTGATGTTCACAGCTAGTTAAACAGGCTACTAAAAGCTTGATCAATAGATTCAACTAGCTAGTTTTTAGTTAATTTGTAAAAAATGAAATGTAATACGTATCAGAACAGATGCAAGACATGCCTTAATATATATAAGATGAATATGTGACATAAATCAAAATATTGACAAAATACATACATATTGCATGTTATCAATAGCCGGTATGTAAACAAAATAAACTCTTTGTAACAAACATATTTATTTGGAAATCATGCAATGTTGTGATCAGATTTATACCGTGCAATGTTGTGATCAGATATATTATTGATAATATATTAATTACAACTCCATATATCGATCTCGTCACTTTTAATATGCTAACGACCGTACGTTTTTTTCTTCTCCATCCCTTCGATCTTAATTATCATGTATACTTCAATTCATTAGACTATATATATTGGAGGGGTAATTATATTATATATTGCTACCTAAATAAATGCAAACGTACGTACTGTTTTAATTCAAATTGTTAATTAGGTCATGTGGGCGGAGGTTTGATTTTAGAAGCAGAAGGTAATAAAAGGTTATAACAGAAAGGCTTTTAATCTATAACGTGTAAAATTGTAAAAAAAATCACAAATTTAGAAAAATGATATATGACAAGTATATGTGTGTTATCTTGGGTGGGTAGAAATGTCACGTAAATCACATGATATATATCTTGCAACGTACAACAAAACAAAACACGTACTTGCATCAATGTTTAGGCAGGCAAGCTGCAGGAATTGAACTTATTAAGATGGAGCAGATTATACATGAATCGAACCTTTTAATAATTAGGTAATAAGTTCCAGACAAATGATATATATATTCCATCATTTCTATTTATAATTACTTTCAATTAATATTATTTCTTCCTTTTTAAATATATACTTTTTAACATGTATCATTTATTTTGCACTAACAATAATTTTTATAAAATATATATGCATGCATATATAAGAAATCACAAATCCATCATTAATACTACTTAATTAATACCAACATAACTAACTTCTTAAAAAATATATTTCCAAACCTTCACAGCTTGTTTTTTATAAATCTCAATTTAAAGAAATTAAGATAAACATTACAAGCAATAGAATTTGATAACTTGGTGTTCAAAATGTATATATGATTCAAGTAGTTAACTAGAGAAAAAGACGGTTGAATCTAAATACTTTTGTTTAAGATTCTATTTTTGTCAGATAATTAAAATTTTAAGCAATTTCGAATATATATGTCTGTGTGTGTATGTATGGAAAAAAAACGACTACTAAGCCTTTTGATTTAATTAATTAAGGTATTCAATGATTTTTTTTGTTATATTAGTCTTTTTTTATCTAGTTTTATGTTATATTATATTTTTTCAACTCTTGTATATTATTTTTAAAACTTAAAGTTATATCTAAAAGCAACAACTAATTTACACATTGCATCTACATCAATCTTCTAAAATTGTTCTTAACGTGTATTCGTTTTTGGCTAATTTCATTTCTTGTAAAGAAAAACCAAAAATATAACAAACAAAAACTAGTGGGATGTCAAAATAAATAAAACAAACATGGTGAAGCATATCTTACCTAAATTTGACAATACTAAAAATGGCTAATTGCTGATAATAATAACATCTTTATGTTTTTTTTAATATTTAATACAACGTTATTTATTTTTAATCACTAATAACATCTACTTTTATATTTTTTATCATTCATATCAAAAGTTGAAAAAGTAGTTGTTATAAATGATAGAAAAATATAAAAGTTAATGTTATTTATGATACAAAATACAAAAGTTGATGCTATTAAATACAAAAATACATAAATTGTTTTTTTAACGATATAAAATAAATAATGTTGTTATAAATGATAAAAATGTAAGATAATGTTACTATTTTAGCAGTTAACCCTACTAAAAATTACAAAGCGAAATTCTAGTGAGTTACAAAACCTTTTATTAATAACCCAAAAAAAAGAAAAAAGGAAATACACACGCTAAGAAAACAAATCCAACGGCTGTCAATGGCCGCTTCCTCCGAAAATCTGTGACGACAATGTTCAAAGAACGTTATAAAATTCGCCTTTCGAGCATATGCATAAACAAATCATCTCTTCCCTTTTTTACCTTTTTAACAGAAAAACCGACTTGATCTCCCTGTCGCGTTTTCTCATCCCTCGCCACCGCTCTTCGCCGCAGAAACCCATTTTCCGGTGGGTTTCACGGGCTTTGATCGGTTTAACAACCCTGACAAGTGAGTTGGTGGTGATTTCTTATTATTTGCTCCGTTAAACAACCCTTCGAAATTAATCCATTTTTATGTCTCTGTTGCATTTTTGTTTCCAAAAAATACTATTCTCAGGATGTTAAATTAAAAAAAAAAATCCATACTTCTTGATTTTGCTTCTGGGTTTGTCTTAAATTCAAAAGAGATTCAATCTTATTGGGGTTTCTTGAAACATACATACACATAATTATATATACATTGTTGTATGTGCATACTGGTTTAAAAAAAATGGTTACCTCACCGGTGTCATCGAGCAATCGCTTAAAGGCGGTGTTTGAGAGCATCGGGGCGGTTGGTTTTGGTGGTGGCAGCAGCAGTAGTAGCAGCGATAAGAGGCTGACGTGTGAAGAAGAGTTTGGATCTCCCACCATGGAAATGATGGAGCTTGGTGCTGCTGACAGGACAAAAAATGTGCTTATTTTGATGAGTGATACAGGCGGTGGCCACCGTGCCTCAGCCGAGGCCATCCGTGATGCTTTCAAGATTGAATTTGGCGATCAATACAAGGTGCAATTTCTTCACGATACTCTGTGCATGTGTATGAAATTATTATCTCAAATCGAAGTTGAAAACATTGCATTTTGTATGATGATTATTTGGTGATATAAAAAAAAAACCAATCTGTTAATTTCCTGTGTTTTTATTACCATTTTTGGGATGAAAAAAGAAAGGAATATATGAATTTGGAATATGACAGATTATTATGTTGCAAATGATAATTGGTTCTTTCTATTTTGTATCCTTTTAAAATTCAGTATTAATTGTATATTTAGTTGCCATCTGTTCATAGAGTTCTTCCCTAAGATGACCAAATGACCTTAGGAAAACGGAAAAATTTTCATTTTTGGATCAAAGTCCATATGAACTGAGCTACTCTTTCTCTCCCATGTAATAATTTGTTGGAAAAGTCAATTTATTGCTGAATTTAAATATCGTAAAGCATTGATATTTCTTGTGTTAATTATTAATCTTACTTTCACTGTTCGCTTGGTTTTCTTTGAATTTAATAGATATTTATCAAGGATGTTTGGAAGGAAAACACTGGATGGCCATTAAACGACATGGAAAATCAGTACAAGTTCATGGTTAAACACGTCCAGCTATGGAACGTTGCGTTTCATGGCACTTCTCCTCGTTGGATACACAATTTTTATCTTGCTGCTTTTGCCGCCTTCTACGCCAAGTATGTTCTCTTTTATGGTCTTTTTTAGTATACCGTATTTTGCAACTTCAATTTAGCAGAAGCTAGCCGTGATTGTTTTTATTGTTTCTTCTAATTCTTTTACTTTTTGGTAAAATCTTGAATCAAAGGGAGGTTGAAGCTGGTTTAATGGAGTACAAACCGGACATCATCATCAGCGTTCATCCGCTAATGCAACACATTCCTTTATGGGTTCTTAAATGGCAAGGCTTAGACAAGAAAGTTATCTTTGTTACAGTCATTACAGATCTTAATACGTGCCATCGCACATGGTAAAAAGCAGAATTACCCTCATTCACAAAACTAACTATAAGTGTGTGAATTGGATCTTGATCTAGCTAAGAAGTTCGAGTTAACCTTTTTTATTTGGTTGTCTATTTTGTAATCAGGTTTCATCCTGGGGTTGACCGGTGCTATTGCCCTTCAGAAGAAGTAGCAAAGAGAGCTTTTCTAGATGACTTAGAAGAAGATCAATTACGTGTCTTTGGCTTGCCTATTCGACCCTCTTTTGCTCGTGCTGTCCTTAACAAGGTTACACCTCTATTTGATCACTGTCTTTCGCTAGAAAGCACTGGAATTTGGGGACACAAATGTAAAATTAACAATCTATTCGTAGCTTTAATCAACTACTTATCTGATTATGCAATTTGGATTTTTATATATCATCAAAGACACAATATCTGTTTCAAGTTCAGACACCCCCAAAACTCTTTAGATTCATCGAATTCTTGTGTCTAACCATTATCAAGAACCAATATCCTTGCAATCTAGATGTTCATTTAGTCTTTCTAGTTTACATTAATCTTGGGCTTATAATTTGGTTTTCCACTTAAATGTTATTTGGGGATATAGGATGACTTGAGGGAGGAGTTGGAAATGGATCCAAATCTACCAGCAGTGTTGCTGATGGGAGGTGGTGAAGGGATGGGTCCTGTTAAAAAGACTGCAAAGGCTCTTGGAGAATCTTTATTTGATAAAGAAACCGGAAAACCATTTGGTCAACTGGTTATAATATGTGGCCGAAATAAATCTTTGGCATCGTCTCTTGAATCTCTAGAGTGGAAGATCCCTGTTAAGGTAATTAATTGTATTTCAACCTAATAAATCTAAATAATATACACCCAAATCGCTTTTTATATTCGCATATGCTTCCATTGTTGTTGCAGGTTAGAGGATTCGAGAAACAGATGCAGAAATGGATGGGTGCTTGTGACTGCATTATAACCAAAGTATGATTCTATTTTATACTGAATACTTGATTACTATCATAGGTTCTCTTCTTTTAATGATAAAACTATTAGAATCCCTTCTATCTATAATTAAATGTCCTTAGCTGTATATAGAGCATATGAAGCTATCAAAAACATCCGTTTTTATTGGTTTTTCGTCGGATTTTTAGGCGGGGCCTGGTACAATTGCAGAGGCATTGATCAGAGGGCTTCCGTTGATTCTCAATGACTATATTCCAGGACAAGTATGCAAAACTTAACGCTTGATGCTTCTTAGTGTCTTGGTACCTTCACTTAAATATATATATGCCTTCTCAATAACACTCATTTTGACCAAATCTTTCATTTCGAATGGATTTACAGGAAAAGGGAAATGTTCCTTATGTCGTAAATAACGGGGCTGGTGTATTCACCCGAAGTTCAAAGGAAACAGCTAGAATAGTGGCTGGGTGGTTCAGTACGAACGTCGACGAGCACAAAAGGATGTCTCAGAATGCACTCAAACTAGCCCAACCAGAGGCTGTTTTCGACATTGTGAGGGACATCGACGAGCTGGCATGCCGACGTGGGCCCCTTCCCAAGCTCCCTTACGTTATAACATCATCATTCTCGAGCCTAATTTAACCTGATTGGGTCACAAATATATTGGTAGTTATTACCTTCCATGCTAGAGTATTGTAGAGGCTTTGGTGTCAAAATTTATATTCTTGGATGTGGATACGAAAACTTTTCGGCCAAGAACATAAACCTACAATAATGGACACATCAAGAACCGACCTGCAATCTAATTCCGAATAGGAACGGGTAGAGATCGATAGAAGAAGTTAGATGAAGATTGTGTGTTTTTTGGAACCTTTGGTTGTCTTATATGTCACATACAGTTTCATTATGTGGCTTAAAAGACTTGAAGAGGCCCAAACAATATATGACATACAGTTTCATTATGTTTGTGTTGTTATCCATACAATCGTTTATCTGGTTTGGTTGGTCTTGTATTGTTTTTATGTTTTTTGAGGTTTTTGTTCCCAATAATCTAATGAAGTAAATTCTTTAACGGGTTGCCATAGACTTTTGGATAAGAAATTATTTGCTTTGACTTTCTTATCACTTTTAATTAAACACCCAATCATTAAAAAAAACTAGGGTGAATTACAACTTTCGTCCATGTGGTTAGGTATAAATTATGGATCACGTTATTCTTCACGATTAATTATGAATTTCATCCCCCTTGTTGGCAAAATATTTTTATAAATGACCATTTTACCCTTTATAAAAATATAAAATGGACTTTGTTTTTCATAAAATAATTTTAAAATTTTATTTAATAACATTTATATTTAATCCACCAACTTTATTTTTAATCTCTCTCTCTCACTCTCTCATGTGAAACCAACACCACCACCCTCTTCACCGAAGTCAAACAACACCACCCCTTTCACCGCAGTCAAACACCACCATCACCGTTGAAGATTGATGAAGTTCTCTGCGACCACCCATGGCGTTGGTGAAGTTTTCTCACTCCGGCGTTGGTGAAGTTTTCTCACTCCGGCGTTGGTGAAGTTTTATCAAATCTAGTGAAGCCTGTAAAACCAATACAGTTTCAGCATCAACATACAAAGGAACAGTCTCCAAAATGCTTTCAATAACCGGTGTTGCTTTAATCTGCTCGGTTACAAAATCAGCAAGAAGTTTTGTCATGAAGTCTAGAACAGCAGTTGCGCCTATAGAACACGGACCACCACCATAACCAGAATCATTTACATCAAGAAGTAGCTTTGGATTGACTGTAGAAAACATATTTGCAGCATTCGGTACTTGGGAAGGAGACTTTAAGTCGGGTATTGAATCCCCTCACTCTCTCCTCTCAAATGAAACCGAATTCATCACCACACTCACTATCTTCACTCCGAATTCATCAGCACTTTCACTAATAAATATATTATCATAGACGAAGCCAGAATTTAAGTTAAGGGGGCAATATTTCATATTTCATACAAAGAAATTAACAAAATAAAGACTTTAATTATAGAAACTTATACCTTAAATTAGCATAAGCTTTACCAGAATCCAAAAGATATCTTCAAAATTAGATAGATGGTTCTCTACGAGAGAACCCCCTGGGACCTCAATGGAAGGATTGTTACATTGAACGCCTATCATTGATAACTCACACCATCACTGTTTATAACTTCACCAATACGTTATGTTGTTTTGCCTTCATTAAGTATCCCTTTAACAATCTCTTTGCCGGCAACCAGTATCATCCCGGTTCCCATATTAAATGTCCCCTACGACCCCACATAATATCTAACTTCAGACTACGAACATTGCTTATATGAGAGTTCACTTCAAACCTTCATACTCTTTCTAATATGAACTAAAGGACGAAGTGTTGACTTTCTTTGTACCTCAAACATTACTTACTTGCCTGCTTCAACAATTCTAGTCTTTAATGTATTGAGCATTCATGGTCTCTATTTTCGGCCGACTGATGTTCACAGAAACAAATATTGATCATTCAAATAACAAAAATGCCTAAAATTCTAGTCACTTCACAAAATGAAAAACCCATTTAACAAAACTAACATTTCTCTAAGCATACAGACGATTGTCCAAAGAAAGACCAACATCTCAAGTTACACTACAAAGCAACATATATATACAATAATTACCTATAGTTTAATCTTGCAAGACTTTTTATAGTGTCCGGGTTGCTTGCACTTGCTACATGTTACTTTTCTTTTCATTTCTCCCTCTGTTTCAACACCTTCCATCTCTTTCTTCACTATGGAAGATGATGATGATGATTTTGCAGGAATTGGAGGAAGCACAAGCACATTTGGATCGTCATCTTCTTCTCTAAGTTTAACCTCATCTTTTTCGACATCCAACTTACTACCCTCTTCTTTTCCAGTGTCCAGCTTGCTACCCTCTTCTTTTTGGGCATTAACATTATCCCCGTCCTTTGTAGCATCCAATTCAATACCCTCTTCATTTTCACCATCTACATTACCACCCTCATCTTTCTCATTCCCTTCCTTGATTACGTCATCTTTCTCAACCTCCATCATTTCAAGCCCTGTCTTATTAGTCTCCTCAATTTCATCGTCTTCCCTTGAACCCTCTTCTTTATCGGGGAAATCACATGTTTCCCTGTTACCATCTTCCAGTTCATAGTCTCCCTTACTACTTTCTTCCTTTTCACCCTTAGCTTTATTACCTTCTTGTTTCTCAGCTTCTTCCTTCTCCAAAAGAAGTGTGTTTTGCGAAGGTGGCTCATCAATAGGTATTGGACGTATGGACTCTACATAAGTTAAACGATAGGCATCGGCTGTGAAGTAACGTGAACAAAAGTCATAAGGATTTTTCCCTATCAATGAAAAGACAGCAAGCGCATGGCGACATGGTAGACCTGTTTCCTTCCACCCCATGCACGTGCAACTCCAATTGCTAATATTCACTACATGGGTGGAATCTTCACGAACCTCAAACAGCATATCGGAAGAGATCAAGACTTTCAGCCCACGTGCTTTAAGTTTTTCTTCTTCCAATTCTCTCTCTTTCAATGCAGTTAGTTGGGTGGACCACATACTCGCCTCCAGCTTAGCATCTTCCATGTCATCAATCATCATTCGTATTAGGGCATCTATCTTTGGTAATATGGGTAAGTGGCGGTAGTCCTCCATCAACTTGGCATAGGACTCGCCAACATCTTCAGTGATGTAGTTATAACGCTCGCCCTTAAATAATGAACTTGCCCAATGCTCTGGTTCAATTTGCATGACCCAATCATAAGCCTGTGAAGATATCAACTTAATATGTTCTGTAGACTTCTTAAAACCAACAAGACGGACTGCATGGGCTGCAGCTAAGAAATGAACCGTTAAGAAAGCTTTACCATCCCCATGGAACGGACCCTTCATGTTTCTCTTGAAGCTTGCCAAGAGATGATAGATGGAATAACCAACATGTGCATCCTTAAAAACTGCAAGCACAGACTTCTTCAAGTTCTTGTCCCTATCAACAACAAAAGTTAATGGACTTGAGATCAAGATTGCAGTTTTCAATTGCTCCAAAAACCAACACCAATTGACGTCATCCTCGACATCTACTATAGCAAATGCAACTGGGATAAAACAATCGTTTCCATCAATGGCATTGGCTGTCAAAAGAATTTCTCCATATCTAGACTTCATTGAAGCAGCTTCCAAGAAAATAAGGGGGCGACAACAACTCTGAAATGCACGTATTAATGCATGGAAGGACACAAAAATGGATTTAAATCTTTTCTTATCACCAATCACGAGGTTAGCGATACTACCCGTATTTATCTCAACAAGCTTCTCACAAAACCATGGTAATTTATTATACGATTCTTTTAGTGACCCGTGAAGTTGTTCCCGAGCATCCCCAATCCCACGCCATACTTGTGTGTAATTCAACTCAACCCCGAAATCCTGCAAAAGTCCATAAGCAATCTCCTTTGGTTTCAAATAAGGTGATTCTCGCAACCTATCCTTTATTGTACCTACCAACCAATTCTTTGCTGGGTGAGCTGATTTCCTGGATTCCTTGTCACAAGTATGTACATTGTTCAGTGTTTTTATCATAAATGATTGTGTAGTTGGCACCCACACAGCATAAAACTTCCAAGTACACCCTTCAGCAGCACATCCTCCAATGGCACGACTTGTATCATTTTTCTTGAACCTATACCCAAAGCGGTTTGCTATGGCATACTTCTTCAAGGCAGCTCGGAACTCATTAACGCTGTCAAATTCCTGACCAACACCAGTGATAGCAGACTTCCATGCGTCAACCATAGTTTCAGGTAACGCGTAATCATCACAAACGGCAATAGGTAAGTTTTCTTCATAATCACTTTCTTTCTTAGTTAAGATATCAAGCTCTTGATCACTGTCATCGGCTACTCTTCGGGCTCTCTTTCTCCCTGATTTTGTTCCCGTATAACCATCCCGTTTAGCAGCTAACCTGCTACTCTTCCTTTGTGATTTTCCACCTCGAGAATTTTCAACAATAGCTTTCCCACTCTTTCCCCGAGATTTTGACAATTCGTTATCAGAAGAAGAAACAATTGTGGGACGGCCATTGGCGCCAAACTTCCAAGACGGGGTGCGCCTCCGCTTCTTAACAGTGTCAGCAGGGCTAGCATCCACATCAATTTCACCCTGATTCTTGCGCTTTCCCCGGTATGCAGACCTCCTAGGTACATAGTCTGAACTAGAATCCGAATATGCCTTCTCATTGCCACTGTCAGAAGAATCGCTTGAGGAAGTTTCATCATCACAACCCTCTGACTTAGAACCATCTGATACATCAGTGCCTCCCTCTCGACTGTCATCAGAAAACACTTCAGTGCCACCAGCAGCAGTGGCACGCCGTGTCCGCCTACCTGGCACCTCATTCTCTTTTTTGGTACTCGTCTTACCACGTTTTACAGTCTCGTCTTTCTTCAAGCCTTTATTACCACGTTTTACAGCCTTGTCTTTCTTGTTACACGCATTATCATTGTGCAATGTATCGTCTTTCTTGGTTACACTTTCCCTGTAATGTTGGATCATTTAAGTACTTCAGTACCAAAATAATGTAATAAACCAAAGTACAGACTACAGTGTCCAGCAAAGTCAAGGCATACCTGTTTGATTCCATGTCTAGGGCACTACGATCAAACCCTGTTATTCCCATTACAAAAACTTCTGCTGTGATGGCATCCCCATGAAAATCAATCATCCTTTTTACATCCTTGTCGTTCTTTACAACAATCAGGTTTTTCTTGTTTCCTGGGAGGAAATATTTGATAGACACTGTCTTCTGGTCTAAATTACAAGCCTCGGCCAACATTAACTTTACATCATTGAATGGAGTCTCGCTGGTGATGTTTGCAGCATTTGCTTCTCCTCCGTTATATGACATGGTTCCATCATCATTGGACACAAACTCGCCACCAGACTGGCAGATTAATATAAGTTTCCCTTTTGCCATTGTATATACCTAAAGAAACCGAAGCAACAATCAGGAATATAAGGGGTAGTGTTAGCTCTCATGATCTAAGGCATGTATCTCTAGTAGGAATAGTTGAGAGAATTTCCTAGATGAGATCATGAACGGTACAATATCATAGACTGACAATCAGCTTCATGTGCATTAATGATGAAGCTATGAAGTTACATGCCTTTATGTAGGTTTAAGTACAAGAAAAAACTGGGACATGCAAGAATATGTGTTTGCAATCTTGACCAACAACATATTACATGCAAACTGGGTTTGTGAATTAGAAGGTTTTGCATTTCCTTATTCGATGTAGCCAATTCACCATGTTCTTTGAAGGTGTCAAATCACAAAGTCCATATAATTAATTTTGGGAACAAACAAACAAGTAATTAAGCTCAGCAAAGTATAGTTTTGATAGCATAAATTTATAAAAGTACTACTTCCAAATATGTTTGTATTTTTGTAGAAGATTTAATGGTTCGAAGTTGTAGATTTAAGCTTACTGAAACGATGTGTTACTTGTTAGATGTAAAAACCCAGATTAAGATTAGAAAGTTCCATCGAACTAAAACTGAACATTTTTAGTGTTTCTATACAAAAACTCAAGCCTTTGCAACAAAAGCAACATTTTAGGATAATTAATATACATATACCACGTGTCCCTTACATCCACAAAAGCTAAAATCCATCGGTATCAAGAAAGAACGAAGCACAACAATGGGGATTGTGATGGAAGTGGATATGGCACATGTGTAATCTAAAACTCTATTGTTTAGTATAATAAATATAATAACTATGCATGTGAAAAAACCATTATAAAACAAATGCAAACTTCAGTAACGCTTTCTAAAAAAAGGTTTATAAACATAAGAATGTCAACAATAGTGTTTTGTAGACAAAACTGAAAAAGGAAGAGGAAGTGCATGTAATTAAATGCTTTTATTAACATAAGAAACAAAATCAGAAGCAGAAGAAATTGGCATTAGACCACTACAAAGCAGTGCTAAGGATTAAGGAACCAACTGAAAGGGGGTAGCTCATAGTTTGAATTCAACTCATTTATTCCAAGTAAAGATCCACTAATATATCACAAGTCAAACTACACAAAAGAATAATTGAGTTCACTAAATATTATATCATGCAGAAAATCAAAAGATTACTTACTTTGCAACTCTAACGTATTTGCTCAACACCAACACTTGCTCAATAGCAATTCATAGTACTTGATAAAATGTTTATTTCAGTTCACTAATTTAAAATGCATATCAATTTTGAACTTAAAAGGTTAACTCCTTTGACATCCAATTCAAACTGTAGCTGTTTCATGTGAACAGATAAAGTGTGGATTGCATGACAGTAAGCATAAACATCGCAAAATTCAAGTAATAACCAAAAAAAAACACATGAAATTCCACGTAAAACATACCAAAAATTCTGAGCTAGCGTTTAGAAAACCCATATGGGTAAGAGTATACATAAAATCAAAGCAACAGATCGATATGAGGATTCAAGCAATTTAAGGCTATAATCGAAGCACCGGATCGATGAAATACCTCAAAACGAAGCAACAGAGGTTGGTGACGGAGAGAGTGGTTTGAGATTTAGACGGCGCAGAGGGAAGATGGTCGGCGACGGCGTGAGGGGGAGATGATAGAGCTCTGACCCATATCAGGACAGAGCCGCTCGACGTTAGGGTTTGGTAAGGGGAGCGTGTTTCTTTTGGTGTGATTGAATTGACAAGGACAAGGGTGAGAGTCATGTGCTTATCACTTGTTAGCATCAAACGCACTTATTCTTGAAATCTCTTACCGAATAAGGTAAGTGGCAAGTATCTTCATGATCGACTATGTATCGAAATTATTAAGAAATTATTTTATAATAAATCGACTTTATGATAATTCCACTAATACCTAAATAAACATGATTTCGGTTGTGTATTATGAATATTAGGTTGCATTCGACTCTCAGAATAAAAGTATAAAGAAACTCTATGGTGAGTTTGAATTAGAATCTAAATCAATTTGTCAATACTTTTCTATAAAGAAAGAAAATAACTAGAGTTTAAAATAACGTTTGATAAAATGTTTCTTTCACGGTGAATCAGTGATCACTGCCACCTTTGTTGTCGTTGTCATTACAATGATGATGATGAGTTGGTGGTGATTTGGTGATGGAAGCAAGGATAGAACGGGTTATTTGGGTTTACAATAAGTTTGGTTATGATAAAGTATGTTAAAATAAAGGATAAGATGTTCAATGTCGGGATTAGTTAAGTTAGCAGCAGGGATTGTGGATTGTTCAAATACTTCGATATTAGTATTCAGTTCTTTAATATTTAAGCAAAAGAAAAGAATGAAAAAGAATACGAAGAAAAAAAAAACATGAAAAAACAAAAAATAAGTTTTTAAAAACACACAATTCTTTGGATCCTTTATTTCTTTTTCTTTTCCTTTTTTCTTACTTTTAAATCGAAAGATTTTCATGATTGTTTCTTTTTAATTATTTTCTCTCCCTTTAAAATGTTTAAAGAACATAATATAAGTGATAGAAATTTTCAAATTTATCACAAATGGAAAGGAATTTGTTGATATTAAATTTCTTTATATATGGACTTTGTAGAAATTTTCTGAAATTTCAAATGAATACATTTGTTATCCAAATGTAAAATGAAATGATATATGAATTCTAATTCCATTAAAATTTAGCGGATAAAAATGTTTGTGTGACACTTTAAAGATGAATGGTTTTGGATTTCTATCAAATGCATAAACGATATATTACCCTCTGTTCTCAAAAAAGGGGTGAAGAAGAAAGAAAAGTTACGAAGGAAAGAAAGGAGAGAGAAAGGTTCATTTTTTCTTTCTTTTCCTTTCTTCTCGTAATTGGACAGAAAGTTTTGAGTGGAAACATCTTATTTTACCCAACTTTCTTTTCCTTGTTTAAAAGAGAACACAAGTTTTTTTTTATTTATTCAACTTTCTTCTTCATTTCTTTTTTAATTTTGTTTCAAGAACAGAGTTAAAGATAATGAAGAAAATTCAAATGTGTTTTGTGTTTTTAAAAAGAAACAAAAGTTATACCCTTTTTATAGCTCTAGAATCAATCAGTCAACAGGTAATTTCAATCTCACATTCTCTTCCTTTTCTATCTATCCTTTTAACACAGCCAGCATAATTGCTTGAAGTAAAAGCAAAGTCACAAGTTGATATTTGCATTTGATTTGCAAGTGGACATCAATTACCCAAAGTTTGTGATTTGTTCGTTCAGCTTGAAGGTTAGTAGTGATTATGATCATGGTTTTGTTTTTAAAGCTAAATCATTCCTTTAATTTAACATCTTACAGCTACAGGTGAGATTGATCAAACTTAGGGTTCCAGCATCTCCTGTCGGGATCAACAAAATCCACCTCCCGATCTCATCTTAAATCAGGTGTTTCTCTTTTCTCCTCCTCTCTCCCGATTTACTAGTTTCATTCAAACCTAAATTTGGTTTTGATGGAAGTCAGTTGCTTTAAACTGGGGAACCAAAAATCGATTGTATCATTTTTATCAAATCGGTATCTTTTTGACTTTTGTGCTTGTTCTTGTAGAATTCACGGTTATAATTGTAAATAAGGAATTCAATTAGGTCTGGCTTGATTGTTTCGCAGCTTTGTCAGTGCCCACTGTCCACCGTGAATTATGAAATGATCACGACTTGAGTCTCAAGCACACTGATCCAATGATGCTAATTGTAACTTATAGTTTTGGCAGCTGTTCATGATGGGGTTTGTAATAAATCATTATAAGTAGCATTTAGGAGAATGAATTGGAGGTTCTGACTTTCTAGTTGGAACCAAGATGAATTAATGTGGATATGCTCCAACTACGAGATAAACATACCCTGGCCTATTGCATATTTGCATCACCCCCTTTCCCCATTGTCCGTTAAGATAAAAACCAAAAGGCACCTTATTTCTGGATTTAGCTTTTTAGATTATTATGGTTATATGGTATTAGAATTGTAGCTTTAGATCTTGAGCGTGGTTGGATGTGCATTTTCAATAGTGATTATTGCAACTTGAAGAACTAGAGAATTAGAGATCAAGTGTTCAACTTAGGGACAGTGAAATAACTTTACATTTATGTGGAGTCTTCTTTTGACAATTACTTGCATGCCTCTCCAAATTTGATGAGTTTGCCCCTAAAGAATCATAATCGCAAATCAGTTTTTGCCAAACATTCTACGTCGATTGTCGCAACTTCAAACGCCCCCTTATAGATATGACGGATCCTTATAAAATGGAGGCCACCTTTTCAAAGTTTTCTCTTTATTTCTAGTATATATGGACATATTCATTTTTAAGGTTTCATTTTTGTCATTTCATGTTTCTAATCTTCAAATGCAATGGAGATTTGACTTGCAGGAAGTGAATTTTATTAGAACTGTACTTGGTGGGAGTGACTTCATTTTATTAAAGCTGTACTTGGTGGGAGTGACTTCTATTGAAAATGGTACGAGGACCATGCTCTATCATTTTGTATTTTGGTTACGTTTTGTGGCTTGTAGTTCTTGATTATAGTTGTAAGGATTTGTGTAAAAGTCTCTCTTCAAGCTTCTTGAACGTAAATTCTAGCTTGGAAAAACTGAAATCTTGTAATATTCTTGTGATTGCAAATGGGAACTGTTATAATATTAATGGCAAGAAGAAAGTAGTGTGTTACCTATTGCAAAGGTAACTATGCCGATTTATTTGCTTCTCAGGTATACCACTCTACGTTTGTTGATGAGGAAGGAATTACAAAAGCCTGTGGGTGCCCCCTACTTCCTCTGAAAAGTCACATACGAGGACCTGCTCCTGTTTCAGATCAAGGTCAAACTCAAGTCTTTTTGTGTGTACCTTTCAACAAATACTCGATAAAGACTGTGTGACCTGATTTTTATGCTTTGTGCAGCCACAACTGATATTATTGATGAAGCAATCACATTCTTTAGAGCGAATGTCTTCTTCAAGAACTTTGACATCCAAAGCCCAGCTGATAAACTCCTTATATATTTAACATTTTATATCAATGTGGCCTTGAAGAGGCTTGAGGGCTGCAGAACGTTAGCCGAAGGGACAAAGGCAATAATTAACCTCGGTTTGGAAGATGTTCATGTACCTGGAGAATCCAGCTTCCCTTTTCCTGGTCTTTTTCCACTACCTGAGACTCGGCAAGAAGGAGGTGAGCTACTCTTACCAAAAAGCACATGGATCATTTATCAATCTCATACTTTACAATCGTATTTATTTCAGCAACGTTGACCGTTTTTAATGAATTTACCAAACATGAATCATGTTGTCACCAAATTATCTTCACAGTTGTCCCAGATTGACCATTGATGTTAGTTTAACTTGATTAAAAGCAGTCTAAATTATTTGATTTTATTAATCTTTTGTTGAGGAGGTTCTTGGTTAAAATGTTTGAAATGCAGAGCTATTGCGGAATTATCTGAAACAAATAAGGGAAGAAACAAGCGGAAGATTGTTGAGCGTTGCATACAGACATAACGGAACTCCAAACAAGTGGTGGTTGGCGTTTGCTAAGCGGAGGTTTATCAACACCATCGCCCTTTAGAACCTCCACATTGCCCATTGCTGTAGATGTAATGGAAGAAATTAAAACAATATGAATGAAACCAAAGTTTATGTTATGTATTAATTGATTGATTATGGACAAATATCCATATTAAACCTCACATTGTACAGAAACGAAGTATTGAATTTGAATTTATTTTGATCAGCTTTCTGAACCATCATATGTAACAACTAACTAGACAATGTAGCACTATATTGTCTATTTAAAAATGTGAACTCTACTGGATGTCTGGATCGAAGGCCAATGAGCACGTCAACTACTGAGATGTTCTTTCCATTCATAACCGAATTTTTTCAACAATGCCTACCGCAAAACCACTAAGATCATATTCAAAATTGGCATAAAAATCTGGCATCTCTGCAGTCTGAAAGCCCGTAAAACATAACTTAACCGTAGGAAAAGTGCATCAAGACAAGTTTCTAACTTGTATCTAAATAAATGTAGTCGAAATATTCCCTTGAAATAGAGTATTATCAACGATTCAAAATATTATATGTTACCAAACTTAACCATATAGATGGCGGTAACAAACCAAAGTGTATAAGTACTCACTCAGATTGTTGGCAACCATCAACAATTCCTTTAATAACCTGAAGAATCATAGAATTAGCTCTCTTGTAGAAGTTTATGATATAATTTCCGTATGATAGCGTACCGTAGGATAGTATTCAAAATAGCGTACCTACGCATAGCATTTATGAATGACAGTACTCAAAATAGTGTACCGTGGGATAACGTACCTACGAAAAGCAAATAGTGTACATACGGTTAGAAAATAGTGTACCTACGGATAGCTCATGGACAGGGGCGGACCTACGCTTTAGGCGTGGGGGTCAACCGACCCCGATAAATTTTTCAAATTACGGGATATTATATAGCTAAAATTTTTTTGACCCCCATGATTTTTAAAGTTCGACCCCTCAGCTCTCACTCGGAGTAAAAAGGCTGCCTCGCACGAGCCCTGATTTTCGGAGCTGCATTCGTGTCCGCAGGTGCTGGCGCACACGAGTTCAGTGGATTTTAGCCTTCGGTGTCCAGGATTTGCACCCCCCCCCCCCCCCCGCGCGTGGGTAGACATTGGAGTAAAACCACAAACAATCTTGTTATGACTTTAAACACTCCTCCTTATAAACCCACATTGGTTTCCATCTTCCTTCCTATGTGGGACTCAAGTTCTCTCACTGTAAAGAGTTTCATTCATTCCAAACACCAATCTTTGAGCATCGATATCTCATTCATCTTAGCTTCGTTTTGGACGTTCTTTATATCGTTGGAATCATCTCTTCAAGGAGAATACAAAGTCACAAAATATTAATTATATATTTCACAATTATATATAATTATACTTGGTCCAAGAACATGGAAAATACATTTTTTCTTTGAAAATTTTACATTTTTTTTCCAACACTTACACTATCGTAGCTATTAAATTCCGACCCCCATAAAAAAAATTTCTGGGTCCGCCACTGCTCATGGACATCAAAATAGCATTGCGGCTCATTTCATCGATAGGACATAATTCAAGTTGATAATACGAAATAATTAATTTTATATTTGGACATATATGAGAGTTTTAAAGATTAAAATGATATAAACATAATAAGAAAGTTTATAATGATATATGCATAATAATGAAGTTTTATAAGTACGTGTTTTAAATTCTTTCTAAATTAAAATGATTAGTTTTATTTAATTTTCATAATTGATATAAAGTTAAATGTTAGAGAGTGTTTGGTTTTTGCATTATAATAAAAATACAATAACGTAAATAATTGATTTAAAGTGTTTGGATTGCATTCATTAATAAGTGATTATTTGTGTTTAAAATTAATTCTACCATATTTTTTCATAATTTAAAAAAAAATGTAGCTTATTTGATTAATAAATAATTATTTGATCATTTTACAAGTATAAACGTAAATCCAAACACTTTAAAATCTAGTTGTTTGACAATTGAGATAGCAAACAGCAGAAGTTAAATCAAACGTTAAATTTCTGACGGTACTTCGCGTTACAGACAGTATCTGATTACTAGTTCTAAAATATTGCAATTTCTTTATAAACGCAAATTCAACCAATCTTTAGTGTCTTTTCTTCGCGGTCAATATATATTATATGGATTAAAATCACGAGGACCATCTAAAACTAAATGTTTATTAAATAAATACATATTTATTAAAACAATAATATGAAATAAATACATATTTATAAAAAGGGTTAACCACGTATTTATGCAACAAAGTTTTTTCTTTTTATCAATTTATGCAACGAAATAGATTTTTACAACATTTATGCAACCACGTTTGAAAATTTCATCAATTTTATGCAACCACATTTGAATTTGTTATCAATTTATACAAACTTATTGATATTTGTTATTAATTAGGCAACATTTTATCTAAAATCTAAATTCGTGATGTATATATATTATTAACTTTGTATCATCTCTTAATGTCACTTTATTCATTAAATTAAATCGATAAACAATATAAGATTATTATTATTATTATTATTATTATTATTATTATTATTATTATTATTATTATTATTTAATACAATAAATAAATAGTTTAACCATTTCCATTAAATAAGTATCTACTTAGTTAATTTAAAAAGTCTAAAATCATAACTAAAAATTTTGAGGAAAAAAAATAACATCATCCCCTTCATCGATCACCTCATCAACGGTTTGAGACTTTTATCTTATCATTCATCATCTAATGTGTTTTATTATTCACTACCTTTCACTATTTAGAACATCAAAAAGCTTTAAAAAATTCTACATCATTTTAACATGCATCTATAAACCTTATTTCGATTTAAGAATCATCAAACTAATTCCATTAAAGAACCTTGTTGTACAAAATATTTCAAAATCAAAAAACCGATGCACCATTCGGATATTAAGGTTAATCGAACAACTCATTTTAATAATATATGATTTGGTTAACCGAAAAACAAAACCGACGATATTTTATATAATTTTCAAGTAAAAAGATAGTTGAGTTTTAAATTGAAACAATATGTGGATGTGTTTGAGAACGAATGATGTAAAACTTTTTTAAGCTTTTTGATGTTGTAAATAATGAAGGGGTGATAAATAGTGATCAAAACTAATAAGATGTCATCACAAAATAAATACGGTTGTATAAAACATTTTTGATCAACACGTATTTTATTGCATATAGATTGATAAAATATGCAAACGTGGTTGCATAAACTGGGAAAAATTTCAAACATGGTTGCATAAAATGTGTCAAAACTTATTTTATTGCATAACTTGACAAAAAGAGAAAACATTGTTGCATAATTCTGTAGTTAACCCTTATAAAAAAGATAATCAAAAATATAAAAGAAACCGAGTTATGACACAACTGAGTTCTTCTGGACTCCTGAGCGAGTAGGAGTAGTGGTCTCATCATCCAATCTCTCTCCCTTTCTCCCCTCTCTTTTGGATCAACAAAATGGATCCCATCATAACCTAATTTTAGAACGTTTTGGGGGAAAATACCTAAGAATCATCCGAATTTTTTCTTAATTTCGTTGCAAGGTTTCAAATTTCACAACCATAGATCTGAAAATATGAACTCAACGATAGGAAATTTATTAGTCTCAAAGCCCTAACGATCGCATCCGCATTCAGTCGATCTATTCAAGTTTTGATTTCTGCTGATTGATTGTTTATCTTTTCATCAGATCGATGAAACTTCAAAATCTCTCACATTAACAACAACAATGTCGTCCATTTCGGACCATCAGATTCGTCACCACCGTTCATTTGTGTCTAGTCGGCAACATCAATCAATGGCTGTGATTGTTCCGCCGCCGTGCTCTCATTTGGAGGAGTTTAAGGCTGGTCGAGGGGCGACGGCGTTTGGTAATTTACTGGAATGCATTAGAGTGACGCCGCTAGGACGCGCCTGCGTTCAGAGGGAAGCTAATCAGGTCTTCCGCTGCTGCGCGTGCGGACAAGTGTCACCGCGGCTCTACACATGCGTGTCGTGTGCGGCTGTTGTTTGTGACATACACGCGCCGGATCACGAGCACGCGATAACGATCGACGTGGATCGAGCAGAGCTGTTCTGTTGTTCGTGCGGGGACCAGGTATACGATCGGGATTTCGATTCAGCCATTGTGTTGTCGCAGACGGCGGCGGCGACACTCGGCGGATGTAACTCGCTTTGCGCACCGCCACCGGAGAACTTAAGAAAGCGGCGGCGTGTGGATTATCGTCCCTGGACACCTGATTCAAGAGAGCGCGCATTGCTAGGGACAAACTCAAGTTTGCTGCCTGGAAACGACGAGGATACATCTTCGAATTCTAACTTTCCTTTGGGATTAAAAGGGCTAAACAATCTTGGAAATACTTGTTTTATGAACTCTGTATTGCAGGCGTTGTTGCACACACCTCCGTTACGCAATTATTTCCTTAGTGACCGGCACAACCGGTTTGTTTGTCAGCAGAAGAATGGAGTTCATCATAACAAGAATGAACGAAAGAACAAAAACTCACAGCGGCTGTGTTTGGCGTGCGATACAGATGCATTGTTTTCGGCGGTGTTTTCTGGTGACCGGAAACCCTATAGCCCTGCCAAGTTCTTATACAGGTCGGATTAGTTATTTGGAATCATGCTTCTGCGATGATATTACAGTTTTTTTTTTCTGTTGTATTTATTGACAGAACCAAGAGGCAAGAGGTCGTGGGAGACCTCAGACCTACATGGGCTTTTAGATTAATCTTGACAAATAAATATAAAATGAAATAAATAAAATTTTAAAATCTAATAGGATGTTTTACATTATAAAAATAGCTTCATGTGATGTCTTTTGATAATATCTTAAAGTGGGTCATATCTAATGTTTTGTACCAACTATGGTAGCTGTCTTAATCATAGATTTTAAATTAGGTTGCTGGTTGCAGGTTGCCAATTTTAAGAATTTGAAATCTTATTAGTTAAAATTGTTTTCCAGTTGGTGGCAGCACGCAGGAAACCTGGCAAGTTATGAACAACAGGATGCTCATGAATTTTTCATTTCCATGCTTGATGGGATCCATGAAGAGGTGGACAAAGACGAGCGTAAACCTCATAGTCAAGGTGAACTCAATTTTGATTCTGTTACTAGTCTTTTTTGTTGTCAAATTTGCAACTATGTATGTGGGTCATATTATCCAGATTCAAGTAATTTAATTAAGTGGCATAGTGGAGTTTTTATTGAAAGGGGTAATTGGTTTTCCTTCATCATGCTGATATCATATTTTTGGGTTTGAGATTCTGGGCAAGGACTTGTTTTACTTGACACAAGTGGTTCGAATTGATACGTCAAATTTGGTTAAAGAACATCATTTGTAGGACCTGCAGCTTATATTCATTCTTAAGTCTCAACTGATCCTATATGTTCATGTGGTGTTCATATGATCAAGTTCAACAAGCAATCTCATGTGTTTTAGCAATTCAAATTTTTGCATCTTGGTGTTCTGTCTATTAGAATATCTGATACTCTGTTGAATGCCTTTCATGCTGCATTTTGTATTGTTAACTAAAAGATTTTTTTCCTGAAAAACACAAACAGAAATAATTGTACACTACTGATGTTAGGACCAACAGTTACCTAACACTCAAATCTCTAACGGGGTTAAATTGTCCATTGCTGCTATCCTTGGGCCTTAAGTATGCAAGTATCCAGAGCATAGTGCTCTTAGATAGCCAATGGTTCTCTCCGCTAAGAAGTAAGAAGATCATTATCACTAGTCTTATCAGCCCCCGAGATATCCTTCTTGTTGCTATCCTTGTTAACATTTAAGAGTAATGCAACTGCAGGATTTTATATTAGATGTTGTCACTGCCCTAGGGGCTTGACAAATGCTCTCGGATTTAGGAAGTCTCGGTCTACAAACATACGCCATATATATGTATATTTCAGTAAGTCTACTCCCATAGCCTATTTCGGTTCATCTTAGGATATTCTTGTGTCACAATCTCTTCTTTTGCTAATCCCGCCTGGCCATTAATAGGATCTTTTTGTTAATTGATACAGATTATCTGGAGCCTGGAGGAAGTTCAAGGTTTCCACTAGATGACAGCCATGCTAAATCCTTTTGTATAAACATCCTGCTTGTCACTTATCAAACTTCCTACATAACTTCAACCGGATGAATATAGGGACGTGGCACAAGAATCCTGTATGACAATTTCTAGTTTTCACGATTAGTGGATGAGACAGCTAACTTAACCAGGAATTTGCTATTTTTTATTGGTAATTAACTTTCTCTACTTTGTCTTCTAATACCGGCAGATAATTATGTGTAAAACGTCACTTTATAGTTGAGATGGTTTGTGATGGGTTTATGTCACAAAAAACAAAATGCTTACTTTGCATGCTAAGACGGAACTTCACAACTTATGGCATATAGAGTATTCTCACGCCATGGAACTCACGTGACTTTTCTTTTTAATAGGTAGCGGAGATTGCTGCATCGCCCATAGAGTATTCTCTGGAATCTTGCGTTCTGATGTGATGTGCACGGCATGTGGTTTTACATCCACCACATACGATCCGTGTGTAGACATTTCGCTGGATTTGGTAGCGAACCAGGAAGATTGTGCAAAACCCCACCATTCTTGCAATGGGGATGCAGAATCCATAGAGAAGTCGGGAATGTCGACACTGGCAGGGTGTCTGGACCGATTCACGAGACCGGAAAGATTAGGCTCTGACCAGAAGTTTTTCTGCCAACAGTGCCAAGTGAGACAGGAGTCTCTAAAGCAAATGTCGATAAGAAAGCTACCGTTGGTTTCTTGTTTTCACATAAAAAGGTTTGAGCACTCTCCGATAAGGAAGATGTCAAGGAAGGTGGACCGGTACATGCAATTTCCTTTTTCCTTGGACATGTCTCCGTATCTGTCGTCTTCCATCTTACGGAGTCGATTTGGAAGCCGGATTTTTGCGTTTGATGGGGATGGTAACGAACAGAACGAATCGGCTTCAGAATTCGAGTTGTTTGCGGTGGTAACGCACACAGGGAAACTGGACGCTGGACACTATGCAACGTATTTGAGGCTGAGCAATCAATGGTACAAGTGCGACGATGCTTGGGTGACTCAAGTGAACGAGAACATTGTGAGGGGTGCACAAGGATACATGATGTTCTATGTTCAGAAAATGCTTTATTACAAAGCGAGCGAGAAAGCTGCAAGCTCATGAGAAACAAAGAAATTTTTTTAAAAAAAAGAAGTAATTTTGTGTTGATGATTTCTTCCTACTATTTCAGATAAATGCTTTTCCCTTTGATGCTACCAATCAAATTTAATTATACTTATGAATATGTATGTATACACACAGGACAGAAGAGATTAAAATAATGTCTTTACTTTTACTATTTTATATTAAAATAAAAATTGGAGGCCTTCTTCAATCAATCAGTTACTTGAAAATGGTGGGTCTAAAGCAGAAAAGTGCATGTGCATCCTAAACAGAGAAAGATAAAGTAATCTTTCAACATAAAATTCCCTTCCTGCCTAAAAAGTATAATAATACTCTTCCTCAAAAACACATTTACAAATATTACCTTCACTTGAACCTTTTTTTATGCTTATACAGTCACACACTCAAAAATGCAACTGCAAGAGTACCTCTTCCTTCATCCAGCTTCAGCTTCTGGGTGATCTTTGACCCATCTCATTCGCCTCAAAACGACCCTGAAAAGTGACACTGCCGCAATCAACGCTATCTCCAAATGCTCTGAGCTACTTGTTTTTATGGATAACTGTCCCATGTTTCGGTTGTTTATATTTGCATTTATCGACATGTTTGTCCCTCGCCCCACCTTGAATTCTGACTCTATGTTTCCACCCAAAACCGTCTCCTTGTTCATTGACAGAACAGTCATAGTGAAGCTGACCTTGTCATTTCGTACAGGGTAGTCTCTCCCTCTTATCATCGCCTGCAAACTCCCACCGTTGGCCACCTGCTCACCACCCCACATCCGACCGCCATTTACCACAAACTTCACTCTCTTCCCTGCTAAAAAACTGTCTTCCAGCTTTGCACCCGAATAATATTTATTCCCATAAGACATCACCGACACCCCACATTCTGTAGTATTCCGCTCTAAAACACTCACCTTTGCATTACTGTGAAGAGTGTAGATTAACTCTTTACCTGAAGATTGAACATCCAAAGCCGCACTATAAGTGGGCCCTCTTGGATCTACAAATGCCGCACAACACTCCGACTGCACATTCAAATCCTGTTTGTCCTTGCTGATCTGTCCTGTAACCGATGCATACAAGTTTTTGCTTACTTTAGTAGCTGTCTCTAGGTTTATCCCGTCAAACCCTACATCATGATCCCAACCATGGGGATCGAGAACAGGTCTAGCAAGCCACCGGTCACTTGTAACAAGGCACCGATATCTATGCAAAGGGCTGTCAGGATCGAAACTAGGAGGAACTGCCATATCTGGTAAAAGCACAGGCTCTGGTGGTTCCTCTTTGTCACCGACTATACACTCGTCATCAGAAACTCTCTCTTTTCGTGCACGTACCTCTTCCTTCAACTGTTTCTTCAAATAAAGAGTCTCTCGATAATCCAGTTCATCAAGGTAGTCGTTTTTCTGAGAATTTGTCAGTTTCTTGAACTGGGATTTTGACAAGATCCGTATGGGAGGTAACTGATCATACTCCTCTGCGTCTTCTTCCAAATCTAAAAGAGAAATGTAGTCAATTTCACTGTCAGCTCCATTTGGGCTTGAGATACGATGCCGTAGAAAAGAAGAAAGAAGATGAGGTAGAGACGGCAGCCGCGTGCTATTTGATATCCCCAATTCAATTCTATCCTGGAAATCCAAAAGTTTGCTAACATCACCCAGGATTTTGGTGCACAAACATGACAAAAGGAATTGGGATTTCCAAATCTGCCCATTCGGAAGAATCTTATCTCCATTGTTATTCGTTTTACATTGGGGATGATTCTCGACAAAGAGAACGGGGTTTTCAAGCTTTGAGTCAGAAATAGCCTGGTGAATGTAATGTTGTATAAGATTTGTACTCTGGGCGAGATAAGATTCATAAGTGACAGGGTATCCATTAGGTCCTTCCGGAAGAGCTGCAGAAGCATGAGTCATGACGAGCATGGTGTTGAACCAGATTCCAGTTCCGAATACTTCAGTTATAAGCTTCAGTAGTGGATAATCACTGTAACCAACGTTTAAGAGGTCGAGTCGCTCTAAATACAAAACCATGTCTGGAGGGGATTTTCTGCAACGTCTCTTGATCTTATGCAGAATCTTCCTGTTACGTCCAATGGTATTTGGTGATGGAGGCAACAGACCAGGTGTATCGATGAAAGATATTTTGATACCATTAACAGTACCGGAAACCTCTTGAACACAATCAGTAGCAGGTTGAAACGCATTCGTCCTGGCTTTTGCTTGATTAAGTATAGAATTGATGGTCGAACTCTTGCCAACGCCAGTTTTACCTAGGACTAGTATCGAAAATGAGAAATCCAACTCAGGTAGACCAGATGTCTCTTGTTCCATTGCAATTGCCCTAGCTCTATCGCTGCTGAGTTTAACTTTTTTAAGATCAGATTCTCCTGCCCGTATCAAAGTTGCGAGGTGTATTCGGTATAAAACTTTGGCCACCATGAGATCGTCCTGAGAGCAGCCAACCCGACGAAGAAGACGCAAGAACTTGATCTGAAGCATCTCAATCTTTGCCAATGGATGCAGCTTCTTTTCCTCATTCAAATGGCGCGGCTGACGAGAAGTCTCCAAAGTGACTTGCCGTAAAGATGAATGATGTGGGCCTTCTTGGTTGGGAACAGAAGGGCGTGACGCATCAGGAGCCTCCGGTGGTGGAGAGTTGGTGGTTTGAGCAGAACCTGACAAGTGAAATAGCAAACAGGTTTTTATCACATTGACGGATTAACACAAGTATCTTAACCAAATAAGCGAAACACCTTTTCGTGTTAACAATTGCAGATGAGGCATACCATGAATGGTGAATTCGTTAGCAGGGTGTTCGCCTTCAAAAAAATTGTCACTGCCAGACAATGGCCTTGCTGACACCAACGAGTTTGAAAGCAACTGTGATACAACCCAATCCTTTATGCTCATCATGATTCCTGAAAACATAAGAAAACAATTATCAACATCCTATAATTCCTCAAAAGGGATCAATCATGTATTTTAGGGTTCACAGAAGAGATTAAATTATAAAGTCGAATTAGTTTTTTAAAAGATTTTATAAACTGACGACTTCATCTGCCACAACAGATAACAGTGAGTGTGATGCCTAGCAGCAGCAGAACAAGAAAGCTAATTAAGAGCAGATACTAATACTAAAATGGCAGAAGGCAGCTAATGACCAACCAGATCCAGATCAATACAAACTAATGCAGATATCAGCTGGTCTCCCAATGGCTGCAAAACGAACAGTGGTTGATGACCTGGCTCTGAAATTATCTCTAAACTGAGGGAATATTCTGAATATATGGTGTACGAGGTGTGTTCCAACAACCGAAAGAATAAACTAAACCCTATTTTAACATTTTAACAGACACAAGGGATATATTAATTAGATTTACTAATGTACTAATATAAAGATAGAAGGTGGCAAGAGGTGAGGCACAAAAAGGCGACGCCCTGAGTGAACTAAGATGCTAAAAGTTGCCGAATTAATTTGACAAAAAAAAACACAGCACAGAACATTACTATATTAGATCCTAATCGGGATATAGTTCATAATGATAAAATACAAAGAAGGAAAAGTCATAAACGAACAAAAATGACTAAAATGTCGTTTGACTATCCATATCCCTTAAAAGTTGTAATCTTGAGTACAGTAGTACTAATCACTCTCTTCTAAGTTAAGAAGAAGATCCACTTAAGGATATACAAAGAGAGGAGAGGCTGTTAAAATTTGATCTTCTGGGTCAAGGTTCGATTCACACCGTGGATTCATGGACAAGAGAGGAGAGGGAGGGCTGTTTTATATATAATTAAATTCCTAAAATCCTAATTTAATAAAAATCATTACCTTAATGACCGTCTAACTTTTCCTGCGGATAATACTAATTCTGTAAAACCGAATAATTTAAACAGATTTCACCCGAAGTGAGCAACTTGAGCTTCGTCACTAAATTGCACCTCTGGCAAGAGTGATCAGACGCCTCGCTTGGTGCTTGCATAGTAGTAATGGGATTTCTATAAAATCAAGCCGCCTATGTGACTAGTTGATTGCCTTGAGCGACTTAGCCAACACTGGTCAGCATGGTATGCTGCAACTTAATGTACATGGTAGAAATTTAAGTATTTAACCACAATTTTTTTACTGCTGAGTAGTTCTTGTGAGATTTTTGTCCACCGCAAAAAATAACAAGTAAATTCATAAATTATGTAAAAGGTGCATTTGTAAACCACGCTCATCTGTATCAGACACTAATGGTATGATCCTCGCCTTTCTTAATTTTCCCAACCAGTTCATTCATTCTACGATGTTCTTACCATGAGCTGTGCTTTTGAAAGAACTATGTAATATATCATGCCATGCCTTATAATGTGAAGTATATTTCCCACCATAGTTCAACATATTTGAAATCTTTACAAAATTGTGATAAAATGGGACATCCAGTCATCCACCATGGATTATGAATCCAAGTTGATCCAGTTAATCATCATTGAGCATCCCTAAAACACTTCTTTTGATTCTCCTAGTCGAAAATCACCATTTGTATGAGTACATAACAATATTATAGAGAATCTACTATATCATGACTTGGTCTCCTAATTCATTGTCATCTCAACATCTTCTCTTCCACTAAACGCTTACGCTTATATTCTAAAGAATTGGCTAACAACCAATGCAGTTCCTCTAGCATTTTCTAAGTCGCCATAAAGTTTCAATGTAGTTAACATTTCAAGATTCTTCACACAAAATTCATCTATTCTTCAAGAAGCGAAAAAAGTATCATCATACGAACTAAAATCACATCTGATCAACTGGATTGAATATATGTGTACAAACATACAAATTGCAATGAAAATTACGAACGTTGGTGAGATGAAATCGACAAACGAAAAAAAGAACTCGCTGTATTCAATTGGTACCTGACAGTAATCGGATTCTTTAACCAGGGTTTCTCAATTGAGCTCAGATAACACGAAATCACCGATAGCAACTACACCTACACCCATTCATCTTGAACCCTATCTCCACTCAAATTTAGCGAACCCAACAGCTCCAACAGGATGAGAGCCCTATAAAACGGAGGTAAGAGTGGAAAATCCCAATTACACTGATCAACGAATTCGTACGATCCTTGATGTGACGACGAGAGCACAAAGGAGTTGGGGGAAATAATTTGTGCCCTAAAAACTGGATAGGGTTAGAGAGAAAGAGACGCGTGGTGAAGTATGGTTGGTTTATGGCGAAGACCAAATTAGCAAACGGCATATAATACGATGCTGCAATTGAAAGGCGTGGTTGTTGAGAAGATGTGTTTTACATGACATGATGATGATGTTGATGTCCCCCTTGACCCCCTCTCATCTTCATATACAAATTTTTTGAGCCACCAAACTTTCATAAAAAGGAAAACTGCGCAAAATAGCAACTTACTGTACATAAAGTTTTTATTACAGCAACCTACCAAATAATTCGTTCAAAATAGCATCCTACCATCTTAACTTTATTTATTAAAGCATTGAACTCTAAAAAAATTATTCCATAATAGCAACTGTTGATGACTGGGTGTGGTTGGGTGCTGACTAAGCATCCACGTAAGCTGCCATGTCAGCACCGGGTTTGCGCAAAATAGCAACATACTGCTTAAATAGCAACATATCATAAAATAGCAACGTACTCCTAAAATAGCAACATATCATAAAATAGCAATGTATTAATTTTATATATTTTTTGTCTTAAATATTATACGAACAACGTCATTTTCTTATAGGAAAAATTAAAATTTTGATCGGTTGATCATTTTTCTTCGTTCGAAATAATTACAAAACGAAATTTCCGTCGTTTTTTACATTCGAAAAAAAAATTGAAAACCAATATAATGCATCATTATTTTTTATATAAATGGTTCTTTTTTTCGTTTGAACAAATTAAAAATCATGATGGTTCATTGATATTTCCATTTAAAAAAGTTTAAAATTCTAATGGATAGTTGTTTTTTCCGTTTCAAAAAATTAAAATTACAAATGACAAAATATTTCAGTTTTCTATATATTCGAATGGAAAAAAGAAAATAAATTGGTTTTATACTTCGAATGAAAAAAATGATGAACACATTGAATTTTTAATTTTTTACCGACTGAAGAAAAATTTACGAACATTTTTTGGTTAATTAAATTTAAGTTTAAGATTATAAAAATATTTAGGATTAGAATATTTTCGGTTTTTGGTTAAAAATATATAAAATTAATACATTGCTATTTTGTGATATCTTGCAATTTTAGGAGTACATTGTTATTTTACGCAGTACGTTGCTATTTTACGTGTACGTTGCTATTTTGCGCAAACACGGTGCTGACATGGCAGCTTACGTGGATGCCTAGTCAGCACCCAACCACACCCAGTCATCAACGGTTGCTATTATGGAATGATTTTCTAGAGTTCAATGCTTTAATAAAAAAAGTTAAAATGGTAGGATGCTATTTTGGACGAAATTTTTGGTAGGTTGCTGTAATAAAAACTTTATGTACAGTAGGTTGCTATTCTGTGCAGTTTTCCCTTCATAAAATGTGCTACTATTCTTGCCCTATAAATATCTATTTCTATTTTATCATTGATACTATATCATTAGAATTCAGTTTTACCACCAATAGAAAAATGACAAATTTTACCATTTCACTTTTCAATGTCAAGCTAACATTTTTTCTACCCCATCATGAAGTGTAAATAGACTAACCCTTCACAAAATTATTTTGCACCAAATTTATAAAAAAAATATGTGAAAATTGAACCCTCACCCTTGAGACAACATTGGTATCGTTTGACGAAAGTCCTTTTGTTGGTCGTTAAGATTTTGACGTTTAACTGAAAACATTGCTTTTAATGATTGATTCTTTTATAATCTTGATTTATAATTTTGTTAAAGTAAGATTTGGATTTACTCTCAGCTTGCCTCTATAAAAGCATCATGATGATTAATATGAATACTGTTTAAATTTGAAGGATTGAAATATATTCGAACATTAAAAAGCTTAATTAAGATTTAAGAATGAAAAATAATATATTCCAACCACAAGTCCATATTGATTACCATATTGAAAACAACAATCTTGAAAGTACTATCATTGAGTAAACCTTGCCTCATGTTTACACATGCAATAAAAATAAAGATTATGAATTAAGTATATAAAAATTTGAATAGATTCAAAAAGATCATATATGATTTTGCCCAAATGACAATGAAGCCATAAATCTCATAAAAATGCACATGTGAGCCTTGAGATGCGATGCAACTTCCAAAGAGTCAAAGACAAAATGATAAAACATAATATAAATAATATTAATGGAGTAGAATGTTGAATCATAACGCTTAACTTAGAAAATTCAAAAGTTAAAGGTAAAAGAATTTGATGAAGCTTGAAAGTGTCTATGTCAAGAATAAAGACAAAAAAACGAAGGACGATAGGATCAATGTGTATGTGATGGACTCGGGCTCAATGGAGAAACATGTGGAAGGGTATAATAATTAATGGAAATAGTGATTATGATCACGAGTAACGAAAATTTGTGTGATGTTATATTTTTAGATTAAGAATACAGTTAATTTGATGGTCTATCAATGGTAACTATAGATTAGGTTAATAATGTTACCAGGAAAAAAAGGACACTAGTATTATTTCTTATGTCATTAAATAACATTTATGAAGCAAATTCTTTTGCAGAATTGTTCGGATCTTCAAAATATTTGTCTAAAAGCTTTTGACGCATGAAACAACCTACAAACCTCTTCTTTACCGCCTCATAACCTTTTTCGAAACAACCCATTCAATTTAACCATTGGAATGCCCTAATATAGAATTAATTTTCTAAAGCCATACTAGGGTCTCTGAATTGTTTAAATGGTGATTCTTGCTTATCTAATGATAATCCACCTTCAAATCTTATGAGTTTTTAATTGGTGATAGGAAAGAAAAAAATTCAATCGGAGATGGAAGACCAATCCCATGTCTCTTTTGCCATCCCTAGGCCCTAGCTACTTAGAGCATCTCTCAAAAAACTATTATTCAGAATGTTGGCAAACCACATCATGTATTCAGAATGGTTTGCAATTGAAATAAATATTGCCTTTTTATTTTTATTTTTCATGTTAAACACTTTTTTTTATTTTCATTTCAAATACTCTTTATCCCAAATTAAATATCCATCTTTTTATTATTAAATTGTAGTAACTTTAGATTTATAAATTATTTGTTTTGTTGTATCTCCAGTCCATATCCCATATTCCCATGGATGGACCCAAGGTGTAGCGGGGTAGCACGTGTCATCGGTCTCCTTCCAAATAACCTTGTTGCGTAATGTAATTTTGTATAAAGTTTTAATTGTGCAACCAATAATTGGTAAGTATGCTACCTATATTATTCAATTATAAAACTTTTTTAAGTGCACAACAACTTAATAGTCAAATTTTATAACCTTAAATCAAAACAAATAAATTATAAGTTGAATGTCTAAACAAGTAAAAAATAATAATAATAGACACGCTTTTATAACTCACTCGTTTAACAAAACTCAAAAGCCCAATACTTATTCAAACTCAAAACATTTAAGAGACTCGATCTTTATTCTCATATCCAATAACCCAAATACCACAACCCAATCCTAATTACTAGCCCTTTATTTTTTGTTTTTTCCACGTAACTTAATTAACTTGTTTAATTAGATACAATTCTACGTAAAATCTTTTTTTTTATTTCATATGTACTTTGGTTTTTGATATTTTAAACTCTCGTTTGTTAGTCCGACCCGACTAATCTAGCCATTTAAATTATCAAACCGATAAGATGACTTAGATTGTGCAACCGGATCCTGGATCCACCACTGATATTCCAAAGTTCCATCCAATTATCGTTTGTGTATCTCCATATTCCCATTAACTTCTTCACCAACAGTATCATAGCACCACAAACTATCATTTAAAATTTGGCCATAATGTTTTGCAGTTTCAGGAGCAAGATATAAACACAAAATTGCACCACCTTTTTTTACCCAGAAACTGTAAACCATCTTCTTTAACCTTAATCTGCTTAAAGCATCTTCTCGCCCCACACAATCTGCACCTTCAACAACAACTCTATTTGATGGCCGAACGATGTTCAAGAGCTTCTCTGATAGGAAAAATGCTAAGAATTGCGATAAATAAGTTGGGATAACCATTTGAGATTTAAGGTAAGTTTTCCAGACTTAGCTCCTTCAACTTGAAAACTGTCTTTGTATTCTCCTTCTAATATAACTCTTGTTAGTGTCAAGATGCATTTGCCCATGAAGTCCTGAAAAAACTCCCACATAAATATAGTTATGTGGAGTATAAATAGTGTTGAGTACGAAGCAATTTATCGTCGACCAAAAAGAACATGTATCAAAATGATGTACGTACCTTTCCTAATATGTCATGATCCCATACCTCTGCGATAAGCATATCGTGTAAACCATCCTCAACAACAAAGTCAAAAGTCTGATTCCAAATTGGATTCAAATTTTCATTTACAACCTGCAATGGAAAAAAATATAGAAACCAAGTTCAAATCCATTATTTGGAGCGTAAACCTGACTGTTTTTCTTTTTTAAGAGAATAACAAGGCTAGAATTCAAGATTAACATCATAAGTTAGATACACAAACGTACCCTGGTCCTGTTTTTGGTTCCGGTTTTCTTCATAGTGAGTACAACATAAGGATCCGCTTTCCCCATTAGATCTGCAGGTGGCAAGTCTTCAGCAGATATTACGGTCACAGATAACACTCCTCTAATAATTACCACTCTCCTTGTCTTATTGACTACATCACCGTTTTCGGCACCCGAACCATCTTTAATAACCTTTTCCAGAGATGTCATCGAAAAGTTGGAACTAAATGGGTTGGTAAACCTGTTTCCCATGCCATATGGGCAATACAATAGCTCCAAGTGCACCTTTACAAAAGCAAGCAAGCAAACAAATAATAATAAGAAGCGATGTAACTGTAACAATGAAATATGCACGGCAGCATCATCGATGTATGTGTTTAATGAAAAGAGATGAAACAATTTAAAATAATGAAATATCATTTCAGTTCATTCCAAATATTTGCTATTGTCATATTGGAAAACACATGAAATTCTCACCTTTCCTCTGTCTTTATTGTCTCTATGGATCTCCAAATCTTTGACCAATTTCAACCACACGTCCTTCACTTTACCAGGCTCAAGTTCACTCAGCTTTACTTGAGCAGATCCAATGATTTCTGAAGATTGAAGCCCGTCGTCATCGTATATTTTTACAGTCAAGTGCTGGGTGGATGCATCTTCAACTACAAACTCGAAATGTTCGTTCCAAACTGGATTCAAGTCGTTGTCCTGAATAGAAGGTAACCAGAAGGCGTTCATTGTTGTTCTTTGCAGAAGGCAAGCAAAATCAACCCAAAAAAAACTTACAATCACTTTGCTGCTTTGCATTCTACTACGTAATGGGCGTATGTATAACTTCGCAAAAGGATCAGATTTCCCAATAATATCTTTATTAGTCAAACCTTGTGCTTGTACAAGCTTCACCTCCAATGTCCCCATAGGCTTTATTTCAAGATCGCTAGCAAATTATCCGTTAAGAGAACATTAGCAACTTCTTGACAAAAGGATGATTGATTTTTCTTAGTACTCATCCTCTTTCTATTTCCGGAAAATTGAAAGATTTCCTTTCCCAGGAAGTTCTCAAGCAATATTGTCAGTATAGAGTTGGTAAAAGGGCATGTCACACTGGTTGAGTAACTAATCAAAATGGGTTCGGGTCAAAACATGTTGGGTTAGGTTGGCCCGCCAATAAATTCTATATATTATTTATGAACTTTACAAATAACTAAGGGTTAAAGTCGCACAATACCAACGTACTTTCCAAATGTATTGATATGGTACATGAACTTTTTTTCTTACCCATATGATACATGTACTTTAGTTTTATTCCAATATGGTATATTTTTACATGAAGTCCAGTTTTAATACAAATAGAGCTCGGTTTTTCAACCGGACTATATGTAGAAATGTACCATATGGTAAGGAAAACTAAAGTACATGTACCATATCAATAAATCTGAAAAGTATGTTGGTATTGTACGACATTAACCCAATAACTAACGTATCGAATATGGTTACAAAAATTATACCATAATATAATAATCGATTTTTTTTAGATATATTTATTGTAGGAGGTTTGTAAACATTTGAATCACATATGGTGACTTTCGACCCATTCAAATGAATCAAACCCATTTCATATGTTTCCTATTTAACTACTTCTCTAAGTACACAGTTGGCCAGTATAATGCAACCCAACTCTACCCATTTTCATACAAATGGGTTGAAATAGCCCATCTCATTGTCCTATGTTCCCATAGTCAAAAATTTTGATGATGCTGCTTTGTGTCCAGAAAATTCTCTTAAACCCATTAAGATGAATTTAGAGTTTTAGACATTGACATGCATCACCATCATTGCAGAGCTTTACAGAAAACAGATGTCAGAAACTATCATTAGATCAACTTGGTATTCATCACAAACCCTATTTTTCTTCCCCACAATTAATTTGCTACTGGGCTAGCAGCCATACCTGTAATCACCTGGGAGGATAGGAATAACTTTTCGAACTGGCCATGTGATTGAATCCTCAACAGCATCATGTATGGTACTCTGCATAATAAACAGAAAAACCTCTTATAAATGTTGAATGTGTATATATACATGCTGCAATATAAAATATTTTTTAAAACATTTCTTGTTCACTTAATTAAATCAGTGGTGAGCATAGCGGAAGAAATTAATATATGTAAGAAATGAAATTAAGACCTCAAGGGCATCGGCAACACCAGGAATGGCAGATATGTCACCACCAACAACTTTCAGAGTAAAATCCATCTTTTTCTGCAAATTTCAAAAGCATTAAATTGGTTTATTATCAGCCATCTGGTCGTTGAGATCTTTGTCCATACATCATAATATCCAAAAGATTTCCAAATAAGGATAATGCATGCACGTCTGTTTTTTGTTTTTCAGTGTACCTAAAAACATATCAAAACTCAAAAGGTTACTAAAAAGTGAAAAAGAAAATGTCATGACCAAAACCAAATTAATATTGTCTTCGGCTCTTTGCAGGATGGCTGGAGACTATATAATTTTTGGAATTTAAAGATTTTACAGGTATATCATCGTTTACCAGCGGAATGTACAAGCATTCAAGATGAAGAACTTCTAAAAGAGTGTAGTCATCTTGTTGAAACAATTTTCAGATTTTGTTACATTCTCCTTACATTTGATTTTTCTTAGTTTCTTCTCACAATATATAAATGGGCCCCATAATCACGTCTTTAATTTTTCTCACTGCTTATAATTGGACAAAACTAACACTTAAGTTCTTGAGTTAATTTTGATTCTAAACTTGTTAACATGTTTTATACTCTTCTATAAAATGTTGTGTGTACAAGCGTGAGCAATATATCTGATTTTTTAAATAAAATCTTATAGGAGAAAAAGAAGTACCTTCTTTCTCAAAGAAAACGAAACAGCTCCAAAGCAAGGAAATTCATCAACAAGTGGCTTGAAAATCAACCTAAAAAGCCCAGTGAATGCAATATTCTTCACCTATACAAGGAAAGTAAATTGTTATATTTATAATTAGTTACAGCTACTTCAATATACTGAATTTGACAAATAATCACAAAGCATAGTATAAATTTTTATTAATCTACCTATTCTTTTTATAAATAAAACAAAAACAAGTTTTCAATGCCAAATTGACTTCATAATCTTTGAGATATATCATGTTTCATCCATCAAATTTTTACTACAAGATATAGAAAAAACAATTGTGTTAAATGTTAACATGGATGGCTAAGTAGATTATGTTACTACCTGCACTGGCAATCCCACACCAAGTCTAGTCTTGACATCAAGAATTATATTAGGGTTCCCATCCCAGTTCATCTCCAACTCCAGAGTTATTCCATCACTATCATCTTCAATAACAGAAACTCCTGTAGGATAATAAACAAGGAGTATCACCCATGTAAACCCTAATTTAAATATTTGTAACATCGTATATATTTCCTTCAAATAATGACCAACTACTACAACCCTTAATGCTCAAAGAATGCGACAACATGAAAAAAAAAAAAAAAAAAAAAAAAAAAAAAAAAAAAAAAAAACAGAACATAAAATAAATGCAACTGTAAAATTCATCTGTTAGTCTAACCTGTAAATTGTGGTGCGACGGTGCCAAGAGTAAGCTTTGAGAATGTCAAGGAAGACAGTACAATTGGTCTATATTGCTCAAGAATTGGCTCCACATTAGCCTTTATAAGCTCAGAAGCTGCCTAGAACACCCAATTCACAATCATATAACTATACCACCATGAAACATCATAGACCATGCCATGACTACCACACACACACACACATCTTTACAAAACAGACACATAACTATTGTAGAGTGGGGTCACATGGTGATCTAAATGAAAACAAAACAGTTTGTCCTTGCCAAACTGACCTCATCAACATATGGCCAGATTTTTGTAAGATGAGAATTAAGCCAGCTCAACTGAAAAGAAAAAAGAGCACTATAATCAGTTTCCAATAATAGCAAGAACATAGAGAGAACATAAATAAGCAGGAAGGTTGTAAAAATTCGAGGGATAACGCTTACCTTCTGTCTCTGTGAGAAAACAACCCAAGAAGGGTAATACTCTGGGGCAAGTAACTTTTTTGAATCTTCACGAGTCATCCTTGCAAATGCAGCAACTGTCATTGCCTTCATAGCACATTTAACACCAAATCAGTTGAGTCAACCTTTTTATAATTATTCCTATATGTGGAGTGATGAGTTTTTGTACATGTGAATTCTACATGATGCATATCATTCAGCATCACATCACACAACTAATCAAACTTCTTTTTGGGTAAATATCCCGGTAATCAAGCTTTGTGTGCATAGAATCAGTTCAAAACAAGTTTTGATTCACACAAGGAATCCGACACAAATGAAAATAATTATAATTGTTTTTAGTATATTTGTGCACTCTAGCAACTCATTTAACGATCCACAAACACAAATATACATAAAATGAGTAGAGTTGTACAAATATGCAACTGTTAGCTCATGAACTCAGCTATAGGCCTTTACACACACATACCTAATGGGTGTTGAAAAATGAAAGATAAAAGACTACATGTTTGAACCTACAAATAGATCTAGTTCATCACAATATTTTAAACCATTACACGCTCAATGTTAAATGACCATGTCCATACAATTCAGGCATAACCACATGCACCTATTGCACAAAATACATTTAAAATATGTGATATCTTATGTGTTGCAGTGTGTTTGTATATTCATAAAATTCATCACTCAGTATATTAGCGATCAAGTGGAAATACTGCAAATAATTCTCAATTCAAATCAATTTACATCAGAGTACACAATTATGGGCGGCTAGTGTATGCTGGTGTGTTAAAAGTTGCATCAAAACTGGATTAGGTGCTAGTCATTTTGGATCATTTAACACACAACATAATGAGAGAACAGAATTTATGATTTGTAGGCCCAGACTATTTGATGTGTGAAGATTAGATATAGACATAAAATATAAATAATGTAGGTATATAGTTAAACAAAAGATTTTAGACACATTTGCCACAAGCATAAGCATAAGCTCCTAAAGCAACTTGAGAGTTAATGAGTTATCATCTATAAGAGCTTATTTTTGATTGAGCAAACACATCAATCTTTCTAAGCATAAAACTTAAAACCAACTGACTAAACTATGTTATGAAATTATTAGGATCAACACTTTCATTACTCCGTTTGCACATGTTGTTACTCAGATCTTTGGGGAATGAATGTTTTGTGGCACGAGTGAACGCATCCAGGATTCCGATGGACCCCCAAAGTCAAATCAATACCAAGTAGCTTAAAGTTGATGTGACCTATGAATATATGTGTTCACCAGCACTGATCAATTTAGGCAGGTAGGAGTGTAGGACCAATATTAAAATCACTATTTCTCCACTCAAATCAATCAACTTTATGCCTGGGAGTACAGAGAATACCATAAATCAACATTTAAAATGGAAGTTTTTGAACTTACTAGCGCCGAACGACGCTTGGATCGACCATTCTCGGATCGAACAAATCCAATAATCAGTGCTAACCCAACTGTAATTCCGATAATTAATCCCACAACGAACGACATTCTTCAACACAAAAATGCAACTGGACAGATATGCTTAAGAGCTTAAAACTAGCAGGGAGAATCACAGAACACCGGATTTACAAGCAGTTCTTCACACGCAGCATAAGAAATCTCAAATCAACAGTTGAATGTTGCTTGATCTTTTAGTGCATGTTTCGGTGTTTTTGCGTGTTTGAGAGGGAGGAAATACGAGGTAAAATGGAATTGAAAATTAGGATGCAAAAAGTTGTTTTTTATCATTTAAGCGAGGATTTTGGGCGGCGAATAACATAGAAACTATAGAAGATCCGTCCAAATAGATTCTAATCCGCAATCAACAACTAATAACATAAATATTAGAAATATGCATATAAATCAACGATATGTTTTGAAAATATAATGTATAATCCCAACCGGGAAATATGGCGTTGGCCGGCGAAGGACGACATTTTGACTTTTCTTGACTTCGATTAAATTCCTGTATAAGATTCGGATTTCGGAGTCTTCCATACCACTCCGGGCCTCCGTTGGTTCAAATAAAAAACCGACCCTCACGTCATGAATTTTAAAAATTTTATATTTAAATAAAATATAAGGTTTACTATGAAAAAAAATTCATGTTTACATAGTTTTTATATTTTCGTCCTTCCATTGTATGTTTTCCAGAAAGATCCTTAAGTTAAATTCTTATTCCTGTTGTGAAATTTGAATGTTAAAGTCCAATTATAATTGGTAACCCGTTTTTGAAAAACTGAATAACTGGGTTTTAATTGCCGAATTTTAATAACCAAAAAAAAATATTTTAACTTGACTTTTGTAGTAAAAAATAATATGGAGCGACGAAAACGTAAAAAACATGTTTGTTTTTTTTCATAATAGACCCTAAAATATATGATACGTGTTTGGGTTTGAAGTATAGAGTGATACTACGGTTTGACAAGAGCATGAGTTGTAAAATGTTACAAAACTATATTCTATCACAAATAATCAGAAATGATAAATTTCTACAATTATAAATTTTGACAAAATTTTAAACAAGCTTTTATTCATTTTGCTTATCATTTAAATATTCAATCACATTATAGGTAACTTTAATTCTTTTAAACTTAATTTATGTGAACCGAATAGGCCTTACTTGTCCAGCCAAATTAATAGATAACTAGTTTACGACCCACGTATTACGTGGATAATTCTTTAAAAAAAATTATATGTAACATAATGTTTATATATTTTATTACATGAAATAAAATGTTATAAAATATGTCTTTTATATAAATAAATGTTGTTTTTATATGATTTTAAAAGGTTATGAATTATGTCTTTAATTGATTTTAAATCTTCTTATATTAGATTTAAATTTAGAAAGATATGATTTTCATATTATTTGTTATTCCTAGAATATAATTGGTCACGTGCAAATTGCTGATGATGACATATGACATCATGAGAAATAAGTAAATTTATTCATTTGCTTTTAAGACATGTAACATTTAATTTAAAATTAAAAATTAAAAAAATTATTTTATAAATCAATTATATAATTATAGATAAAATATTTTAGGTAAATTAGACGTTAAATTAGGAAGTATTTAAAATCATTTAATTATATTAGTAATATTTTAGTTTCTTTATAAATCAATTATATAAGTTAATTGAAAGAGTTATATTAGTCAAAATGGGCGGGAAAATAAAAACTTGAAGAGCTGAGGGAATGACACGTGACACAAGTTATTTTGTTTTATTAATATATATAGAATATAGATTGTTTAATTTTGTAACTCTATAATTTCTTAATGACTTGATCCCTTGAATGAAAGCCATATAGAAAGCAAAAAACAAAAACAATAAATGAATTTGAATTCTTTATTGCACGCCCTAATGACTCTAATGATTTGATCAATCTATTCTATCTATACTATTAAAAGAGTAACTAAATGCCACATGGCATGCTCTCATTGAATTTGCCACATGGCATACTCTCATTGAATTTGTCACATGTCGCTCTCTCCTTTTACCACGTCATTTACTGATTTTATATTTAAATTTTAAAGCAAATCAAATCTATGTAAATCTAATATGGATTAATTTAATAACTAACTAACTAAAATTAAGCAAATTTTAATATTCATATAATTATTATATTATACATACATATAAATATCAATTTCTAAAATTAACCCATGTATTACATGGGTAATAACCTAGTACTATATACTTAGTAAACTCTTCTAGCCACGTGTCAATCTATCAAAGCTTTTTATTTTTAAATTCTTATTGCTTGTCTCCGTTCCGAAAACTCTAGATGCAATCCATACGTTTTGTGTTTATGATTCTCCGGTAACTGTGATCACTTCCATCTTCCTTACATCCATTCGATTTATGCCTCTACAATCCATACTTTCTACCTTTCTAATTCTCCCGTAAGTACGTTTTATTCCTTTTTGTTTTGCATATAATACATTACTACATTTGTATATGCTCTTTCTTTTACAATCTCGGTTGGAAAATGGTATTGTGCAATGCTTTCTAAAATTTAGATGATGAAACAAAGGGTAATGTTTTAACATATATTGCATCTAATTTCATGGCTTCGATCCTCCTAAGCTCCAAGTTTTTTATTTCCAGTTTTCAACTTTTCTTTGTTGTAAACGTATGTTTTTTGGTTGCTAGACATCATCTATAATAAATGGGCATACAGTGCAAAATTAGAAGAAGAAAAAAAGTACCAAAACTATGAAGGTTTTATTGACTTCTCTCAAGTCTCTCACTCACGTACATTAGGGGCGTTCATGAAAATCCGAAACCGAAAACCCGACCCGAAATTTCGGATATCCGCATTTTCAGATATCCGAAATTCGGATTCGGATAGTAAAATTCAAGATTTCCGGATATTCGGATTATCTGATATCTGAAAATCCAAACAAAATATTTTTTTAAAACTTTTTTTTATATCTTTAGGATTGATTATTTACACAATATTAATTGTTTATTATTATTCTAATGTATATATTTGAGTTCTATCTTCATATTATATATTTATTAACTAATATTTAATATATTTTAGTTTTTTAAATATTTATTTAGTCGTTTTGAGTAAAAATAATTCCGGATAAACTTAGTTTGTGATATATTTGTCTTTAATATGTATTTGGGTATATGAATTTGTATTTTAGATATTTAAATATTTGATTTAATATAAAAAAAAGTTAAAAAAATATGAACTTTCGGATATTCGGATAGCAAAATTCATTTTCCGAAATCCAGATATCCAGTTTTGAACACCCCTAACATACATGACACTATTAATCAAATTCTCACATACAACAACTTTATATGATTAGTTTCATACTATTTAATTTTGTTAAACTTTCCTATTTTCTTCACTTTAAGAATCAAAACTCTTGTCGTATAACAAAAAAAAAACCTAAGCTAGTATGATTTAATTTAATTATATTTCACTATATCAAACACACATTATTATATTAGTGAATGTATTAGCATCAATACTACATCAAAAAGGTGATGATTTTGTCTTCTAAACCTATTAAATTGAATCGAATTGAGCTGTGAATACTTTTAGTTTTAGTAGTAATAACTTTATAATAATTGTAGCAAGTGAAAAAATTAAAATTAAAAGTCAATAATTCAATAAGAAAAACTCTGATATCTCATGTTGTTTCATTCATAACATATTCTTTTACATTAAGTCATATTAAAATAGTTAAAACATGACGTAGGAGAACTTATAAATTAAGTTTCCATGTCATGTTCATTAAAAAAACAACTAGTGGCCATTAGAATAATAACATTAACGTTAAAACTTCTTTTAAAAATTATTTATCTTTATATATACTTTATAACTATTAATTAAAAAACAAGCTCTATAACTTATCATCTTTATAAGATATCAAGCGATATATTTTACTATTGACATGTGTTAATTACTATTTATAGATTGTCACAATCTCATATGACCAATTTTTCATTTTTTTGCTGGTTGATTTTTTTTAATGTAACTCCCTTGATTACTTACTTAATTGACATTATAAACTAAAAATAAAATTAACTACGATGGAATTTAAACTTATTTAATAACAACATGATAAATCGGCGAAGTGGTGAAAAAGACTACGACGTTTTCACCACAACCAAGAATAATATAAGGTAGCGTTTGGATTACAGGATTTGATATACTAGGGTTTAAAAATGACAGAATTTGAAAATGACAGGATTTAAATGTGCCAGGAATCATGTCATGTGTGTGGTTTGCAGTATTTCAAATTCAATTATTTGTAAAATCTTATTTATTGTAAATGTATCAAATGATATAGGTAAAGCAGGTAAGTGTACAAGAAGTAAGATAAGATATGTCGATAGATAGAGGTAGGGTGGTAGGTAGGTAGAGGGGTGGGTGGAGTGTGTTGGGATGGGTAAGGTGTGCTAGGATGTGAATGGGTAGTGCGGGGTGAGTGCGTATAGGTAGATGTGGGTAAGGTAGGATGAGTGAGGATAGGATACGATGTATATTTGGTGGGGGATTGGTGGGGGTAAGATAGGTGGGTAGGGTTGGGTGGGGTGGGTTGGGGTGAGGATGGGTAGCGTGGGTAGGTATGGTAGGTAGGGGTAGGGTGGAGAGGTACGGTAGAGGATGGTACAATGAATTGGTGTAGGTAGATAATGTTAGATAGTTATCATTGTTTGGTATATGTAGGTAGGGTAGGGTAGGATATGATGAGGTGGGGTGGGGTGGGATAGGGTAGGATAGGATGGGGTGGGGTGGGGGTGGGATAGGGTGGGTGTTAGTAGGGTAGGATAGGATCAATATATATAGGTAGGTGGTGGTTAGGTTGAGGATAAAAGTAATATTGTCATTTGGTTTGGATTTCGAAATGTAAAGATATGAGATTTTGAAATAATAGGGGGTAGGGAAGAATTCTAAAATCTTAAAATGAAGGATTGTGAAATGCTAAAGGAAATTGAAATCCCTCTATTTTTTTGCCAAACATGAGAGAGAGGGATTTTCAAATGAAAATCCCACCAGTTTTTTTGAAATCCCACAATCCAAACGCCACCTAAGGCACTCCACAAAAATAAGTCGTCTCCACACCACTCTGTCTGGGAGGTACTTCGACGTCATCAAAAGTGGAACACCATTCCACAAAACGGATGATTTTTGTCCATTGACAAAAAAAAGATTTGAATCTTCAGAATCAAACACGATCAAAACACCGTCATCCGATGTGACGTTTTTAGGTGTTCATGACGAAGACAACGACAAGGGTGACGATATTCAGAAGCTTGAAATACCACACCGCAAATAAAAAAACCAACATCAACATCAAGCGACCCAGAGGTCATCAAACAATTCAAATTGTTTTCAATTTCTCATGTTGACGATGTTGAAGATAAGAACTGCCACCGAAGACGACTCAAAAACCTAAAAGAAAAACATTTGGAGTACCAAAAAAAAATAAAAGAAAAAATTATCAAAACGTGTTTATCGGCACTGAATAAACAACAACAAAATAGATATATGAAGTTTTTCATTTGACCACACGACCATTGCTATGTGGCGCTTTACAAATTGTACTACAACACAAACAAAGAATAGTGGAGCGTTGCAGATGACAATTGTAGTTTCGTAATTTTTTTAATTCTTAGTTTCATAATTTTTTTAACTATTAGTTTCGTAATTTTTATCTTTTATTAATTTTTAGTTTCGTATTTTTTTGTGTAATCGTTTTTAATATTCATAAAATTAATTATTTTAGTTGTTATTGGTTTATTAATTAAATAAATTTCTTTTAATAAAAAATTAAGAAAGATTGAAATGTTAAGAATGTAGGTTTTTCGAACTTAGAAAAGTGAAAAGGTGAAGAATAAAAATCTGATATGACGCTGACATTTAAAAAAAAGGAGAAATCAGAAATATGGTATTCTCATCTCCCTAACAAATTTAAGTTCATAATTTATGTTATTAATACTTTATTATTTTGATAATAATATTTAGACTAAATTACATAAATGGTCCCTGTGGTTTATATGAAATTATGGTTTTGGTCCCTGAAAGAATTTTATTACACCGCTAGTCCCTAAAATCGAAAAGTTGTAACTAACGGCGGTTAACTTGAGCCATTAGTTTCAGGGGCATTTTCGTCCGTTTGAATTTCAGGGACCATTTATGTACATATCATACTTTCAGGGACTAAAATGTTACTTTCTTTTTATAATTTAATTTAATTTTCATAGTTTTCATATATAGATTTAGTATTTCTTTCTTTTTATAAATTAATTATCCAAATATAGCATTTTATTTTTTATTCCTTTTATTTTAGTTATTAATTTTTATTTGTATGTTTATTGTTATTATTAAGGTTAACTTTTTTTTATGTATTACTATAATTATTTATTTAAGATTATATATGATATACATGGTTCGTTTTTTTTCAATTATTTATTAAGAATCCAAATATTTCTTTGTTCTTTTTTTCATTTAAGAAAAATAAAAACTAGTTGTAGTTTTTTTTTCGTTCGGAAAATCTAAAATCGAAATGATTTATTTCTTTTCTCCATTAAAAAAAGTTCAAAATAAGGACGTGTTGAAGTTTTTTTTCATTTGGAAAAAGAATAAAATCAAAATGGTTCGTAGTTTCTTCATTACAAATAGTTAATAAATTTTTTATTTCTAAATGGTCTGAAAAAAATCAAGAATTGAAATGGTTAATCGCTTTTTAGTAACAAAAAAAATTAAATTCCGAATGATTTGTTGTTTTTTATTAAAAAAAATCGAAGTTTTATTGATTTTTTTATCTACGTTTAATTAAAAATAAAAATGATCTTTTTGTTTGAAAAAATCAAGAATTGGAAAGGTTTATCGCTTTTTAGTAAAAAATAAATAATAAAGGATTGTTATTTTTTTATTTTAATTTTTTTATCAGAAAACGATAAATCATTATGATATTTGATTTTTTCAAACAAAAAAACCATTCGGATTTTTAATTAAACGTAGATAAAAAATCAATAAAACTAAAATTTTTCCAATAAAAAATAACAAACCATTCGAAATTAATTTTTTTTTACTAAAAAGAGATTAACCATATTAACTCTTGATTTTTTTAAACCATTTAAAATTAAATTTTTTATCAAGTATTTGCAATGAAGAAACTACGAACCATTTTGATTATATTTTTTTTCCAAACGAAAAAAAGCTTCAACACATCCTTATTTTTAACTTTTTTGAATGGATAAAAGAAATAAATTATTTCGATTTTAGATTTTCTGAACGAAAAAAACTACAACTAGTTTTTATTTTCTTAAATGAAAAAAAGAATAGAGAAATATTTGGATTCTCAATAAATAATTGAAAAAATGAACCATGTATATCATATATAATCTTAATAAATAATTATAGTAATACATAAAAAAAGCTAACCTTAATAATAACAATAAACATACAAATAAAAATTAATAATTAAAATAAAAAGAATAAAAAATAAAATGTTATATTTGGATAATTAATTTATAAAAAAAAATATTAAATATATATATATATATAAAAACTATGAAAATTAAATTAAATTATAAAAAGAAAGTAACATTTTGGTCCCTGAAAGTATGATATGTACATAAATGGTCCCTGAAATTCAAACGGACGAAAATGCCCCTGAAACTAACGGCTCAAGTTAACCGCCGTTAGTTTCAGGGACTAAAATGTTACAACTTTTCGATTTTAGGGACTAGTGGTGTAATAAAATTCTTTCAGGGACCAAAGCCGTAATTTCATATAAACCACAGGGACCATTTATGTAATTTAGTCTAATATTTAAATTTTAAAAATAATTATTTATTAAACATAAAAAAATAGCATTAATTAATAATAGTAAGATATTTTGATAATTTATATATTACGGGATTATCCAGCTGTGTAGCTGTCTTTCATTTTTTTTTTTTTGTCTTAAATTATTATTGCTGTTGTGTTTGTGTGGACCACTTTCGTTTCGTCGTCTTGTACGTTGCGTATGAACATGGGACCATTTTAGTTCAAAACAAAGACCAACAAAGCAGACAAGTAGCCAAGTAGCACATTACCAATTTACCAAATGTACTGGTATTATTGTTATTATTATTCATCATTATTATTATAGAATATAGTTTGGAAAGAGTATGATTCATTATGCAGCGTAACAGAAGATAACTCTCTAAAAAAACTTTTTAAATATTTTTTTATAAACATATTTTAACTTTCAATTAACATTATAAATATGATATGTAAATTTCACATACATTCACATCTATTAACTTTTTAAAAATGATATAAACATACACTCACATAAATTTGCATGTATGTAATGTACATTTATGTGATGCATGATTTCAAGCATTTAGAATACGTGATTGTACGTGAAATTTATATATCATATTTGTAATATCGATTAAAACATGTATGAAAAAAATTCAAAAAATTGTTTTTAAGAGTAGTACATTATGGTGTGCTACATAATAATAAGTGATACTCACTTGAATCTAAACACACATCTATGCTTCACGATTATCTTTTTAACTATTTTATTACATATTACATAAATCTTTTGAACTTGTTTATATACAACTATATAAACTTAAAAATAAATATTATTCTTTTTTAAAAATAATATTATTATTTACTATAAATATTATTTTTTCTAGCTTTGTAAATACATAACAATGACCATTAATTATTACATAAATCTTTTAAACTTATTTATATGCAACTATATAAACTTAAAAATAAATATTATTCTTTTTAAAAAATATATAAATATAATATTATTACTTACTATAAATATTATTTTTTCTAGCTTTGTAAATACATAACAATGACCATTAATTTTTAATTTTTAAATTTATACATTTTTAATTAATGCAATTTAAAGTTTTAGCTGCTTTTCAAAATTGAAACATTTAATATTTTTATATAATTTGTATCTATTTTGATATACTTTACTAGATTTATATATGTCTAGTTAATCAGATATATAGATAAATGTAAATAAGTTTAGATTAATTAAATATATATAATTAATTATAGATCGATATAATAAGATTTGAAGTAGGTCATATAAATAAATATATAAAATATATATTTAGTTGATATACAATAATATAAATAATATAATATTTAAATTTAATCAGATTATATTGAGTATTGACGACTGCCTCGAAAGAGAAACGGAATATCTATCTATACTATATAAAATATAAAAACCACTTGAAATTTCTGGATCATTGAATGGAAAGAAATCAATGGTTCAGATTGATGACAACTAATAATTATTTATAAAATGTCTCTAATACCCTTAATTAAAATCAATAATTATACATATGCCATTTTTATAATTGATTTTCCAAGTTTACTACCTTAACTTAATTACATTAAATTTTGACTTTAATTTTTTCATTAATGAATTAATATTAAAATTAATATGTACCTAAAATAAATATGTGTCATTATTATCCTTAATGATCATAGTTAAATTCAAATGTAAAAATTTGGATTTAAGTGTAGAAGTGTAGTAATAAAGTTAAAAATTTTTGTTAATTATTTTGCCAACAAGATTTAAAATTTAATTGATAAAACTTCAATTGTGAATATGATAAATTTTGATTGTTGATTTTAAGATATTCCATTTTTATATTTTATCATTTCAAAATATATACACATTCACATAATTAAAGTTTTTTGTTTTTTACATTGATATTTCATATTTGAAGTTAATAAAAATTAAAATAAACATTTTTTGCAAACACATATTATCTGTTTTTAATAATACATTATAATAATATTTTTTATTTAATATTAAACAACTAAGTATTTTTTATCTTTAATTTAACTAGCTTTCAATTTTTTTTATTTTAATTATATGTAAATTTTATAACAGTTTATTAAAATATAAAAAAATATGTATTTTCTAAATCAACCCATGTAATACATGGGTTGGTTAACCTATATATTATAATAAAACAAAACAATTCATGTCATATGTCACTTCTACAATAGAAGAAAATTTTATTTTTTCAACTCTTTTTACAAATTTAACATCTTAACTTAATTGCATTAAATTTTGACTTTATTTTCTTATTAATTAATAAGTAATAAATTAGATTTTGTAATATTTAAAATTAATGTTTACCTAAAATAAATATCTATCATTATTATCCATAATAATCATAATTAGATCCAAATGTAAAATTTTGAATTAGTTGTGGAAATTACTATTATTATGTATAATAAAGGAATAAATCAAATGTTACGTGTCACTTCTACGTCCACCAAAAAGATAATTACAACTTATAAAAAATAAAAGATAAATACAATTTAATATTTTTAAAAAATATAAATATACTCTATTTTTAATATGTAAATAATAAAAAATAAACGTAATTATTGTTTTTGTATGTCTTTATTTTTACTAATATACATTTTATATAAATAAATTTAGTTAAAAATATCACGTAATACGCGGTTATAAATTAGTTTACATAAAAGAAAAAAAAGAATGAAAAAAAAAGTTAACTTACAAAGTAAAATCGACATGTATGACAAGGGACAAGTATTTTCTTTCTGATAACCAATCGTGATTTTCACTTTTCAGGAAAAAATTATAAATTTAAATAGATTTTTTTAATGTTTCCGTTTGTTTTTTAGTAGTGAAAGACTGAAAGTTGTGGTTTTGTTGACAGAGAGAGGATAGTCATCAGCAACCAAACAACAGTCGTGTGAGTGAGCCATGGCGAACAGTTTCACTTCCATCAGCAATGGAGTACCAGATGAAGAATCCATTACAGCACCGCTCCTCCACCTCCGCCGCTCCGCCTCCAACACCACTTCTCAGATTGCTATCGTAGGATCCAATCCTTGCCCTATCGAAAGTCTCGACTACGAGTAATCGACCTCTCTACTTTCACTTTCACTCTATATCTCTATTTCTATTTCTATCTCTATCTCTATATATTTTGAACGCGACTGGATTGTTGTTTGTTTGCTTAGTAATCTAGCGAAGTAAGGTTTTTAATTTTAAAATTTTATAACATTCATGATCGGGATGATAAGGAGTCGAATTAGTTCTCCATAAGATTGCTACTGGATTCTGCTTGTTGTTAACTTGTTATCACCGTTATCGTCTCTCAGTAACTCGAACTAGCTATAGATTTATATTTGGATAATTGGATTTATCGGATTGTACTAGGAAGTTAAAGCTTACTGTTTACATGCAATCCAAGGGATCAATTTAGGTATACGTCTTTAATTGCTATTATTGAGTCAAACATATAACTAAAACTGTGGACATGGGTAAAATTTGAGGATGGCATGTATTTAAAGTTGATCTGTAGCTGTTCAATTGTCTCTGGGCGTAATTAGGTGGCAGGGATAACTTACTTGAAGGTGTGTATGATTGCAATTCAATTATTGAAGCTATTGAACTCCTTCTGTATTGAAGTTATTTTTTTTGAAGTTACTGATAATTGTAAATTTTCAGCATAACTTTACAACCAAGTTAACCTTGAATTATATGTGCTCCTTGTATGATGATTTCTCTTCTCTTTGGAGTTGATATATATATATATATATATATATATATATATATATATATATATATATATATATATATATATATATATCTATACTATTAAAAGAGTAACTATACTCATTTCTGGTTAAGCCACGTGTCGTCACCATGAATCGACACGTGGCACTTATAGATTTTAAATTGAATAAAGAAATTTAAATCAAATCTATCTAAATCTAATATAATCCATTTTTAAATTCAAATCAAATCAAACAAAATCTAATACTCTGCTAACTTATCAATTAAATCTATCCAAATCTAATATAATCCACTTTTAAATTCAAATCAAATCAAATCAAACAAAATCTAATAATCTACAATAAGATAATATAATAAAAGTTTAAAAACCATATAAGAAAATAATTACTCTTCATATATATTTAGAAATATACAAAAATAATAGGTCATAATAAATAATAATATCACTTTATATACTTTTGTTTAAAAAATAATATTTATATCTTTATCTTTTTATATATATTAAAAATATCTGCGTAATACGCGGGTAATAAACTAGTATATATATATATATATATATATATATATATATATATATATATATATATATGTATGTGTGTGTGTGTGTGTGTGTGTGTCACATACTCACATGAATACATGGATGGTGTGTGTTTTGCATCAAGATTTGAGACCACCACCATGACCTCACAGATAGCACATGAACAGGCAGCTCCAACATCTAGAGTGAGTGGGAGTAGGAGAAATCTCCCAAGGCATTCCCTAATACCACTTCAAGACTCACCCCACACGTACAGCACCGTCGGATAGGGTATCAGTCACTTTCATATGGGAAGATACAAGGAGTAATTACCAGGATATCTTCACCTCAAATTTCCATATTTTTGATAACCGTCCAGGCCGGGGGGGGGGGGGGGAGAAAATAGGAAAACAAGGACAAGTTACAGAAGAGAAAGAGTAAGAGAAAGGAGATAACATATAATGATATAATGACATACTAAAGATACTTTATTCAATACAAGGTGTCTAAGCCCTATGTAGTGGCTGTTTATATAAAAAAACACTTCCCAGGGGACTAGCACCTCTGCATTCTACACGACCTAACTTGGTTGGTGGAATATCCTTCCTGGACTCACATTGTGGGATGCTTCTAATGAAAACTCTACGTGTCTACGAGGTGTATCCAGATGAACTCAACATATACTTGGGAATTGATTTTAAGTGCATAGGCTTAGTGAGGATGTCAAGATATCAAGTGGGGGAGTTTGTAACAACGCATACTGCATTGATAAAAGAATGAGAAGGTAATAAGTTAAATTGGAAAATATGTAGCAACGTATCTAACATTGGATGTAAGATGATAAGTTTGAATATCTTTTTAAGCTTTAAATTGTAGGCTACGGTAAGTCAATGACCTGATGTGAATTTATTGGGCCAGGCTATAGATTTGGGCTTGAGGCGTTGCACAAACTTCAAGAACGAAACATAAAAACCAAATCAAAATGAAGTACGTATCACAACTTCTAAAATCTTACAATTGTCCAAGCATGATAATGATGACATCCAATTTTAAAAAGTTTATTCTACTCGTCCTTAGCCATGCCTAATGACATCAAGTCATCAAGTACTCCAAATATAAAATAATAATGTCAAAGTACGACTTGCACCAAGGCTCCTCAGGAAAGCCAAATCTTTGAATTCATATTTTTGTACATAGAGCAAAATCAAGTAACACATATGAACATTGGCTGTCAAGATGCAAAGAATACATGCCGGAATTAAGGCAATAAAAAAGACTTAGGACATTGACAACATGGACTGTGGTGTGTGACCACAATCACCATGAAACATTGTAGATAGTCAATATGGGAATTCAAGTAGCTTTAGAAATTCTAATGGGGTTAACCATCTGTTCACAGTCAATCCTGACATTATCTGTTTGGGGTTTGAACAAGATTCAATGCTAAACTCATGGGAAGTAATTGGGTCCCCATCAATAAGTCTCTATAACTTAGGTTATAATGCATGGCTGGTGGCCTCGACAACTCTATCGGCTGGGTGGTCATGGATCGGAATCTTGATGGAGATTCACGCAATGTTCTTCTACTTTCTGATGGCAATACATAAAGTATAAAGCTACAAGCACGTCACATCACAATATGATAAAGGTGCTTGTAACACTTAGCGTGGTATGTTGACCATCCACTTGCACCCTTACAATACCTTAAGAGGGATGCAAGCCAACTGTTCAACTTTCCCACGTAAAAACTTTTGATTTTGATACTGAATATTGGGATCCATGTACCTGCTGTGCAAAACCACATCTATTACTATAGGTTGTAACATGGCACTTCAAATAAATGATCTCCTCATGGTTTAGCTGGTCAGTATCAACAGTGCTCAGCAAGACTATGTCCATCAACACTTGTCTATCACTCTATCCTCATAGAAAACACCTAATGATCCACCCAATTAGTATTTGACATCAGGTCAAGGCTTCCCATGAACCTATGAAAGTTGGGATTTCTAACCACTACTCTACTCACAAGGACTCACAGCGAGCATGCATCAAGACTTTGATAAACAAGGCTTAACACTCAAGGACAGTCAAGAAAAGCTACTGTATAAGGTCATCGATGTTTTTAACATGTCCATTTTAGATCTACTTTTTGTGTGTGAATACTTTTTTTTTTTTTTTTTTGTGGTGGAAAGTTATTAACGTATATATGTACAGGTCTGGCCAACTGATCCTTTTCTTTGCAATAATTCGTATGTCTATTCAGTGGTGAGCAATGGATGGCAGTGGTGTGGGTTGGGATTTTTTTTTTGTGAATATTAAAAGCTTCTCTGCTAGTCATATGGTGGGTAAGGGTATTTTTCCATGGAGAAGATGACAAATATTAGGCTCATAACATTCTTTGTGCGAAAAAAATTCCAGTTCATACACACAAGTAGAAACCAACCTAACATCTAGAGGGGAAGGAATTATTTCATTCTGTGGTACGCTTCATTATGGCAAACAAGTCCTTTAATTCCGTGTCACTACATTCATATCAATGAAATGATGCATTGCTATCAGACATGCTAAGAGCAGTAGACAATTAGACACTATGAAAAGTAATTTTGATGATTGTTTATGTTTTTTTTTCTAATTCTTAAGGATCATAGAGAATGACGTCTTCAAGCAAGATTGGCGCAGCAGAAGTAAGATCCAGATATTCCAGTACACGTCATTGAAATGGAGCCTTTGCTTTCTTATTGGTATTGTTGTCAGTCTTATTGGCTTCTTCAATAACTTAGCCATTGAGAATATTGCTGGTATGAAGTTTGTGATCACCTCCAACATGATGCTGGCGAACAAGTTAGAATTGCTCTTGTTAACTTCTATTCTAGAGCGTGACTTCTGTTAGTTATAAGAACTGTAAATTTTATACACATTAATGATGTGAAAAACACAACACCGTTCACTTTATAATTGGTAGATAATGGAATTCTTGACTGAACCTTGTATGCTTTGTCACAGGTACTTGGCAGCGTTTCTCATCTTTGCAGCTACAAATTTAGGCCTTACATTGTTTGCTTGTTTGATAACTACTTTTATAGCACCTGAGGCTGCTGGATCTGGCATACCTGAAGTTAAAGCTTACTTAAATGGTGTTGATGCTCCTGCCATATTTTCATTTAGAACGTTGCTAGTTAAGGTGATTTGAATTGTTTATGCTAGAATTATTTTTTCCCATTTTTGTGTTCCCTGTTTATAACATGGGAATGCTTGTCTTCATATCATGTTGAGTTTAGCTAGAATCAACCAATAACAAACACCAATAGGCAATAGCAAGTTTTTATGTAGTTTACCTTCCGTTAGATTCATTTTCATTTCATGACCAGGGGGCGTGGAATGAAAAATTTCAATGTAACCTACCATTTTGATTTATGTAAATCAATAAATCAAATGTTTCTTCAAAAATCTTAAACTTTAGTAAAACTAGTTTATTTTTTATAATTAACTAGGAAGCATATGTTTTTATTATAATCTTATTCAAGGTTTCACTGAGCTTTTATCATGTTTAATTTTTTAAACTTTGACTTTTTGTAGATAAAGCTTAAAAATACATTCATTTAGACGATGTATAAAATATAAAGTAGAGATACAACTACATGATATAATACAAAATTCATATGAAAACTCATTCAATTTCTATTGTCCAACCAAACAAAGATAATGGGATATGATAATCCATTTCATCATCTTGTTTATTCCATCACTTTGTCCATTTCATTCCATCCAACCAACAAGACACCTCTCGAGAATATCAGCATACATGTTAACACATGCCATGCTCTTCATACAAACAATAACAGCACTAGCTATTACCAACGGGAAAAGACAGAAAGTCCAAGTTCATCTCATCTCCTATAGAAAATTATAAATATTGTTGAGGTTTATACTGTGATAACCAATTACCAATCTGCTATTCACATAGCTAAACTCAAGTTTTTCACGAAAGAACCAAACAAACAGAATTCATTGTCATATTGTGAGAGACCATTTTGTGAACCTTGTTGACCATTCATATCCAAATGAAGCATATTCATACATTTGCTACATTCTGACTATGATTGCAGAAGCCTCAAGTTGAACTTCATTTGAAACAACTTTTGCATGATTAAATGCCCCATCTTGAGTAGAAATATTAGATGTTGTAGACATGTAGATAATTTCTTGGTCATTAATTTGTGTGGTTGTAATTTTCATGTAATCCATTATGAATATGAGATTTCCAGTTAGTTAATATCATCGGCATATTACCTAAAATTGTGTGTGTGTGCATATATATTTATATGTCAAATGATATTGTAGATGTGATGTGGACATGTTGACAGATTGTTGGCAGCATTGCTGCCGTGTCATCATCCCTTAATGTTGGCAAGGCAGGGCCCATGGTACATACCGGTGCTTGCATTGCTGCTCTATCATGCCAGGGTGGGTCAAAGAAATATGGGTTGACATGGAGATGGTTCAGATTTTTCAACAATGATAGAGACCGGCGTGATCTTGTAACTTGCGGATCAGCTGCAGGAATTGCTGCTGCTTTTCGTGCACCTGTTGGTGGTGTACTTTTTGCTCTTGAAGAGATGGCATCCTGGTAATGCTCATGCCTTCATACAGGAATAATCTATGCTACCACCAAAATAACTATCAAATTACCACGACCGATTTGGTGGTCTACGCCACTCATTCTGTTATTCCTTTGTTACTTCCATCATTCCTTTAGGCCAGACAAGATACACATGGTCATATAAATTGTAGGGTGTGTTTATAGTTACCGTCTTTTAAGCTTTAAAGATAGTCTCTTCAAATTTATTCTATCATCCATCACACTGCCAGCTGCTAGTATGCTAACAGTTCCTGTTCTGTTACTTTATTTATGTTTGAACAGTTTACTTGAACAAACATTCAACTTCAAAACCTATTTGTAGCAATCGAGAAACGTAGAGTTGTAAATCTCATTAGTTGTATGGAACTCTGGAGTCATATGGAGTTGTTTACATAAACAAAAACTGCAAGCTAAATCTTGAACACAACCCATTTAACCTGTTATTGATAAAATGCAACTCAAATTGACCTGTTTTCAAACAAGTTGTTGAATTTCATCTCTACTTGTAGTATAATCCAACCCGTTTGGGATGCATGGTTTTGTTGAGTTGAGCATATATTAATTTTTATCAATTGATTGTCTATTGGAAACTTTAACCTTGCTTTTTTGGATATCCTTCTTGGACCTTGCTTAAATGAAGTGTGGGTGCGTCTTATTTCTAAAGGTGATAGTGATAAACACACAACATTAATATGTGGGTGAAAGATACCCATCCTGAAAACTAAAAACAACAGTCATAGTGATAACAGCTTCTTAATATGTCAGATATTTCGCTTGGTGTTATTCCGCAGGTGGAGAAGTGCTCTTTTGTGGAGAGCTTTCTTCTCGACCGCCATTGTCGCAATTTTGCTTCGGGGTCTGACTGATATGTGCTTCAGTGGAAAATGTGGACTATTTGGCACTGGTGGTTTGATTATGTTTGATGTAACATCGGCAGATATATCCTATCATTTAAAAGATTTACCTCCGGTTCTTCTTCTTGGAGTCATCGGAGGCATTGCAGGGAGTTTATACAATTTTCTATTGGGAAAAGTTCTCGTACTTTACAATATAATCAATGAGTAAGTTTCCTCTTTGGCTATTAATGTCACCTGCTTGAATATTTATGTCTTTTTGGTGTGTTGTGCATATACAACGTAAATTTTTTTAATTGTACAGAAAATGCTTCCCTATATCTAGCATTTGTTTCTAGTTTTTATATAACATACTTCTACCATTCTACTACATTAAATTTGCAACAAACTTGTTTTCTGGGACATCCCCTGAAATTGCAGCATTTTCAGTTTTCTGAGAACATTGAAAATTAAGCTATCATCCTAATGAGTTGGCTATTCTTCATTTTTCTTATTCTTCATTTCTTGCTTGGCTAATCCAGGAAAGGCACAGCATATAAGATACTCCTTGCTTGCTCGGTTTCCATTGTCACTTCCTGTCTCTTATTTGGATTGCCATGGTTTGCATCTTGTCACCCTTGTCCAGTTGGTGCATCAGAGCCTTGTCCCACGATCGGTCGGTCAGGCAACTACAAGAAATTCCAATGTGCACCTGATCATTACAATGAATTAGCAAGCCTTTTCTTCAACACAAACGATGATGCAATAAAAAATTTATTTAGCAAGGGCACGGATACCGAGTTCCACCACACGTCAGTTCTAATCTTCTTTATTGTATGTTTTTTCCTCAGCATCATTAGTTATGGCATTGTGGCTCCTGTGGGTCTCTTCATTCCGGTAATTGTGACGGGTGCATCTTATGGACGTCTGGTTGGGCTGTTAATAGGTTCAAACTCCAATCTTAACCATGGGCTATTTGCTGTTTTGGGTGCTGCTTCTCTTCTGGGTGGATCAATGAGGATGACAGTTTCATTATGTGTTATTCTCCTAGAATTGACCAACAACTTGCTGTTGCTACCGCTTATAATGCTGGTTCTTCTTGTTTCTAAAACAGTGGCAGATGCTTTTAACGGAAATATTTACGACCGAATAATGAGCTTGAAGGGCTTCCCTTATTTAGAAACTCATGCTGAACCTTACATGAGGCAGCTAACAGTTAGTGATGTTGTGTCAGGCCCGCTTCGTGCTTTCAATGGCATTGAGCTGGTTGCTAACATTGTACACGTTCTCAGAACAACAGGGCACAATGGCTTTCCAGTGGTTGACGAGCCTCCACATACTGAAGCTCCTATTTTATATGGTCTGATTCTTCGATCCCATCTGATCACATTACTAAAGAAGAAAGCTTTCTTGCTTACTCCAACTCCAACAGACGTGGATGCCATAGAGCATTTCTCATCAAGTGATTTTGCAAAGCATGGTCTTGGAAATGCTGAAAAGATAGAAGACATAGAACTGACGGAAGAAGAGATGAAGATGTACATTGATTTGCATCCTTTCACAAATGCTTCTCCCTATACTGTTGTTGAGACAATGTCACTAGCAAAGGCCCTTACACTTTTCAGAGGCGTCGGCTTAAGACACCTACTAGTGGTGCCCAACACTTCCGGGGTAAGAATTCTATCCTACTAGACCTTTTGATTTGCTCAGTTTAATCCTAATATGAGTGAAACTTGGGCTGGGTTAAAAGTGAGTGTGATGATGTATTTTTGTGAACGCCTGGTTGTGAAAATGTGACAAGATTAGGGAAAATAAGCTTATACTCTTTATAGATAGAGAAAATAGTGTTCCTAAAATTTTCTAGCTAAACAAATACATCATGCTGATATATTTTACCTTGTTTACAGTTTACTTAAATGGTTCAATCTAATGTTATATATATTAAAAATATTTTTCAACTCGTGGCATCAACACCATCCCCCCCCCAAACCAAAAAAAGAAAAAAGAAGAAGAAAAGAACCCACGTGGTTCTTGCAAAGTGTCCCTTCCACATGCACCAGGCTAGCTTCATGCTTCCCTCTAGGCTGAACCATAATATTTCTAATTAGGGTTGGAAACTTGGAATGGGTTTTGTTGATATCTAAATTGCAAAAACAAAGTTGGTTGGGTGTGATTTTCTTGATTACCAAGAAAGTGTAAAAATAAATTGCAAGTATCCGCTTACAAATGAGGATAAAAAATGAAAGAATTGAGAGCATATGGAGCAAGTCTTTGGTACGTATTGCAATAACATTTAGGGATGTTCTAAATGCATTATTTAATTGCTGCTGGTTTCCTCTTGCAGAGACTGCCTGTCGTTGGTATATTGACAAGACACGATTTCATGCCAGAACACATACTTGGTTTGCACCCTACGTTGGAAAGAAGTAAATGGAAAAGATTAAGGATCAAGTTCCCTCTTTGGAACAAGTTCTTCTAGTGAAGCTCGTTAAACGTCTATGTATATTTAGTTGGTCGTTAAAGAGAGGAGCAGTAAAGATCAATTCGTAATGAGGATTTCTGGCAGTTTCTTCTACCTGGCTAAATCAGGCAAGACTAGCTTGTCATATGAGATGATGGTATATATGAATTCCTTCGTTCAAATAAACATCTCTTCCATAGACTGCATCTTGTTATTGTTTATATGTTAGAGCAGATAACTTGTCAGTTTTTGGTTTTTAGAATTCTTATCCGTTTGTTGTTTGCTTGTTTATTCATTTGCATGCACTGTTTGTACAATTGTACATTGTGACAACCCCAGTTACCGCCCCTCAAAAAAAAAAAAAAAAAAAAAAGCCTTTCAATTCTTTGTTACCAGCAAGGCAGCAATACATACACACTCGCTCATATTCTGAAGGTCTTTGATATAAATCGTTCCTTCAAAAAAATAGAAAAAAGAAAAAAAAATCAAACGGTCCCTTAGAATAGGCTTTATTCGTGGGTTATATGCCAGAAATAGCAATAACTTTTTGTAGTTTTATCGTTTATACCAACATTATTTATTTTTTATCATTAATAGCAACAACTTTTGTATTTTTTACCGATTATACTAATTTTTGACCTGGAAACCTGTTATAGCAGGTTACCATCAATTAATACCAACAACTTTTATCTTTTTACCAATAATAGCAACAACGTTTTATATTTTTACCAATAATACCAACGACTTTTAACTTTTTACCAATAATAAACACATATCAAATTAAATTTTTCTTTACTTTTAACTAATCATTACTTTAAAGAAACTAGATTTATGAAAATCAAAATACAATCAAATAAGTTCATAATCCATTTTTTGTTTAAATTTTATAAAAATAAATCAAATGCAATGTGAGCCTATAAAAGAGATAAAAAAAATATGTTTTCTATAGACATTAAAAAATGAAGATTATTTTGATATGTCATATTTTCATGCATAGCCGGGTTTTATAGGTATGATAGGGTCGACCATTTAAGTGTAATATGACAACGTAAAACTCAAATCATTTTGTATAAGATGTCATAGAAATATAATGAACACATTATGCTACATTTGTATTCTTTTTTTGATAATTAATTCTTTATTTATTTGATAAATAAAATTGTAATATTAAAAAGTTGCATCCGTTTATTTTATGAATAATTATATATGATTTAATAATCCAATTATTCTAATATGAGTACAAGAGCCTTAAGCTTTGCAACCAAATATAAGTAATTGATACTCATGAATTCTTGCAAGTTTTGTTGGGAGAAGCTCAAGAATTTGGTCCAACCAATTTAACAAACTCAAGGTATAATTTTTCATGCTTTAATAAGTGAGTATGGAAGTTTCATCATGTTCCTCACCTTCTTATGTTGCTATTCATATCATGAAATTATTCAAGAACTAAATAAGTGTGTTTACAAATGCCAAAGAATAGATAGTAATCTATTTAGAGGGATTATGGATAATTGAATACAAGAAATCTACTAAAACTTGGGTTTGGAAATCTTTGAATCAATCAAAGAATTTAGTTAGTAAATTAGTTGATTTCTTGAAGAATTGAGGCTAACCAATCTGAAACCGAAAAAACCAAAAAACCGGAACCAAAAAACCAAACCGTTTGGACTTTGAATTTTCAAAAACCAAAAATTTCGGTTTGGTTTCGGTTTGGAGGTCAAAATAAACCGGAAAAAACCAAACCGCCCTGAAGTTTTATAATTTTAAATTTTATAAATACTATTCCCTCGTTACATTTCTTCATTTAAGTTTTTTATTGAAAATTTGAACTTTTCAATGTCTAAATTTCATATGAGACTAAAATTCACTTTGAATATTATGATGATTATTGTTGTTGTATTATTATTCCATTTGTATGTTCATGGTTGATAAAATAATTTAATGTCTAAATCTTGTTTGTGAAAGAATGCATTAAGTGTTATATATTATTGATTTTACGTATCCATATATATGTTTATTCCAATACATATGTGTGTGTGTGTATAAATCTCTGTGTGTGTGTTTTTTTTTTGTTTTAGAAAGAAAGAATTGAAATAGAAAACCATGACAAAAAAACCGAAACCAAAATAAAACCATATCGTTTAAAATCCAAACCGAACGATTTCTTGAATATAGAAACTGATGTTTCGGTTTAGTTTTTTGTTTTTTTTTTCCTAAAATCGATCCATGCTCACCCCTAATCAAAATAATATTCATTTTTTAATGTCTATAGAAAACACATTGTTTATATTTTTATAAGCACACATTGCATTTGAATTATCTCTAACAAAATATAAACAAAAAAATGGATTATGAACTTATTTGATTGTATTTCGATTTTCATAAATTTAGTTTCTTTAAAGTAATGATTAGTTAAAGATAAAGAAAAATTTAATTTGATATGTTTTTATTATTTGTAAAAAGTTAAAAGTCGTTGCTATTATTGGTAAAAATATAAAACGTTGTTGCTATTATTGGTAAAAAGATAAAAGTTGTTGGTATTAATTGATGGTAACCTGCTATAGCAGGTTTCCAGGTCAAAAGTTGGTATAATCGGTAAAAAATACAAAAGTTGTTGCTATTAATGATAAAAAATAAATAATATTGGTATAAACAGTAAAACTACAAAAAGTTATTGCTATTTTTGGCATATAACCCATAATTATTATGTACATCCTTTATGTTTGATTTAATTAACACTAGTTTATTAACCCGTGTATTACACGGAAATTTTAATAAATATCTTAGTCTTAAAACTATATAAACTTAAAATTCATGAAACTAATATTTTCATTAATAACTTTTAAACTTATTACTATTATTAAAATATCATTTAAATATTGTTTCTTGAGATTTTAGTGGATCTAATATACTCATACATTTAAAGTAAATTGATTAAAATTTAAATTAGTCTAACAAATTAATTAACACATGTTAATAGTAGAAGTAGAAGATACCACTTGACATTATAAGAAGATAACAAATAACAAATTAGTTATTCTTGTAATAGTAGTTATATATTATTATTATTAATGCATTTATAATTTTCTTTTATTTTGGAACCACGGTCCACAATTCACTTATATGGAATATGTAAATATAAGACTAGAACATCTATTGAGATTTGAGAGCAATGAACCAAATGGATAACATCGAATTCAAGGTGCTTTATTGCTTTTTAAGGTAATATATTTCAGTTACTGAATTATTTTGGTATCGAGTATGTCATGATAACATTTTCTCTAGTTCCGGCTTAGTTCACTAGTTAACTAGATATATGATTACAAGTGTTAAAAATTCAATTCGATGTGGTATCTGGAGTCTCAATGAGTGATTAATTGGATGGAAAAACATACCATTTTGTTAATCTATCATTTAGTAGAAATATGTTCTTAGATAATATTGTTTTCATTTAATTAGTTAACGTGTTGTTTATTAAGACATTACATATTTCAAATTGGATATGTTCATGATATTTTTCAAAATTAGAAAATAATCTAGAAGTGCCTAAATTATTAAGTATCTAATAATAATAAATATTTAACACAAGTTATAGTAATATAACAATTTCATGGATACTTTTAATTAAAGCGAGTCTAGGCTAACTCTTATCTACCAAACTCTTTATATATATCTTTGAGTAATTTGCTAATAAATATATTTGTGAAGTCGGTAACCCTTTTAGTACATGACCAAATAAACCCATTATAGTATATATATGCAGATGATACATACTTGACATACAAGTTTTTTAGTATGTCACTTTTTGCAAGAAAGTTAGGTCAACTTCCTAAACCAATAGATGCCAACCAACCATTTAGGTGCACAAGTAACCTTAAAACTTCGTCTCATGGAAAATGATAGGAGAATACGGCTTCTAATTATATTTATATATATAGGTTCAATCGAGAACTATTGTGCAACAAGGAACCTTAAAGAACAACCTTAAACAACTTTTGTGCATCGAATAATCTACCAATGGTGCACAAAGGACATTTAAGGAATACAAAATATAGTGAAATTAAATATATGGAAATAAAAGTTATAAAAATTAAATCAATAATAACTACAATTCCATAACTTAGGGGGTTCGCGAATTTCCTGGGATTTGCATTTAAATCCTGCGTTTGGTTTGCAGATTTCAGTAAAGATTTAAAATCCCAGAATTTTTTAAATCCTTCCATTCTTTGTTATTTAAAATCTCAGCCTCCCCTTTATGATTTTAAATCCCAGTTACCTTGCATTTTTCAGATTAATAATTTTTTTCTATAAGATAATGCAAATTCTTTGACAAAATCCTGACCAATGCAAATGCTGCATAATGCAAATCATTTGACAAAATGCAAATCCCAGATAAAAAAATCCGCGAACCAAACGCCCCCTTAGTCTCACTTTCCCTCTCTCTCCTCCTCTTTCTCACACACACTCACACACACTCACACACACACACACACACACACTCTCTCTCTCTCTCTCTCTCTCTCTCTCTCTCTCTCTCTCTCTCTCTCTCTCTCTCTCTCTCTCTCTCTCTCCATCTTCCATGTAGTACATGAGTTAATTTCAAAATTAAATATTTATAAATATGTTTAATATAGTGATTATAAGAATAATAGAGTTTTTTTTAATTTTGGTTAATTAGTTATAATATTAATCAAATTAGATTTGGATTGATTTGATTTGATTTTAAAAATTAAAGTAAATTTAGTAAATGAAGTGGCAAAAAGAAGACAACGACATGTGGCAAATGAAAGGAGAGCATGATATATTGATACGTGTCAATTAGTTACTCATTTAACAGTATAGATAGATTTAGAAAACATAAATTAACACCATACCCAATGATATGATAAAAAATTGGTTTTATGTAATATGGCTTGCTGCGGACTTATCGCTTACCCGGGACGGACTCGCTTGCTGCTGGTTTTGTCGATCTATAGTTAACTAGTTTATGACTCACGTATTACGTGAATGTTTTTAATTAAATTTAGTTATATATAATATTCATAAGTAAAAATAAAAACAAGAAAAAACAATAATTGTGCTTATCTTTTATTATTTAAAGATAGAAAATAGAGTGTATTTATCTTTTATAAAAATAATAAATTTTATTAATCTTTTATTTTTACAATAATAAGTTGTAATTATATTTTTCAGTGAAACGTAGAGGCGTGACATTTGATATTCTTCTTTATTATATATAATAATAATAATTTCTACAACTAATTTAAATTTATACATTTGGATTTAATTATGATTATGGTGGATGATAATGATACATATTTATTTTAGGTAAATATTAATTTAATACGTTACAACATCTAATTTATTACAAATTCATTAATGAAATGTAATTAATTTAATGAAGTAATGAAGTAAATTAAGAAAAATAGGCGGGAAAATGAATTTTTCATGCATTGTAGAATTGACATGTGACATGAAATGTTTTGTTTTATTATAGTATATAGATAGATAGATAGATAGATAGGTTAATCAACATGTATTACATGAGTTGATTTTGAAAATACATATTTTTTTATATTTTAATAAATTATTATAAAATTAATATACAATTAAAATAAAAAAATTGAAAGATAGTTAAATTAAAGATATAAAAATACTTAGTTGTTTGATATTAAATAAAAAATATTATTATATTGTTTTATTAAAAACAGATAATATGTGTTTGCAAAAAATGTTTCTTTTAATTTTTATTAACTTTAAATATAAAATATCAATGTAAGAAACAAAAAAATTCAATTATGTGAATGTGTATATATATTGAAAATAATAAAATATAAAAATGAAATATCTGAAAATCAACAATCAAAATTTATCATATTCACAATTGAAGCTTTATCAATTAAATTTTAAATCTTGTTAGCAAAAATAATTAACAAAAAATTTTAACTTTATATTTACTACACTTCTACATTTAAATCCAAATTTTTACATTTGAATTTAACTATGATCATTAAGGATAATAATGACACATATTTATTTTAGGCATATATTAATTTAATATTAATTCATTAATGAAAAATTTAAAATCAAAATTTAATGTAATTAAGTTAGGTACTAAATTTGGAATATGAATTAAAAAATGGCATAGGTATAATTATTAATTTTAATCAAGGGTATAAGAGACATTTCATAAATAATTATGAGTTGTCATTAATCTGGACCATTGATTTCTTTCCATCCAATGGTCCAGAAACTCCAAGTGATTTTCTTATTATATATAGTATAGATGTTAATAAAATGCATATGAATTAGTTAGTTTGTTTTAAACGCTAACAATAGTACTCGAGATTCTAAAAATGGTGTGAAATAAAAAATATTGCAGTTTATTGTAATATTAATTATTGATTGCTTTTTTGTTCATATAAAATTGTCGTAGCTTTTATAATCTAGACCTTTTTTTATATATTTGTTCTGGACTTTGTTTGTATACATGATTTTAAATTTATATTTGATATAGTTTGACATTTGATTAGCTGTCTGTCATTTTAATAGATTATAAATCATGTTATTTTATTTTGGGAAAATTACCAAGAAAGATAATATAAAATATAAAATTTGACAATAAAGGTATTGTAAAATTTTTTTTGCCAAGAAAGGTAATATAAAATTCTATTTTGGCCGAGAAAGAACATGAAATTTAAATTTTAGGCCAAGAAAGATAATCAAATATTATTTTCTTACCAAAAAAGGGATTATAAAATTAGAAATTTACCTTCTTAATTTGCCATCAATACCCTTTTTGGTCAAATTTGAATTTTATGTTATCTTTCTTGGCCTAAGAAATTTTACATTTCCTTTATTGGCAATTTTTGAATTTAAAATTACCTTTCTTAGTAATTTTTCCTTTTATTTTTAATATTAAAAATTATATATATGAATTAAAATTTTCAATATTACCCTTAATGACCCCTATGATGCATTGAGTTCTTCTTGAGATGCATGTCGGTTTTCCAAGGTTTTAGCATGCCACAAAAAGTCTAGAAATAACATCAAACCAAAATGTTATGATTTTTTATTATGTTTAATATAATTGTAAGTATTTTAACTTTCACTTGACTGTAATTTATAATTACTATTCGTCAGATATCAATTTTACTTATTCACTATTCATAAAATCTAAAAAGGATTATCTTGTTGTAACGTGCGGACAATTGCTAACTTGTTTTTATCGATTTGCGTGCTTCAAAACTTTGATCAATCGGATAAAATTTGTTCAAATTTGAAACAAATTTAAACCATTGATGGGTTTAAATCAATAATTATTAAAGCCATAAATCCATTCAAATGGAAACGAGGAAGTCCTTGAAACTCCAATCGAATATACCCAGTAAAGGGTTTCAAGATTTGGATGTTCGGCCCCCAAAAGAAGAGTGACAACAACAATACATGTTGAAATGAACCACTTCATCACCTAACTCTATATTTATATTTGTGTCTTCAATTTTATATTTTGACGTTTGTTAATACTTATAATTTTCCCCCAATAGATACTTATAACTTTTCTTGTATTTTTCATGATGATTTATGTTAAATTATAATTTTTGGATGTATACGATTCGTTGAGACTATTCAAACCAAATAACAACACATGAAGCCATTCTTTAAAGCAACCATGAACCGGCCGTTAGAAACCACGGTCTTTGCTTTTTAACTTGTTTTTTTTTATGATTTCTTTTAGTTCTTGTTAACTTGTTATTTCTTTATCTCTTCCTTGGCTCCTTTTGTCCTTGCTAGTTTCATCCCTCATCTTTAATAAAGTAAATTGGTCACATGCTCACATGTTTAAGTTTAAAATTAAGAAAAATCTGAAAATATCGTTTCAAATATGATCGGCTTGACTGGTTTGGCCAGTTCTCCATTTCATTAATTTAAAATAAAAATCAAGCTTACATTATCAGTCAATATTGCATGCAGCAAATCAGTCTATTGAGATGTAAGCATATATGAACAAATTCAGATTATGTTGTCTTGTCTTTAACTTCTATAAAGTTATTTTTATAACTATTTATACCAATTACTTTTAAAATAACCAAATTGGCAAACCTGATTAGTATTATACAAATCAATTTAAAATCGTAATTATGTGATTGACAATTTTAGTTCAAATAACAATAAAATTTTTGTCCATTTTTCATACAAAAATGTGATTGTTGTACATCCATGAGACAAGTATGTACATCAGTACATGTTTTCAACCATGCCTTAAAAGTCATATACTTTCGTGTTTGACGTTTGATGGATGATGTTGTAACATCAAGATGTTATCTTAACTACATAATTACATATACATTGACCAAATTTCTACAATGATTTTGAACGTTAAGGCCGAATTTCATTAAATTGTGCTATACTTAGCTAGATAGTTGATCTCGTCTTTATAACAAAAATAAATCAAAACAATTAGCTTTCATTTGGCTTGGATGTAGTTTTAATTTAATACATAAAAAAGTTAACAACGTTTATATTGAAGAAGGGTAAATTAAGTTTTAAATCATTGTAATTTTTAAGTTTCATTTAAGCCATTATAGTTTAAACATTAATCATATAAGATGATCCAAATACTAATGTTAAAAGATATGCAATTAACTAAGTACATAATACTTACTCATTTGTTATTTGTAGGTTTATACACCACCTATTATATTTTGCATGATAATACGAATAATGTTAAACTTTCTTAAATCATTTAAAATACAGATAAACAACATCATAACTTTTCTAGGTTGACCTTCAATCTAATTAAGCCCATATATATAAGGGATGCAAATTGCATGTGAAGTAAACTTATTGATGAGCTAATAAATTATATGGTATAGACTATGGAATAATCTCTCTCACACACACACAAAAGATCAATGGGGTACAATATTAGACCGGGATACCGAAAGTACCATATTAAATGAACATGTTCATTGCGATAAAATATTGAATTTCATGCAAAATTGCAATATACACATGTTCAAATTTGTATTATTATTGACTAATCACATCATTTACATGTTCATTATTATAAAATGTTTTATTTAAAAAAAAATAGCAATGTGCACATGTTCAAAGGTGCAATATGCATGAACATGTGCATATTGCACTTTTGCATGAAGTTAAACATTTAAAAATTTTAACATAATGTATAAGAAAATGATATGAAATAGTTAATCATAAGAAAAATCTGAAAAGATATATATTACGCTTTTGCATGAAATTTAACATTTTATCGTAATGAACATGTTCATTTAATATGGTACTCCGGTACCCCAGTCTAATATGGTACTTCATTGTTCTCAACCCTATATACACACACATATAAATTATACTATGTTATATATAATTATATAATGAGGTGGGTTCAATGGAGAACCTCCATGCATCGAAGAACCTCCATGCACCACCACAAATGCATCACAATTCCCCCATAATGCATCATTATTTCCACGCGATGCATCAAATTCTCGAGTGATGCATCGATTTTTACATTATTTCCACTTGATGTATCACATTCTCGCGTGATGCATCGATTTCTACGTGATGCATTTCAGTTTTTCTAGCGATGCATTGTGGTTCTTCAAGGTTATTCGATGCATAAGGTTCTCCATTGAACTCACCCCATTATATAATAACCTAAGTTATAGCATATATATTTATACAATAAAAACACATATAATGTATTTCTATTGATTTATGGGTTATTAATGTAGTTCTTTTATGAAAAATAAACTGTTAAATAAAATATATTATAAAGTATCGGTCAAATAATAAAAAATCAACAAGATCAGGGTCCTTTATTTTTGACATATTGAATCATGGATATATTTTGATTCAAGTGTGGGTAGTATGTTTTGTAAAATATCTTTTAAATAGTGTTTACATAATAATCAAGTAAATAAATGACTAGATTTACAATATAAAACATAAATTTAAGTCACATATATTACATATGTATTTTAAAAGTGATTTTAATAACACTGAATAATAAAACATTGTTTTTTTTTATAAAAACTTAAATTCGTTGTTTTTCTTTTCTTTTATGATATTTACTAATAACATTTTTATGCTAACTGAAAATCTAATAAACACCCCTTAAATACATTTGTTATAAAATATACTATTGAAAAAAAAAATACGTACACTATTACAATCAAGGTTGTCAATATTGAAATTTACCTAAGATCGTTTTTTTCTTGGAAAATTCGTATTGGGCGGAATCCTAAGTATCTACTGAAATAAAATTGTCTTCTTCTATATGTGTTATAATTTAAATCAAAGATTAATTTTATGTCAAATTAATGAAATATATAAAATTGAAACATTATATGATAGTTCAATACAGCTCTTATGAATTTTGATGATTAATTATATCGTTTTTGTTGATATGATCGTCAAATCATATGATTTTAAAATCAAGATCGGGATCTTAACAACCATGATTATATACATACAAGAATACAAGCACATGGAGTGATGGAGGAATATAGAATATGTTATGAGGATCTACTTATTAACAAGTCTATAAATCAAGCAAGAAAATAGAAAAAAAAGTGGGTGGCTTTAATGTAGAAATTGTAGGTAGTAGTTGCTCCAATAGCCTTAACTACCCTTCAATATCTCTCCATACCCTCGTTTCATTCCCCACACACACACACACACAAACCTCACATCTGCCTCTTATTTCCACCATTTTCATCATATTATTCAAATCTCATTTACATTTTGGCTAACAAAATATGAACTCAAATGAAGGGTTTCTTTGGAAAAGAAGATCTAGAGTGATCTCCTCCAGCCACCATGATCAGAAACACAAATCCCATCTTGTTTTTGGCTCTAACAAGAAGAATAAGAACAAGAATCATCAAAAGATCACCCCAACACAGTACCCATTATTGAGATTTGAAGAATTACCAGACTACATGAAAGATAACGAGTTTATTTTGAATTATTACAGAGCTGATTGGCCTTTGAAACAAGCCCTGTTCAGCCTTTTTCGTTGGCACAATGAAACCCTAAATGTATGGACGTAAGTATATTATCACACACACACTCTCTCTCTTTCTTTCTTTACCTCAAAACACATGATATTTAATTGTTTCAATTCATGGGGTTTTATTGAGATTTCATCTCTGTTTCCAGCTTCACTTCTGGCAAGTTTTTAATGAATTTGGAAACTGTAGGGAAGGTTGTACAACATACATAAATACTTCATTACACCAATTTTTTTTTGTCTTCATTCCAATTATATTGGAGCTTACATTTGTTATTGATGATTTGTTCAATTGTGGGAGAGTATTGATTTCATCTCTGTTTGGCCTACCATGAGGAAAATGAATATGTGATGTTTTTTTATGAACCTGTACCTTGTGCATAAGGACTTGTACGGTGTTCATGACTTTTCTTCTTACTTTATTATTGATTGCTTGTACCATGTTAAAAAAAGTTACATATATGATCAGTCCAAGTAAAACATGTGAGTATGTGATATGATCTTGTATTTGTCCTTTTCATTTATTTCTTTTGTGCAAAATTTTCCTGCTTTAGATGTTGATAGTTCAAAAGCTAATGACTTGGTATCCAACAAGCCTTGTACCATGTGCAAGAACTGGTTGTACCATTTGCATTAAGTTTTCTGATTCTTCTTGTTGTTTTGCATACATCAATACACCCTTTTTCAGTTTTCTTTTTCTTGTTATTTTCAATTGCACATCTTCAGAGCAGTTAATAAGCTTACTCTTTGATGCCCGAAATGTTGTTGATTGAGCAACAATAGGGCTTTGTGTCACGATAACAGTCGTGAAACTCACCAACTGTAAAACCGTTAAACCGATAAATTACCATGATGTTTTTAAAGATTGGGTTTAGTACTTTAGTTTGTTGTTGTTTTCGTTATAAATATTGTGTCATGAAATTGATGAAGTATAATTACTGACATTTTTGTCTGTTTGCTTGTTTATCATGTGTAGGCATTTAATTGGATTCGTTGTGTTCTTGGGATTGACCATTACAAACTTGATGCATGTGCCACAAGTTTCAGATTTCCTCAATTTATTAACTTGGTATGTAAAGATTCTCTTTCTCCTTTTTACATATTTATGAAGCACTTGTTTTTGTTTCTTGTTAAGTAGCTTTATTGTTTTCTTTGTATTACTTGTTTTTCTCCCAAAGTACATTTCATTGCTTAGTAACTACAAAATAAAGGGCAATCATGTAGTGTCTTGAAATATTGAGAGAAAATGTAAAAATAAAAATAAAAATAAAAATGGTATTTTTGAAGCTCTATGGTAAGTTGATATCTTGTTTAGTTTGTTAAATGTCTTAAATGTCCTTTGATGTTCACCATATTGAAGAATCTTGTGACCCATAAGTTGCTGTCAAGAACTGGAAAAGAAATCATAAATTATCAAAAATAAAGAATCTTGTAACAGGTTGTAAGACATGTCAAGCAAGTTTTGTTTTTAATTGATGTTAATATTGATTTTCTGAAGATTTGTAGTCTTTTTATATAATTTTATGTATTACTTTTCGGCTTTTAATTTTTATAAAATTTTCAGGTCTTTCCCATTAAGCCCGGGTGCAAATGCTTCGCATAATTCGATTATGGTGAGTGGTTGTTTGGTTCTTTCATTCTTATACAGTCTCCATTTCATATTACAGATGCATTTTGACTTTCAAGGTCAAATAAGATTCGCCAGGGAGATGAAATGATGTAGATTTATCATAATTTAATGAAAATCATGGGTACAATATTGAATTTTGCGAATAAAACTAACAACAACATCATTTAAATCTTTGGAAGTAGAATTCTTTGTATGTTGATTTTGAATTTAGAAGATATTTGTTTTTGTATATGTGACTGTAAAAGTCAAACTTTTCTTTCCAAATTTCACTGGTGTTCTTCCTACCACACAGGACACGCCAAAACTCATCGACCTGAAGCACGAATCACCGCTAGATATGGAGATTGGACCACCACTAATGGTGGTTACACGGTGGCCGTTCTTTGTGTTCTTGGGTGGATCTATGTTCTGCCTTCTTTCTAGCAGCACCTGCCACCTCTTTGGCTGCCACTCCCACCACCTAAACCTCCTACTTCTTCAAATGGATTACGCCGGTATCACAATCATGATCATCACCTCATTCTTCCCACCAATCTACTACATTTTCCAATGCGAACCCGTGTGGCAATTCGTTTACCTTGGTGGGATCACAGTCATGGGTGTTTTCACCGTCGTAACCCTACTCTCACCAGCACTTTCGAGTGGAAAGTTCCGTTCTTTTCGTGCTTTTCTGTTCATGGGAATGGGCCTGTTCGGGCTCGTACCTGCTATTCACGCGGTCGTGGTGAACTGGCACGAACCTCAGAGGAATGGGATCTTGGCGTATGAGTCGGTGATGGCGCTTTCGTATTTGATTGGCACTATGTTCTACATTAGCCGAATTCCGGAGAGATGGAAGCCTGGTTGGTTTGATCTGGCTGGTCATAGCCACCAAATCTTCCATTGTTTTGTGATCATGGGTGCAATGGCTCATTATGGTGCTGCGCTTGTGTTTCTTGAGTTTCGGGGTCGGGTTGGTTGCTAGTGACGTGGAATATTTAGGTCCTATTATTTTCGATTGATTGGTTTCTGGGTCCACTTATATAAAGTTGTAGAATGAAAATGTGATCGTGAGTTCGTGTTTGTTGTGAAAGTGGATCCCATTAAATCTTTATTTTTAATATATATTTTTTTTAATTTTAATTGGTGGATGAATTTTTATTTCCTACGGACTATTATGTTTACAGATTAATTATGTTTTTTTTTTCTCAAAAAGATTATCGAGTTTACCCTTACAACATCGATTAATAATCTCAATTATTGTAAAATATATTATGTAGATGTTTTAAAACGAGTTATTCAACACCCGCGCGTTGCTGCGGGGTCTTAAAATATTAATTACAAAAAAAGATATAAAAACAAATAAAAAAAATACTTTTCAAACAACGAAACACAACTGAACCAACATCGAAAATAAAATTGGAAAGCCAATATAGATTCTAGAAGAAAGACAAATGATACTGTTAGTCGGTTCTTATCATTGGTTTTCTGGATTTTGCAATGGCAAAATTAAAAACAATGTCGTATTAAATTGGATCGGAACCAAAATTAATTAATCAAATATTCATAACCATAATTTAAAATTTTGACATTGATTAGGTTTAACCGTCAATTTAATTAAATGGTTTTACGGTCAAATCAATTAAATTTATAACGGTAATGTCTGTAATAAATCGATTAGAGTTTGCAATGTTATAATAGTAATGTTCAATGTTATATATGATCATATTTAATTAAAAAAATCTAAATTTTAAATAGTTACATTTTAAATATAAAACAATTTCATTAGAATTTTGTATTGTGCATCCGAATAATAAAGTTTTTTTATATAATTAAACATAACATAATAGTTTCAAAAGACAACTACAAACATATGTATAATTAAAATCATGATTTTAAGTATGTAAGAAAATGTTGTAATAATAATTGTTAAAAGAAAACTAAATGAAAATTTATCAAAATAAAAGAACTAAATAAAAGATAATATTAAGATAAAGGTGTATTATGAAAATTTTAAAATTAAATTTAAAAAAGAAAAAGAAAAAAAGAAAAGTGTCATTGGCGCATACCATTACGTAAATGTATGTATATATAATACATCAGTCACAATTATCTAACTTTTATCATATTTTATATGCAATTAAAAGAAAAACTAAATTTCATTTAGATACATTGGATGTGTTTGGCAAGGACCTTTTGGAAGCTTTTAGTAGCTTTTAAAAATCAAAAGCCGAAGCTTTTAAACCATTTAAATAATTATATTATACAACTTTTAATTAATATCAATATCTTTTTAAAACATTTAATTAGAAAAAAATAAAGCTACAACTACTTTTACCAATATAAAACAAAAAACTTCAACTCTTTTGAAAGGTTTCAGCTCTTAAAAACTCAACTACTAAAAGATCCAGCTCAAAGAATCAAGCTCCGGATAGTCGTGCTAAACATACCTGATCATATGACCATATTTTGATTGTACACGATTATAAAATACAAATTACGAAAGAAAACTCTACCTCGTATTTATGAGGGTGGCAACTAGTTACATGTAATATTGATGAAATAAATGACACATTTAATGTGTTTTTAAGAGACAAAACTTGTTTTAAGCAAATAAGGACCATTAGATAGGGACTTTGAAGTTCTTATGATTACACATCAATTTTTTTTTTAATTTTTTAGATTGTTAGATAAGCTACATCATCTTTTATAAAGTTCGGTCTTTAAAAAAAAAAAAAATACATTGCAATCTTTAAAACCTTGTATTGTTATTTTCACTTATTTTTCTTTAATTATATATGGGGAAATTGCGTAAAAAAACCTCTAAGTTGGACAATTTTTGCGATTAAAACCTCCAACCATTTTTCATTGCACAAAAAACCTCCAACTGGTTAAAACTTTGTAAATTTGGGCTTTTTTCAAAAAATATGACTTGCAACCGGTTTAGCCGGTTGCAACCTGATGACGTGTAAAACTTTTAAATAGATTTTGCCCTCAAAAACCTCCAACTTGCTTAGTTTTTTCAATTAAAACCCAAAATCATTTTTAATTTGATAAAAAACCTCCAACCAACAAAGATAATTAAAACGGAGTCTTCACTGATTGCATTTTGATGACATGAATATTTATTAAACTTTTATTTATCAAACAAAGAATTCATTTCCCAATGAAACCTCCATTCTCTAGGCTAGCGAACATCACTGCTCTGCCTGATCATATTCAGATGTTAAAATGAAATATAGATAAATGAAATTGAACATAAAACTGAATCTAAAAATGCAACTCGTGAACACAAAATGAAATCGATTCCATCGGCACAATTGATGTTAAAATTCAAGATTAAACGGCAAAAGTTAATCGAACATACATATATAAAATAAACAGCACTGAACATAAAGAGGAGATAAAGTAATTGGAGTTGCCGGAGGTAGAGAGAAAGAGAAAAGGTAAATATTATTGTTGGTTAGAGGTAAGAAAAAAAATATAGTTATGGGTTTTAATCGAAAAAGTCACCAATTTTGGGGTTTTTTATGCAAAAATTCAGTTTAAGAATTATACACGTAGGCGCCACGTAAGTCGGGTTTGCCATGAGGACGCCACGTGTGTGCCATGTAAGCATAGCAACCTATTATAACCGGTCAAGTCCTAATTTCAAAAGATATTACCGGTTAGAGGTTTTTTGTGCAACAAAAAATGGTTAGAGGTTTTAATCACAATTAATAGTCCAATTTTAAGGTTTTTTACGCAATTATCCCTTTTTATATCTTGATAATGTAAATATTAAGACAACTCCTTTTTCTTTTCTGTCATTTTTCGCACAATGAACTTTGATTGGTCCTTTACCACATTCTCTCTACCTCAAAGTTTTTCACACAATGACCTTAGGGGGTGTTTGGTACAGAGAAATGAGAGGAGAGAAATGGAAATGAACCCATTTCTCTTGTTTGTTTACATCTGAGAAATGAGAATTGAGAAATAAAACAATTCCTATTCTCTGTTTTTGTTTCTCTCCAATATGCTGAGAATTAGGGAGAAAAGGAATTGGTAATTTCTCCAAGGAAAAAGCGGAGACTTCTATCAGCCCCTCCCTCCTTGCGCCCACCCCCATACCCTATTTTCATCCCTCATTTGCAAGAAACCCTGTTCCTGGTATTCTCTTCAGACGACGACCACTTCCAAAACCTAGCCGGCGATTGTTGCTCTCCAGACGGCGACCCCCTTCCTCTTCCACCCAGCAACTGCCTTTCCCCTCCGGCGACCTCCCCTTCCCTCACCTTCCTTCTCCGGCGACCTCCCCTTTCATCGGCGACCCTCTCTTTCCTCCCACCAGCATCAGCGGCGTCGACACACACACATTCAGGTTTATATATTTATTGTTTATGAATCTCAGATTTATGAACTTGCTTATGAATATCAGATTTATATATTTGTTGTTTATTAATCTCAGATTTATGAACTTGCTTATGAATCTCAGATTTATATATTTGTTGTTTATGAATCTCAGATTTATGAACTTGTGTATGAACTACGAACATGTTTTTTGTGAACTTGTTTTTTGTGTTCTCAACTTGTTGAGTTCCGTAGTCGTTACTATGAATATTCGATCTGGTTGACCTTTAAACATTGGATACAATATGCCACATAAACATTGGATACAATATGCCACATAAACACTGAAAAGCTGGTGTTGTTTAGAAGTTTATTATATGGAGTTGGTTGTAGTGGTAATTTGTCCAATGTTGAGCAATTTGAACAAGACGGGGAAACTCCTATTATTCGTCTCGAGATCAGATTTGGGTAGGTTTTTGGGTTGCTTGGGCAAGGTGGTTTTGGCCTTGTGCACAAGGTTGCTTCTTCTTAGGCAAAAGTCCTGGAAGTTTTTGGAGAATCTAGTGACTTATAATGTTTGTTTTTGCAGGGAGTTCTTCCTGGAGGACAAGAGATTGCCATAAAACGGTTATCAAAATCGTCAGGGCAAGGATTAGAGGAATTCAAGAACGAGATGATTCTGATTGCAAAGCTGCAACTCTGAAATCTTGTTAGATTGTTGGGTTATTGCATTGAAGGGGAAGAAAGAATGCTCATATACGAATACATGCCTAACAAAAGCCTCGATTCGTTTCTTTTTGGTAAGTCTCTTTTGTAGTTTTTGATATAAAAGTAAAAAGTATGATAAATGATTTTAAAGCTTTTATTTTGGGATTGTTTTCAAATAGACACAAGTAACAAAGTATGCTTGAAATGGTATAGTTGTCAAGATTGTTTAAAGTTGATGATCATGAACTTGTTGTCTTTGTTGTACCAAACAAGAGAAATAATTCTCTCTTACAATTCTCTGATGAATTCTCTGTTCTACCAAATAGGTGAATCAATTCTCTTTCTACAGACCAATTCCATTTCTCAACAATTCCATTCTCTGTAATCATTTCTCTGCATTTCCATTCTCTGTACCAAACGCACCCTTAGGGCATGCGGAGTACCCAAGCCGTGCGCGGTGCGGCTTCGCCACATCAGCCTAGGCCGGCGGCTACACCACCACCACCTCTCGGCCCCGCGCAAATCGAACCCCGGCCCGGCTCCCGGTCCCCGCTGCACCCCGCTCCCTTTTCTTGTCTTTTACCTCCAACGGTCTTGTGACCGTTTAAAAAAAAAAAATTTATTAAATATTTTTTCCTATAAATATATCTTCACAACACATCCATTTTCACCACCTTCACCATTTTCATCATCTCCTCCACATTCTTTCCCATTTCTCTCAATCTCTATATTTTTTAAAGTCATGGATCGAAACACCGGCAAACAACCCGCCGCAAGTCGAAAATGCGGCAAACAACCGGCTTCTCAATCAAACCCTTCTTTCCGCCCACCGCAAAATTTTACGGATAACTCGGCACCATACGTGCCACACTTTTCACCCCCAATCCACAATATTACCAACCATCCCCACCCAATCCACAATATTTCCAACCATCCCCACCCAATCCACAATATTACCAACCATCCCCACCCAATCCACAATATTACCAACCATCCCCACCCAATCCGCAACATTCCCAACAATCCCCACCCAATCCGCAATATTCATCGTGAGAATTTCACGAGGGTTTCGAACCATTTGCTTATCGGGACATCGCATCTAGAGACGAGGACGACGAGGAGACGGTACCCGAAACTCAACCCGTCGATTCCGACGATTCCGACGAGGAGACGATTCCGGTAAACACCGCGGCAACCGGGTCTACACGAAAGGGTCCAATGAAAGCGAAAATGTGGACCTCCATGGAAGAAAAGGCTTTGGCGGAAGCCTGGATCGATATTTCCGAAGATCCAACTACCGTTCAAATTTTTGGGGACGAATCCTCCAAAATTTTGATAACCGAGTTGGTGGAATTAGCCGCACCACCCACCAACTTAATTCAAAGTGAAAAGACATGAACCGCAATTGTACAAAATTTGGCGGCATGTTTAACAACAATGCGATGCAGCGACGGAGCGGGGAAAACGATTACGACGTTTTCACCAACACCCAAGAACAATACAAGGCCCTTAATAAAGGTAAGCCGTTTCCATACCAATCGGCTTGAGAGGTGCTTCGACGTCATCCAAAGTGGAACCCCGTTCCACAAATGGATGATTTTGTTGAGCCGCAAAGAAAGCGGTCCAAAACTTCCGAATCTAACACGATCGGAACACCGTCTTCTGATGCGGCATTTTTAGGTCTTGACATTGACGAAGATGACGAGGGCGACGCGGATGTTGAGCAGCTTGAACGACCACACCGCAAGGGGAAAAAACCAGCATCAACATCAGTCGACCCAGAGATGCAATCAAAATTCGAAAGGATTTCATCATGTCACGAGCAAGATCTTGAAGATAAAAGACGTCACCGAGCATGACTTGAAGAATTAAAAAAATCAAAACAAGAAAAAGAATTGGAGTTGAAAGAGAAAAGATATAATGCGTACATTGCGGCACTGAATAAAAAACAACACGATCGTGACTTGGAATTTTTCCTTCGGCCACACGACCATCTACAAGGTGCTGCTTTGGAAACCGCCTTGGCCCACAAAAAAAGCGTTGCGGAGCGTTGGGGATGGCGACTATAATTTTTTTAGATTATGTACTTTTTTTAATTTTTAGTTTCGTAAGTTTTTATTTTCTAGTTTCGTAATTTTATTATGTAATAGTTTTTAAATATTTATGAAATTAATTATTTTATATTTAATAAATGTTTTCTTAATTAAAATGTTAAAAAAATTAAGAAAGATGGAAATGTTAAGAAAGGTGGGTATTTCCTAGTTAGAAAGGTGGGGAAATGTGGAGAGAGAAAAGCTGATGTGGCGCTGACGTGCACAGAAAGATGGGATTGGGAGAGGTGGGTACTCCCCACACTTTTACATGTTAAAAAACTCTTATGCATTCCAAAATTCTTTATAAAAATTGTGATGGTACTATCTTTTTTGTCACAGAACCTGTCTTCAAGAACCCTGTGGATGTTCTAAGGAGGTGTTTGAGATTATTTTTTAAAACTAAATTATAAATTTTCTAAAATAATAAGTAAATTAATTGTGGTTGCAAAACGTTTCGTTAAAATATAGTGTTTAGGTTTACTTGTTGGTTTTGAAAACTTAATAATATACAAATAGTACTTTTAGTGTTTTGATTTACTTAATTAATTGATAAAATGATCAAAATGGATATTCTGTATGTTATAACCAACTAATAATTACAAGTGTTAATTACTAAAATAGTCACATATCACACTCATTTATCAAGTTTTAGCCATTAAATATTCATTTTACCAAAATAGCCACACTTTACGTTACCACATTTACGTGATAGCCATCATTTACGTGATATGTACTTTTTATTCATATTTTAATGAATTACGTTACAAAAGGTGTTTGGTAACGTAAATGGTTGTATTTTACGTGACCAATTTTAAAAATTTGCTCATTCCCAATAAAAATGTAATCATCACTTAAAGTACAATCATATACGTTACCAAACACATTTTGTAACGTAATGCATTAAAATATGAATAAAAAGGTAATATCACGTAAATGGTGACTATCACGTAGTGGTAACGTAAAGTATGGTTATTTTGGTAAAATGAATATTTAATGGCCAAAACTTGATAAATGAGTGTAATATGTGGCTATTTTACTATTGAAATATTGATAGAAGAGAAAAAAAACACTTTTGTATTTGAAAAATATATAATAAATAGTTTTTCAAAACCATGGTTTGAATCATAAAAAAAAGTGAATAAGTGTTTATCAGTTAAGCTTATATAAACACCTTTTATAACTTTTTAAAATGGTGTTTGGTTTTGCGTTATGAATGATTACAGCTATTATTTGATTATTAGTTTCAAAAACGCTACGTCACTTTTTTTAAACGTAAATCCATACATGTTTTAAGTTTTAAAACCTCAAATATATAAATAAGCACATTTAAAACTAAATTCCAAACACGCACACATGTTAAAAATCCAACGTTTGAAGAGTTTCGATTTGTACTTTAAGTGTGATCATCATTTTTTTTAATGTTAAAAAGACAAAAAAGAAAAAAAGGTGTTTGATTAAAATTATTCTTCCTGTAAATTTTATCATTTTTTATGCCAAAATATGATTTTTTAAAAAAATTAAAAGTGTTTTACATTACTTTTGAAAATACACTTTAACGAAACATAAATTTAATCACTCAATAAGTACGTTGTATATAACTAAATAAGCATATTAATTTGTAGCATAGTATATTTTGATAACTTAATGGAACTATACTTACGGTTTTAAATGTTTGAGCTGTCTAAAAATGATCTGTGCTGCATATAGGAGACATGAGAAGTAGCTTAACAAAAAGAGACCAGTATCATACTGACACGTCTCAAATCCCGATTTTCCGACTCCCGAATTAGACGAAAATACGAGACCGACTACCGTACCACGTTGTGATATTCGGGATCGGTACAAGTACTGTAATCGGTACCGGGAAACCGGTACTAGTCCGGTTTGGTACCATTATTAGATATACAACATATAATGCATGACGTACGATGCTAAAAAATTTGGTAACAGTTCTTATACCAATTAGTAACAATTTTTATAATTCTATAAATGTTGGAATTAGAAATAAAACATGAAATTACCTACGGTTTTATCTAACTGATGACAGTTTCATAAGTGTTAAATGATTGCTTGCCAATAATGATGAATGAAAAATTGAATTTAAAAAGTTTTGCATATAATTAGGAGTTAGGAAATGATATGGACTAAATTAAAATGTTAAAAAACGTGACTTTTTATATCCCCAATTCGGTATCGGGGATTCCCAAATTAAACTAGTCTCGTCTCCCGATTTAAGTCATATATGGATCCCGAGTACGGTATCATCTTCGGCTAATCGGTACCAGGACGGGTTCGGGACAGTACTAGTACGAGACTGGAAAAATGAGATTTAAGTCATTAGGTTTAACTCTATTCCATGTGCATCACACTGACATTAAATGTAATTTATTCGAAATCTTTGTGCAACCCATTGCATCTTTCATTGTGCATCGGAGGGGCAAATATGGAAAAAAGAAATCAAATTTAATTTTATATTAATGGAATGTTGCATCTAATAATTACAAAATAATTGTTAAATATATTTATATAATATATTGTCAAACTAAAATAATATTAATTGAAACAAATATTATTTATCCGAAATCTAAACAAATTCATATGCATGTTGTTCATTCATTGGGTATACAACATGATGCATCTTTTTCATTCATCAGTTTCAACGTAGTGCGCAACGAAATTCATCTTTGTCGTTTATTGGTTCCACCATGATGCATCTTGATGGATTCCAACTAATATGATTCCGAATTGTTATTAACTGCAAAGTAAAAGCTAGATACCATCATTTCTAAGTATATAAAAAACAGTTTAGTTATGGTTTTGAAATAAGGATCATAAGTTTATCAGTTATAACTCATAATCAAACGTTGCGACAAAACTTAAACAATTTATTTTGCTTTCGGAATTATTACGTGTTTTGTTTCAATTCTTTTAGGAGCAGGAATGTAATTTATAACTTTATATAATTCTGATAAAAATTATGGTCAGTATTTTAAAGAAGTTTCAAGCGAATTTATCGGAAAGAAAAAGTAGCAAGAAATAAAATAGCAACAGACTTTAGTATCTATTTACTGATATGTTATTTCTTAACGATAAATAATAATACTTAAGTATTTTTATCCATTTTTATTATGCAATCACCGTGAAACTAGGTTGATCATTAAATTGACGTAACAAATTACAATAATTAAAAGGGATATTTGTGTTAAAAAAATCCCTCAATTTGGACCATCTATGTCATTAATTAGAAGTTTTAATCACAAAAATGATGCAATTTAAGATTTTATTACACAAAAATCCCAAATAAGAAATGGTTTAAAATTAAGTGACTTGTACCCCTAAAACTTTATAACAGGGACGTAATTGTACTATTATTGGGAAGGGGGTTGCAAGATAATAAAAATATCTGTTTGTTTGATACGTTGATTCCCCATTTTTGGAGCTCAACAATCTGACTTGTGGAGAAATACATGTGAAAGTCATGATGAGGGTGAAAACCGGAGAAATGGATGCAACTCAGTTTCTAAACTCAAACAAGAAGAAGATCCAGAAGAAGAAGATGATGATTATGAACAAGTATCCATTGTTGAGGTATGAAGATCTGCCCGAGTATATGAAGGATAACGAATACATCTTAAACTATTACAGAGCCGATTGGTCTCTGAAACAAGCCTTATTCTCCTTGTTCCTTTGCCACAACGAAACGCTGAATATCTGGACGTAAGTGCTATCAATATCATTTCTGAATTATTCCCCGATCCATCGATCTGACATTGTGTTTCCATCATCTGAATTCCTTCGCATTTTAATTTTGTTTTTTAAAATTTAGGACACAAGTTAGTAATTAATTCCCTCTCTTCTCAATGACTAGAAATGAATCGATATACGATATACCTATGTTACAGTCATCTCGTATTTTGTTCAAATTTTGCTACTGAATTCACAAAAAAAAAAAAAAAAAAAAAAAAACTCGTAATTGTTATCTCTTTGATCCATATCATGAGATGATCCCAGATGTATATGTTACAAATCACCTACAATCATCATAGGAATTCCTTTGAATTTTAACCACAATTTGAGGAGATAGAAAAGTTTGTATGATCTGTTTTTTTTTAATGGTTTTTAGGGCAACAAGTTAATTAAATCTGTCCTTCAATTTTTCTGAAATCGTGTAATGTATATGGGAAAATTACCAATAAAGGTAAGATAAAATATAAAAATTGACAATAAAGGTAATGTAAATTTTTTTAGACCAAGAAAAATAACATAAAATTCAAATTTGACAAAAAAAGATATTGATGACCAATTAAAAAGGTAAATTTTTAACTTTGTGTTCCTTTGTTGGTAAAAGAATTATATTTGATTATCTTTTTTGTTCTAAAATTTAAACATTACGTTTCTCGGCCAAAAAAATTTAAATTACATTTCTCGGCCAAAATGTTTTAACAATACCTTTATTGTCAAATTTGTATTTTATAATACCTTTCTTGGTAATTTTACCTACAATGTACTATGGATAATCAAGAATTCACCCTTGTAGTTCATTGTTTTAATAATTTGATCATCTCAAAAATAGTTTTGCTTTCGTTAGAATGTACTTATACAACTAAATTAAGTTCGGCTTTCCTTGAATGTGTTTAATATCGATAGTTATTGTTTGATCGGGTGACGTTAACCAAATATTTGAAAATTGCTATTGTTTGATTGAGTAACATGAACCAAATATTTGGATATCCGTAACCTACCATGTCATACTTTCCGATTAAATCTAAACTCAGTTTTCAAACCTATTTATAAACCAGATTGCCCAAACCTTTTTTAAAGGTTCCTTTAATATAGTCATCTTTAGAAAATAAACCTTCATTAAATTTTTGGATCAGGTTGTTGCAACATCCACCTATATTCCACCTGTCATAAAATTGTTGTTTTTAAGTTATAAAATGACATATATATTATTTAGTTTTACATTTTTAATATAATTTTATTTCGCTTCGAATTAGAAGTTCAATTTGCTTGCTTATCATTTTAATTTTTGATAGTTAATACGGTTAACATCTAATATTTATGCACATTATTAAGTTTATATTTTTTTTTTAATATAACCTTATGTTTTTTTAAATGTACAGTCACTTGATTGGATTTGTTGCATTCTTGATGTTCACAATTGCAAACTTGACAGAATTGCATCCAGTAGCAGACTTCCTTCACATTTCAAAATGGTACGTTAAATATAGCATTTAACTATCAATCAAGTTAATATATCTTACAATCTTGAAAGTCATTGCCAATGATTTAATAAAAAAGAACTAGATTTTAATTTAGATTTTCTTGATATTATTAATATTGTCAATTTGACACTATTTCAAGATGTTTATAAAGTTAAAAGAAAATGTTAAATACAAATGTACCTATACATTTCTTTTTTCAGGGTTTTCCCATCATACATGGATACACCACCACCACAAATTAAAGCAACACGTTGGCCATTGTTTGTATATTTGGGTGGTTCCATGTTTTGCTTCATATCAAGTAGCTTATGCCACCTCTTTTCTTGCCACTCGGAACACCTTAATTGTTTACTTAGTCAATTAGACTACGTCGGGATCACTGTCATGATCATTACCTCCTTCTTCCCTCCGATCTATTATATGTTCCAATGCATCCCCGTGTGGCAATACGTGTACCTTGGAATCATCTCCATCCTAGGAGTTTTCGCAGTCATCATATTGCTTTCTCCTACACGAACAAGGGGTAAATATCGTTTCATTCGTACTTTGATTTTTGTGGTGATGGGCCTATTTGGGGTAGTCCCTGCAACACACGCAGCCATCGTGAATTGGGATGTGGCTCAAAGAAATACGACTTTAGGATTTGAATCTGCCATGGGGTTTTCGTACTTGGTGGGGGCTATGTTTTATGTTAGTCGAGTACCTGAAAAGTGGAAGCCTGGTTGGTTCGATTTAGTTGGGCATAGTCACCAGATATTCCATATCTTTGTGGTGATGGGTGCATTGGCACATTATGTAACTGTACTTATACTTTACGAGTATCGTCGTCGAATTAGTTGCGAGTAATTGTAACCATCAATATATTGCCATGCTACCTTTTTATTCTATAATAACACATTAATCAAAGATTGTTGTCTTCATATGTTATTATGCGTTACAATTAGTATGCATGTTGGCATGACAAGCTAACATATGTATGTAATGATGAATGTAATATATAAAAAGGTTGGCCATATATATAGATTAGAGAGAGGAGGTTTAATGGAAAACCAACATGCATTGGAAAATCTTGGAAAACCTCCATGCAACACCACAAATACATCACAATTCCCGCGTGATGCATCAAATTCCCCGCGTGATGCATCAAATCCCGCGTGATACATCAAATTCCCGCGTGATGCATCACCTGATCCAATGACTATAAAGTGGTTCCCAGGTTTTCCGGCATATAGGTTTTCTATTGATACCACCCCTATATATATATATATATATATATATATATATATATATATATATATATATATATATATATATATATATATGATTCAAGATCAATGGGGTACCATTTTAGACTGGGGTACCGGGGAATCATTTATAGCCAATCATTTATCATTAAAATTATTAAAATATAATATAAATTTTACTTAAAATTCTTTCCCACATTAATTAATTTGGGGGTAAAAATGGTATTAAAAATTTAAATTAGAATCAAAGATTCTGTGTATCTCATGAAAATCTCAATTTTAGTTAATATCATTTATTACACTCATACTGAACATGTGCAATGATGACCCTCCATAAACCACGATTGAACATGTTCAATACCATCAATATTGGTTTATCACCAAAACGTTTAACATCGACAAAAAAAAACCCCCTCCAACTGCACATGTTCAATAACGTGTAAATGAAATTGAACCTTCACGAACGGTTTGAAGAAAACAATAATATATATTAATTTGACACATCCAGTTGAACATGTGCACTAAAACCCATTGTCGAATCCAATTGAACATGTGCACTAAAACCTATTGTCGAATCCGATTGAACATGTTCACTAATACCCATTGTCGAATCCAATTGAACATGTTCATTGAAACTCATTTTGAATTTTATTATAGATATGTTATGGAAGTAAATCTTTATAATTATGGAAACTATTATATTATTAGTTGTCATCTATTATTTAATATAAATCTTATTGACTATACTACCCTTTTAAACTTATAACCAAACATGGGTGGACTCCGGTTCCCCAGTCTAACATGGTACCCCATTGATCCTGACCCTATATATATATATATATATATATATATATATATATATATATATATGGTCAATCGGTTACGAAGAGGAATTTGATAGAGTTTTGAAATATGTGTGGCCTTGCTTCAAAGCCCATCTAGACTCACTACTGTAGGCCTAACTATAGTAGCCGCCGGCCTGTAAACACATTGATTATAACTTAAGGGCCACAATAGTTGCCTAGCTACCCCAAAGAAACCATAACTACTACATCGATCGCATTTACAACCATGTACATTCTAAACCCCAAAAACACTTGTAAATCGTAGGTATTCTACTTTAAGAAAAACAAAAGGATCTTTAAATCCATCACCTTTTAACTTCATGATCGTATCATAATATCATATGTAGGTTCTAATGCACATGGAACTATTTCATATTCATATAAACATATCTAAAAGAATTTTTTTAATTAGCTTTTAACAACCACCGAGTTATATCCCACAGCAAATTCTAAGTGGTACTTTGAAAGAGGATCATATGATTGCAATTCATATCATCATAATTATGATGTGCATCATATGCAACATATTGGATCATCCAACATTTTTATTATGTGTCCCTTTGAAATGAGTGTGATATATTGTTGTAGGAAAAATAAGTGGATCCCATTAATATTTTTTTAAGTGTATTATTATTGTATAAATTAATATTATAAAACAAAGGTATTTGATGATGAGGCATGCGTCCAACTTTAAATTATGGATTGGGTCCTTTAATTTTAAAAATTACACTGACGACAGGGTAAAATGATCATTTTAAATGACCAAAAGACCATATCTGTAACAAAACTTCAAACACAATGATTGTCAACCATAGGACGAAACTTCTAATTTACCCTAAATTTTATTTACTTATTTAAGTTTATATTTAACAATGTTGGAATACATAGTTATACAGCATGACAAAAATTTTATACCAATTTCTACATTTGCAATATAATAAATCATTTAACAAAAAATTAATCAATCAAAAGTACATTTAAATCTATAATCTGTAATAAATACTAACAAATAAGTAAGTAGACTTGTCAGTTGTCATTCCCAAAGAGATGTCACCTGGCATCTTCTACATTACATTTGTCAATTGACTAGCCCATACATTTCAATTCATTAATGTTACTTGTCTATAAAAACTGTCAATACCAACCGGTTACCATGCTTATGAGGACATATTTTTATGATTTGGAAATACAAACCTAAGGTGACTTATTTTCTTCTATAAAATTATAAAAGTAGATAGTGAAGATGCTGAATATGCTGAAGATGTTCAATCGAGTGTGACAGATCAATTATATATGATTGCGTGATGAAATAGCTAGAAAACTATGAACATTTGTTATCGAATTTTGAAGTATATGATCTTTACATGTAGTTGTCCATTTTTGAAGTGGATGATTTAGTTGGCTATTATGAATTGTGGATTAACAAGGACTCTTTTGCAATGTTTACTTTATATTTATGCATATGATTGATGTACATTTATTTTAAATAATAATAAGTTTTTATGTATATATTATTTATTAACTTGAACTGATATTTTAAAAGTTAAAAATTTAACACATAATCAACATATAAAAGAACATACTTATTAATTCAGTAATCAGTAATCGGCGTCAATCACTTATCAATCAGCACTGCAGTCAGCTTTCAACTATTTATCACTTATGTAAAAGAACAACACCTAAGTCGGTTTGTTTTACAAATTATCTATTCTGTTATCGAAATATATACCATCAATTTTAGGCTAAAATAATATATGTCAACAAAAAAGTTGGAAAAACTTGCGTCGTCGGAGTGTTGCGTCACTGGAGTGAATCTGGTCAGCGTCGGGGGGTGGCAGCCGTTGGGGGCACTGCCGGGAGGTGGGGGTTGACTGCTTTTAAGGTTTTTGGGAGAGGATGAAATGTACTTGTTTTTTTATTTGACAGGACGTGGTAAGATTGTGTTTTAACCCTTTCAAATAAGAAATGATGAAATATTTTGACTACTTAGGGTAAACGATATACTAACCCGCCGGGCCGGAGGCTTGGACATGGGGGATTACCCCAGCGGGAACATCGTTCCAACTTCCAACCCCCAGTGGCCATGCCTAAAAAAACCCCAATGGCTTTTATTCCTCGCTCAACTTATCTCTATACCTTCTTTCTCTCTAAAATTAATGAGTCAAATGAGTATTGTGATAAAAAGTTAAGAATGATGAACATTTTCAATGTTTTAGGATGAAAATGGTGGAGATTATGAATCTGATGTGACGCCGAAGTGTCGAAAATAATGAGATTGAGAGGGGTATGTATACCCCATAGGCTTATCACCTATGCCTATTAAATGCATTTATAATTAAAACTTCCGACTGAATAAGATGTTTGTATCCAATCAGACCCCGACAAGCTTTATCAAGTGATTATGTAATAATTGGGGTAAATGATGAAAAAAAATTTGGAAGAACATCAAGAATATCAATTGCCAAATAAACTGAGATTTTTCTCTCTCTTTTTTTTTTTTGGTTCCCAACCAAACACAACATATAAGCAAATCTTAAACAATTTACAAATCTCTCAAACCAAACACAGAGTTGCTGTTTACAAATATCTATCTACAAATAAAAATGGCATAACACTGCTGTATGCCTGTATGGTTCCAAAACTAACGCAGTCCCTGACACCCGAACCCAGGATTCACACCCGACCCACATTCAAATGCCCTACCCGAGTCGATCGCAAACATTCTCATTTGGAAAACAAGTTTTGGAACTACACAGCTCGAAGAACACAGAAACACCCCACGATACGCAGAGGATTGCTGTTTTTCTTCTGTGATTGTCAAAATGGAGGAAAATAACAGCAATGGAGTTGAAGAACAAGAATCTGTTAACCAAGAAGCAACGCATGTACCTGTTCTTAATCCATCAATACCATCAGGTGAACAGACTGTTTGGGCCGACGTTTCATCCCTTCTCGATTCCGCTTGTAGTGGTAATAATCGCTTTCTTCTTCGAAACCCTAAATTTTCGTTTTTTATTTGAGGCACAGTTAAATACGTAGGCTTGAACGATGAACCGTCACTGGTGATGATTGATAGGGGGTTTATAACGGTCATTTGTTTCGGCTAGTTACGTAATTTGTTGATTGATAATGATGCGTTGTTGATGAACTATACTCTTCGTCGTTGGGACTCCAAGTTTGGCAAATGTCAATTCGTATCAGGTGTCCACGTTAGAAGAAAAAAACATTAGAATTGTATTTCTTCAGTGAGACTGAACTGTACTGTTTGGGAAGAGTTAGGAAAATTAAAAATTTGGAAAAAGTTACTTAAGAGGTAATCGAGTTGAAATTAAATATTTTTCCTTTTCTATTTGTTCTTCCAAAAGACTTTGTAGTATACTATGCACGATTGGTCTTTGTGACTACTCATCTTGCAAAGTTTTTGAGCTTTCTTTGTGTGACTTTTAAGACTTTTTTAAGGACACTAGAGGCTTTTGTGTTGCACATATCAGTCTTCTCTGAGCAGCTTAGCCAAACTGGTTGGTCAGTGATGATCAAGGATAAGAACTTGGATTTCGAGCATTTTAGTGTGGAAATGATTTGTTTGCTTTCAAATCAGTTGAAAGCTGATTTATGACACATGGTTGATTTTAGAAATACTGGAAGTGAACTTACAATTGATGAAATATTGGTTGTGGTCTTTTATGCTCTCCAATTCCCATTATATATTGATAGTTTATATTAATCTGACCAGTGTAGTTTTCCCCTGTTTATATGTTATAAATCAGTGAAATTTAAACCAAAGAAAGGAAAACTGGGTGTTCTTAAAGTTATTCTGATAAATCTATGCCAACACGGCTGATTGTGAAACACTTATTTGCTGTAACTCCTTGCAGCATGCATATGCCTGTCAACAATTATAATTACACTCTTTTATAGTGAACACTTTAAGATACTGGAAAATCTCTTGGGCAGGTGAAAAGTCTCATTGTAGAACTTCTGCAGAGGAAGTTTTATGCAACTGATACCAAGTACTTGATATGTTTTTATATTTCCTATTTTACCTAACCGGATTGAGTCAGGTTCTTTTGTCACTTTTATAATTAAAACTATTGGAATTTTCTAGTCATCATCACATATCATGAAAGATACATGTGGCTGATGGGTCGTGTATCTGCTGATCAAGAAAAATATAGAGTTTGAAGGAGGCTTTATTGGATTTATTTCATTTATCTCATTTATTACTTTAAGCCTTAGATATGTTTTAGGCCTATTAACCTAATGATTGCAAGGTACTCTAGCATCTGTTACATTTTAATATTTTATTAAAAAATGGTGCATTTCATTCATAATAAGCTGGAAGTTTGGCTGGTGATCTTGTAGCTTTGGGATACATGCTGCTGTATCAGTAAGAGAGCTATGATATCATGTGATATTGACATGATGTTGCATTGAAAAACACGTGTGATAAAACCCTGGTATTCTTTATTTGCAAAGCTCACATCACTTGCCATTGCCTCTGTACATTGATTGACATGGGCTTGTAAATTGTTTTTGTTCTTTGGTTTCCAATGCCAAAGTTCAGTTTTCTGGATGGTTTTACGTGTTGCGGGTTTCTATTATTTATCTTATAATTAATGAAGATACCCCTTTGTATCATGACAAGTGCAAGTGTGCAACCATTTCTACATCTTTATGTCCTTACTTTTCTTGTGTGGATGTCTTGTATTAATTGCAATGTTGGTTAAAATTCTAGTTAAGCTGCCACCGTTGTCATAATTACAAAGTATCCGTGGTGTAGTTTTGGTTCATAAATGTTTTTTGAATTTAGAACAAAGGTCACTAATAAAGCATTCCTTGAATTTGTTATTTCGGCAGCACTTCTGTTAAGATGCATGTAGACACGTAGTGTCAATTGTAGCAAGTTTTCATGGGAAAGGGTAGCATTATTTATTTATTTGTCTCATCACATCCTCATAAACATATGGTTGTTTTTAGAGAATGAAGACAGGTCTTATGTAACATATTTGATAGTTGGAGTTATTTCTTACGCGAAGAATAATGATTGCAAATAACTAACTGAGGCATCTTGGCACATCAACAGATCTTCGAGATGGTGACCTCATTCATGGAGAGAATTTTAATCTTTTTGCAGCCATGTCTGCTTTGGAGGTAAATACTGCTATTTTGCAACATATCTTCATATAGGTGATTGATAGTATTATATGATCTTCAGATGAGCAGGCTTGAAATTCAGCTTATTATTTTCAGTTTTAGAGGCATAATACAATAGAAGATGTAATTAAGGTCACTAGCTAACAAATTTACCAAGTGCTCTGTATATAAGCATACGTTTTCTGTTATTTTTGGTTTTCCCCTCTTCAATAATTGAGACTAATTAATGGCAGGTTGATTGCAATTATTCGTATTTCTTTGATCATTGATCATTCACTATATTGCAATCTTTGGCAATAAGCCAAGACTACCACTACATGCAATTATATTTTACTCCTATGTAATGATAATTTGCTAATTATGTTTGTACTGTGTTTGCCTGCTTGCTTGGATTTTTTTTTGCTTGCTTTGATGAATACTTCTGCCTTTATCCACTTCTATTAGATAATGGACCCAAAGATGGATTCAGGCATTGTTTGTAGATATTATTCCATTGATGAAGCCATTGAGGATGGTGCTGCACCTATCCCCTTGAGTCTGGATAAAACCATAGACGTTCATTGTATAATAGATGTCATGGACCATTTGCTTGCATGTGAGGTACTTCCAGTAGCATGTTCCAACAAGTGATCTTTAGCCAAGTCATATATTTTCACACAGTTTCTAACTAACATATTGCTTTGCAGGCAACTTGGCACAAGGGTCATTCACTGGCGCAAACTATTTTTTCTTGCATCTATCTTTTGAGACCCGATAGAACATCATCACATGCATTGCTGCATTCTTACTGCACAGTAATTCGTTCAACATGCAATGCAGTTATTGCAGCCGTTTCTGATGCACGCACACATGAGGTGAGGGATATCAGTGATTCATGCAATGCGGTTTCTCAGCCATTTCCGATGCACTCACACTGTCACACATGGCCTTCCAATCACTTTCCTATAGAGAGAATATTGACTTTTGTATTCTTGCATCTCAAATAACTCACAGGTTTAGGTAAACTCTTTAGAGAGATTACTTATTGATCCTTAATCTCGCTGCTGGGTTAATAGCAGATTGTACCGAAATAGTCATGTTCTAATTATTTATTAATTTATTCGTATGCACTGTATATCAGAACTTCGTCTTTATTTAATTATATGCATTTTTTCATGTTACATCATATCATCTTCTACAAAATTGTTTAGAGAACCTTTGGTTCAAAATATACTTGAGTATGTAGCCTCTTGTTTATACAAACATTTCTTTCAGGAAGAAGATCTGTTTACTATTACATCTGGTCTACCATTGAAAAAGGATGGTGATGAAAAATGTTTATCGTTGCTAAATGTTATAGAGGAAATGGTTTCTCGCCAGTTACATGCTTGCAAAGCCCCATCATATAAGAAGAGGGCAATAGAAGGTAAGTTTATTTAATGCTATGTATACTATATACGATGCAATATGTTATTAGTGGTAAGCCAATATCACATAAACTGTTGGATGAGATTCATATATGCTGCCCAAGAGTAAAATATACTGTAGATAATATATAAATTTATGGGATGCAAGAAATTTGTACTTTTACTCAAACTTGCATTATTTACAAGTTTAAATCCATTTTTCTCTAGGTATTAATTTTTTCTCCTCTTCGTTGTATCTTTCATCTTTTTCAAATATTTTGATGCTTGGGTGATGGCTAATACCTCTAGTAGGGTATTGGAGGGAATTGCTTCTATTATATGGCATAATGCATGTTCCCATGCTGTTGGCTTTCTAGATTTTTGTGGTTTTCAGTGCAATAATGGTTCTCACTGTATAATTCAAGAAATTACCTTTTGCATTGTAGATATAGAGCCGTTACAAACAAAACTTGATTTGGAAGAAGGATATTGCAAAGCTGTGCTATGTCGTTTGCGCTTTCGTAAGGTCTTACCCTGTGTTTTATTTCCTACTTAAGTCATGGCTAATGTGAGTTCATAATAAACACTACAGAGTTATGTTAGATGAATTAACATTCTGCAGATTTGTACCAGGAAATTAGTATATCACGTTTTCATTTACTAGGTTACATAGAATATATGTTACCCCATGTGGCCATTTCTCAGAACACTTCCATTTAATGCTATCCAGCTTGGAGTTGTAACATGGCATCTTTCTGAAAATTCAATCCAATTTTATCTATTTGCTCGTAGTAACATTGATTTTGGTCCACAAGTTTTCTCACATTTGTCTTTTCAAGACACTGTTTTAGGTATTTGATTATTAGTCAAAGACTTCATTAGACTACGTGTCAAGTCAAATGTTGCATATATTGTGGGGTCAGAGGGGGAGTTGATTTACGAACATTTCAAATATTGCAAGTCTGTAAAGGAAAGGCTAGAAATGGTGCATGCCCGAATGGGAATGTAGATGGAGATTCTATATAACTCTAGATAGAGTAAGCACCATACACTTAAATTTTTGACTGCAGGCACAATAATAATTGCTTACTTATACTGTGGTGAAAGAATTAAAGTTTTGGAATATTTTTGGAAGATACCAATGCATTGCCTTTTATTTTTCTTTCTTGTTTTAGTTATATTAGCAGGGGCAAATTCAGGATGCAGATTCATGATCCCTTTCCTTTACTTGTTATACTTAAATAACTTCGTGTTGTCTGTGTTTAGCATTTTTACCATGTCCTGGCATGTCTGAGGAGACCTCAAGGTAGAGGGTTGGAATTAGCAAGAAAACACATAGCCTCTTGCTTAGTGGAGCTACATAGCATTCTTAAAACAGAAGAATTTCTTAGGGCGAACAGCATGCATGGTATGAGTGAAGATGGAATGGAAGATAGTACGACTGCTTCTGGCTGTCAACCAATCGGTTTTGATTCCACTTTAAATAGTAGATTATCTGCTCCAACTCCTCCCCGTGCAATCAAACTTCTTAGCTGGAAGAAGGTATGCAATCATAAAGGAACTATTGTGTTTAATTTGCTTTACAATAACCTAAATGGCTAAATACTTTATTATTTTTTACAGGCTATTGAATATTTCCAAAAGCTGCTTCATGATCTAGATGTTATCTGTTCTCATCCTTTAGACCCATCGTTTGAAGGTGCTTTGCACTTTGTTGTAGAGTTTCAGAAGTTGCAACCTGATTTAGTTGCTAGATCTCATTTACAGGCATGTTCAATATATTAGTCTCCCCTTTTTTCATTTGTGCTAAATCTTTCACCATTGCTTCCTTGTTCAGGCAATGTTGTATGTATCAACTTCAGGAGTATGTAGGTGGTAAATTAACTTGGATTAGGAGGTGCTAGTTCTTTAAATAGGAACTTGAGGCAAGAGGCTGTATGCTGTTCAGTGAGGAAGATTATTAATGTTAATTTTTTGACAATTTCTATGGAAAATGAACAATTGGATGTTGAAAACAAGTTATTCTTGTAAGTTTGGACTTTGGATGTGATTGCTAAAAGTTTTGGCCGAAGAAGTTGGTTCATGAGCCTTGAACAGATTTGAATAGCAGTGCCTGTATGTGAGAGAAAGTGACAACAGTGTCATAGCGGTAAATCCACTCTAAGTTGACCGGTGACTACCTATATGACACATAAGCATGGATTTATGTAGGATGAGAAGTGACACTATCTCACAATCATTTCATGTTTGATTTGATTTAAAGCGACTTCCCTTATCCTGAGTTCATATATGACAACAAAATATTCTGTTGTAATGATTTTTCTGTAGTTTAACATGGTTATTCATCTTACCAGCATTCATTTTTGACCAGTTCTATACTTATATGTGAAGTGCTGACTAAGATGTGTTGTTTGTTTACTTTTTGATGCTCGAAACTTTTCATTCCTTGATGTGTATTTGAGTGGTATTCCAAATTTTAAAAAATAATACCAAACGCACATACGTCCATCTACACTGCACATAAAAGTCAAATATCCACAAAAAGCTCTAGCTGTCTAGTGCCAGTAAGTCAAAGGTCTAAACAAGTCAACCGTAAGTTATTCTATTTAATGACGTTTTATATACATACACACACACATATGCATCGTCAAATCATGGTTTCTATCAACAACTCTGATTGGTGTTCATGTTAAATAGAACTTGAACATAAAGTCTCGGAAGCTATTTCTTTGTTTTCGTACAATATGCCTATGTTACATCTATGCTTCTTGGTACATGTTAGATTGGAACTCTGTAGATAATAATTTCCAGCTTCACTTCATTGTTATACTTTTGGTTCTCATTCTGAAACTAATGGACAGCTTCTACTAGTTCAAGATGGGAAACTCTATGGGCATGATTCTATCTTCGCTGTGGTTTGTAGAGCTTCTGCTGTGCCAGAAATTACATCAAACCATGATATACAGAAAAACGAATCTTTTGTACATCTTGGTCAGGTGAACATTCGTATTTCAAAAGACTTAGTTTTTCAACCTACTGAAAATTGATTAAATGGCTTGCACATGTTTTATTCGACTATCCTAACATGTGATTATTACCATCCATGGTAAAGTTGGCGATCACGTTGCTTAAGATTTTGTGTACAAATGCTGCATGGCAAAGGCGTCAGCTTGGGAAAATTTTACAAGATTGGCGTATCATACACATGCAGGTGTGTATCATGCATTTATTGGTTTCCTGCTTTTTCTATAAGTTGTAAACACTTGGGTTTTTATATTTTGTTAGATATTTAGGACTTATTTCATTAAGATATCTTCTTGATAACTCTAAAATTAGCTAAAATTCCTTCTAGGAAAGTGGCCAAGGATGTGACCATAAGATCGGTTTTCTTTAAAAGGCTAGTTGAGAACCGTAAGAGATAGCCTAGCATCACATTTTTTTGTGTTAAGAAATATTTATCCTAAAGGCAACCTTTGTGACGGAAATAGTAGAAACAGTGGTAACATAACTTACCGCACTTTCATTGCATATCCTTGCAGCTGCATGCACATGGTCAGATAAATTGACTTGAATGTGGGCGAATTGGCAAACACAGATAAGAGACCTGTTCCCTTGAATTTATAGAAACATTAAGATTTACAACATTTGGATCAATTATAATATTTCTAAATACATGTATGCTAGGCTAGACATTTCTTGAGAATAAGTCATTGCCTTTCACAGCATAACAGCTGCTTATATTTTTATTATAACCGTCTCTTTTTCTGGTGAGGGATACTCTTAGTAATCATGCACGACTTGCATATTGTTTGATGGCTAAGCGCTAATGTCTCCGGAGCTGTACTCTAATATTTGTGTAAACTCATACTAACTTAGATGATATCGTTATTCGTTATCAATAACATTAATTACAATCATCATGGTCATGGCTTGTATATTGTTTGCTCCAATAGCTAGAGCTTGCTGTTAGAAAGGAGTTTGAAGAAAGCTCAAGCACTTCAATTGATGAGGTATGTGTTATTTATCTGGTTATATACTTGTTTACACAACCAAGCTTTCAAATTTGTTTCTGTTTCTGTTTCGTACCATCCTAAAATGTCAAAAAGAGAGAGAATCAACCTTGATTTTACGGTGAGACTGTTTATCTGTTTTTTCTTTTGTAAAATGTGGTGGAATGTTTTCTCCTGGCCATCTGCTGCCCTTTTTCAGTTTGTTACATCTTTCTGAGGGTTCTAGGATCCTTTTTTTTTTAATTCTGATTTTTTGTTGTAGCTAAAGTTCACTCTTTTTCAATCACTGAAAGTTTTTTTAAATTAATTATATTTATAATATGTTTGACAGAACTTATTCGTGAAGATCTACAAAAATGTCCTTAATTGGGTCGAGGAACAAACATATTGGATAGCTTTCCGTTTCCTCATCTTGGGTTTTGAATTGGAGCTTTATTCCCCTAGCGAATACTGCATGGTGTATTGGTATATATATGTTATCCTGATAAAGCTTGGTGAAAAAGTGCATCTGCGGATGATTACAAGCAGTGAGACTGGTGAGTATGCCTCCATGAACAATTAATTTACTTCGAAATAGTTGAACAAACGTTTCAAGGACATTTCAAGCTTGGAATTGAGTTGCACAGATGATTTTGTATCATAATCTATACAATTTGTCAGCATGTGAATTCAAAATGATTCCTTTTCTGTTTTATTAACTTACTGGAAACTAATCCCGTTGGCCAGGTAAGCGGAAGGGAAAGAAGAAAAGGGACTCTACAAAGGACGTGGCAAGGGATCATTCAATCCCACCTGCCATTTTGTTGCTTCAGTGCCATATATATCTTGCTGAAGGATTGACATTGGTAATCCTCTGGTTAGAAGTTACCGCCTAAATACACCATCGTTTTACTACTTTTCTGATTGCATCTGGTATTTCCTTTTTTGAAACCTACAATATGGCTAAAAGAATTTCAAGTGAGGGAAACAACCTCATCTCATGAAAATTCATAGGTTTCTTGAAGTTTTCTATTTACTGTTAATAAGATGCACCATCTTATTAGTTTAACATAAGCGCATAACAGTATTTGTTTAACAATTACTTTATCCTATGGAAACATTATATCCAATCCAAGATTAACCCCATTTGTGCTGCTGCACACATACTGAATGCTAGCTTTGGTGCTTGGCTTTCTTTTCTATGTCCAAATTATTCACAATGATTTACTCTTCCATAGATGATTGCTGCCTTGAGAAATGAACATGGGGTTTTTCATTGTCGGGGACCATTTAACACTGAGCAAGAGGTGAGTCAATCTTTCAAATGTTTTTAAGTTCTGTTGAAGATTATTTTGTAATCATTCATGCTTTTAACGGTTATATTCACATTATCATTTCTCAGAGATTCATTCAGCATTTTGAGCTCCTACAGAAAGCTTGCATTCCTGATCACGTGTCATACTATTCTTTTAGAGACTACACCGCCCATGCACAATTCGATGTGAGTGTTACTTTCGTGTCTTTCATCTCTTGCCTTTTTTCCTAATGACCCTCTTGGTGTTTCTGTTCACAGACCCTTGTGATGCGTAATTATTTCAAAGAAGCCCAGAGGATTGCAAAGGAGCTGAGGAGTGGTTTCTCTAACGACAAAAACAAATTGGCTGAACTTCGGCATATAGAGCAGGTTGCAGAACACAATGGTATCGCTCTTAATCTTGTAACTCGATTAGGGTCTCTAGATCCATCTCTTAAGATTTCTTTCGAATTCAACCACCATCCCCACTTTGCAACTGCTGTTGTGAAGAGATCCTGATTTTTGTTCTGAACATTCCTTTCCATATTAAATTATTCTGGTTAGGTTCTTGAGCAACATTCTAGTTTTGCAAATAGTGTTTCCATCAAAAGATGCAACTTTCATAACTTATGTATAATTTGACATTTTTGTCTTGAACCATGTAATATAGACTCAGTTTTGTACAAATATTTTGGTTACCCATTACTACAATAAGTTGCCATTTGCCAACAATAAGTTGGTAGTTTTGATTGATTGAAAATAGAACTCCAATTCTTGAATCTTTGCGTGATTGTTTTTTGACCGTCTTGCTAGCCTTTCTCATCATTGCTTCTCCCACATTCTATACATGCATCCGTTTTTTCCCTAAAAGAAAAGATGCCCACAATGGTATCCTAGCAGTCGCAGTCGGGAATGTAATTCTTAAGTGTGGGCCGGGGGATACAGTTTCATGTTGATCGTGAGACCAGCCGGTAGATGATTTATGTCTTTTTTATTATTTAAAAAAAAAATCAAATATATGAAAGTATACTACCTCATTTCATTATATTATAATTAAACTTGATATGATAATTGTTGGTTATGTTAATGCTATGTCTGTATGTCCAGAAGAAAACCCAATAATCTAATGACTTTCTTTACATGTTTCTTGCCAGCACGATAACACATGATAAATATTATAATAAATATTCTTCTATTTTAAAGTCAAGACAAGACATAATAAAGGGGCATATTATAATTATTCTTATAACAAATACCATTGTATTATGTCAATTGAATTATCATTTATCGACAATAATTTTCAAATAGCAAATATTTTAAAGGCAAAAAATGTATTTTTTTACATCACATTTAAAACAACTTTATGTAATATTCCAGTACTGCTAAAAATATATTTAACCATTTTATCATGAAAATTTAGAGATCCTGAAATAAACCAGCTCCGCTCCGCCTTTGGTTAGTCGCGAAATAGAATTCGTTGGATTTTTCTTTGAATAACAAAATTTGATGGAATTAAAATTTAAATTTAACTTGTTTGGAATTTTTGATGACAAAGAAAAAAGTTGGATATTATTTATTTACCATCAAAGTTTTTGTTCATAGAAATTTAACACTCCTATCATCTTATACATGAGTTAAATTTCAACATTAGATTTCAACTTACATTATTAATTAATACAAAAAAACTATATTTTAATTCCTCTTATCAAACATACTAATAATTAAAAATTAAAATTTAATCCCCTTGTAATTTTTATACAAGGGTTTATTATGAAAAAAATCAACATGTTTTCATTTTTTTTGCGTTTTCGTCCATTCATGTTATTTTTTTCCATAAAAACCCTCAATTTTTTTTCTTATTGGTTTAGTGAAAATTGGACATTAGAACCCGGTTTTTTAGTTTTTAAAAACCCGGTTCACAAATTATAACCGGGGTCTAATGTCAAAATTTCACTAAACCAAAAATAAAAAAAATAACTTGAGGTTTTTTATAGAAAAAATAACACGAATGAACGAAAATGCAAAAACATGTTGGTATTTTTAATAATATACCATTTTTATATCAAACCAAACGCCAAATAAAAGTAACATCTGGATATCAATATGGGCACGAATGAATTTAGGAAAGATTCAAAGTACAAAAAGGAAGCCATGACGTGTGTTAGTGGTCACTCTGGCCACCCATAAAATAAATACTTTATAAATATATAGCTACGTGTCCAAACTATCAATTTCTTTAACACGACATTTCAAAATATTAATTTTTATACTTCGATTTATGAAATTATCTAATTCATTAAATAGAAAATTATTCATCAAAGGGCTCAATGACCTTCTACATATAATCTCTAATTTGTCCATTCGAAATTCTGACATATCTTCAGATTCTTAGGCAATGTGTTGTTCCAACCAAGAACTTATGAATTCAAGTTTGTTTTCAAAATATGTATGATAATATAGATAGTTTTATACAAATATAGAAAATTTATTTCCTTTGATAAAACACGACCCGATTAACAGACGTATCTAAATTAACGAATTGAGGGAACACTTTATCATGTAGACGATAAGTGGAAATAATCAATCAAATATGAAATACTTTTCGTATCGACTATCGAGATTCCACGTAATATTAAAACAAGCTAGTGTGACTATAAAAAGTCACTTTTCCAGAAGAAAAAAAACCCTTTACTTTGTTTCTTAATGGTGGACCAACTAGTATTACTAGGATCGCAAACACCTTGATGTTATCCTTTATAAACACATAATTACAGATTTAAGCATTCATTTAATTATCAATAAGTTTTACATAACGACATTATTCTAATCTTATAAACTTAAGCAACGAAAAGAGCAATATGATTTTTAAAAAACGCAAAGTTTCTTTTAACATGCATCTGAATTTGCCTAAAGATAAGGAGCTAAGAGCTAGAGTCTTCCATCTCATATCTCTAACAGGGCCGTTCCTAATATTTTTGAGGCCCTGAGCAAGAAATTAAAATGGGCCCTCTAAACATATATATATTCAAAATAAACAAAACTCGTAAAAAATTATAATTATATAATGTTGACTTTGTAGCATTATTGTTAATCTCTAAACTTCAAAAACTTCTTAACCTAATATTGCAAAAGCTATGAATATACAGAACGTAAGAACGAAGACACAAAATCGATCGAATTCAACCTGCTATTAGGTGTATAACCCTCACTTTTCTCATGATCTATCATGTACTCAACAATACAAAAAGTACATAATCTTATTTATTTCAACAACAAAATTGTGCTTCCAGACTTCCGGTACAAACTCCTAAAACCTACGAACGAACAAATTATATAGATCCCCAGTCAATCATAAAAGTATTTAATCACGTTAAAAATAACTAAAAACAATGTTCCGATCATGAATAAAAAATAAAATAAACATTAAGCAATTGAAATTAGTGTGATAAACAAACTTAATCATATCAATGTGAACAAAAACAGGAATTGGAACTTGATAACAACAATTAATCAATATTATATTAGAAAACGTAAATTACCTTATGGTCACATTTTTCCTTCAGTCCTAATTATCAAAACCCTAATCAAAGCCGAACTGGGGAGATGAACAAAAAGACGAGACCGAGATTTTGCTTGTTTGTTGCGTCGACGTTGATTTCAGATTCTTAATTTGGGATTTGGGTAGATGAACGATCGTTGAGGAACAAAAAGACGATACGTTTGATTTAGCGTAAAACGAAGTAACCCCTTTGATTCCGCAAACGAAGAGACGGTTGTGTCAAACGAAGAGACGGTTGCGTAGCGTGAGTTTCGAAAACAAGAAACCTAAGAGTACGAGGGGCAGGGGGAGTGGGGGACGCATCTCATCATCAAGTATGCAACCATTCAGCTTCTCAAAGATGCCTCACAGATACATATACATATTGGGCTTACTTTAAAACATATACATACTACATACCCAAAATTAAAATTTTTTTTTTTGAGGCCCTCAAAATTCAGAGGCCCTGGGCAGTGGCCCACTTGGCCCACCCCAAGAACCGGGGCTGATCTCTAAGGTCGTGTTTGGTAGAGGAATCGAAAAGAAAAGAAATGTAGACAAACTATTAGTTAGGTAGGATACTTAAATTGTATATATAAATTTTCTATGAATTCTCAAGTTGTATCAATGTATAGGTAAAAATTCAATTATTTCATTTTTCTAACAATGATGGAAAATTAAGTAGAAGCTAAAATTAAGGAAAGAGAATCACAACCATATGATTATTGTAGTTTCAAGTTCATGTTCTAAAAAACCATTGATTTTACTCTCATTTCTTTTCTCATTGATTCTTTCTACCAAACACAACCTAAGTGTGAACTTAGTATTCATGCCGAGACCAATTTGGGATGCCACATGGAGTTGGCACTGAAACGAACACCATCCCACCCATAGAGGCCTCGAAGGCTTCCCTCCCCTTTTGGTCTCTTCCTCTTCTTGTTTTCTCTCTCTAAATTTAATGAGTAATGAGTATTTAGATAGAATGATAAATATTTTTTTAGATAGAAAGATGAATGGTATAGAGAGAGAAAAGATGATTTGATGCTAATGTAGCCAGAGAGTATACACAGAGACACACTATGACACTAAAGTCTTTTTCTAGAAGCCATCTTTTTTTTTTTTTTTTTTTTGTTTTTTGTTTTGTATAACGGAACTCACACACTCATCTAAATCTATTTTAAAATCTACACATTTGTCCACCATGAGATTCAAATTCCCAACCTTTGGGATCTCATTAACACCTAGTACCGCTAGGACTATAAGCCCTTTGGAAAACCATCTTACTAGTAATTCCTTTTCTAATTCTAAGTTTAACAGTAGTTTTTTGTTAATTAAGAGTTTGGATAAATATATAATCCATGTTAGTTTTTTTGTATGTTGTTGGTTGTTATATCAATTTGTATTTAAAATTTTCACTTTTTAACTTCCTTATTTATAAAATAAAGATCCTCCAATCTGTTACGCTTTCTAATGGGTGTCAGAATCCAATATATCTCCCATAGCCCATAGATAGGCATGCCACTTCTTAAATCATTAATTTCCCAAATCAACATAAATCTCCTATTTATTCATCCAACATCCGATTTCCTTGTATAACAAATTTATAATAGTCAAGAGTAAATCTGAATAGCGGTGTTTTTGTTTTTTAAGAGATTAGATGTCTGAAATCTTTTTCATATTTGCAGTTAGAACAAAATATCTTTTTACGTGAAGATAATAAGTACTCTAAAAGAGCTATTACAAAAAACAAACAAGGTTCTTTGTGACTAAGCTAGATTTATTCATCAATGTCATAGTATCTTCCCACACTGATTTTAATCATTTATTAAATCAATGTTTTAATACCAACTTGAGACACACATTCTTTTAAAACATGTATAAAATCTAAACATTCATCATAGTTAAAAACGAGTTTCAAGAAAATATTTCTAAATAAAGTTGTAAATTAGTCTCCAATGATCCTAAAAATTCAAGAATCAGTTTGATTAGAGCTAACATCAATTTTATACAATATTTTGAAAATGGCCTCCCAGTTTTCGATTAGAAGCCATACATATCATGAATCCACGAACACATGGTTTTTTGACTTATACATAAAACGAAAATAAGGGTACGATCATCTCATTATGTGACTGAGTTATAAACTTATTATGATACACGTATGAAGGATTTCATAAATGTACAATGCACTATATTCTTCTTATCCATCGATTAGACGATTAGTTGTACGTGATTCTAATAATCGCTACAAAAATTTCATTATTTATGAAATCATCTATATCAAGTTGACAAGTTACAAACTACAAGCACCTCAGCCTGCATATCTATTATACATTTATACAAAGAACCTCTAGGATATTTCATGTATTTCATTACATCTAATTTTATGCATAAACATAATTAAATAATGTAAAATTGTAATTTAGTTATTAAACTTAATTAATTAAAGGTTTTGGTATTCCTTTCCTTCTGATCTTCTTCACATTACAACTCATGGCCAGGACTTGTATTTATAACATGAGAGGAATGTGTGAATGAGCATGGGCTAATAGCCTAACATGACATTAGACTTGCATTTCTTGTGACCTCCTCACACAGCTATCGATATTAGATTTTAAATAATAAAATCATCTTCTTTTCGTTTACCTTAAATATTAGATTTGTTATACCTTATATAATACATATACGATGTTTTGATAAAGCGCGCAGTTATTATCTTAACTTTTATAATCAACCATAGAAGTTCACTTACTTTTGAAAACCATAAAAAGATGGTTCATGGATACTAATTTTGGACTTCCTTACTAATAGTAATAAGATAGCCATAAATAGCGATTCATGACTTACTTTGGAATACCATAAATAAGCTAAAATATGTTGGATAGTGATCATAGGGATAAGATATGAGTAATAAGATAGAGCGGGTAGGTAGGATATATATAGTAGTCTGAATAGGGTAAAGTAGGGGTAGGTATGGTTGATTGGGGGTGATTGGGTATGTAGGAGGGGTGGAATGAGTTCGGTGGGTTAAGATAGATAGGGTAGGGTTATCGTTTAATCATAAGTTATGAGAATGAATTTTAAACACAACGAAAAACTTATAAATTTAAATGATTACATTCTGTGCGATTTCATCATACTAAATGCCCCTTAGTAACTCAATTATTATTTCGTTAAGAAGTGTATATAGTGAATACTCATATCTATAGTTATCATTTTCATACCTTCAAACAATGCAGATCGAACCCATGGCTAAATTCATGGACCTCATATATTTTTTCATTTTATTTTATATTATGTGCATAATTTTCTTTGAACCCATGCTTTTCATGATTTTATATCTTAAACAAAAACCAAGTAGTAATTTCATTTATATATTTTAGATTAATTATATATTGATGTTAGGAAATAGATCTTTTGAGAATGATAGTTACTATAAGAATGAGAGATTTAACATATTGAATTGATTGAACCATTGAAATATTATTAATTATTAGTTCGTTGTTAACTTTCTTTTTAATTAAAAAAATATTATCCTCAATCAAAAAATGATTCAAAGCAATATACAATGTTATATAAATCAATGTTTCAATTAATCTAATGTGCTAAATATTCCATTACTTTTCATCGTAAATTGTTTTATTAAATAATCTTGAATCGTTTGGATACTTTTATGTCACCATTATAATCTATTAAATTGGTATTGAATATATTTGTGTAGTTTATGTTTATTTTCATTGTAATTTTATGCATTTTATTCAAATTTGAATGAACTTAGTTTCAAAATTTTATTTTATACTATATTATTTTGTAAATTCATAATTTGGTAAACTAAAGATATGCTTTTTTAATGTAATTAACTAAGAATTTATATCATCGTCTATGTTTTTTTGTGTTAACTTTGAAACTAACTCGACATGGATGAACTCGTTTATACATTTATTAAATTGAACTCCGTGGACTTGGAATCCTACGTTCGGCAAGGCTTCAAACCTATATTCATAAATTAAACATTGATATCCATAATTTAAAAAGCCTCCTTAAATAAATCATGTATATCTTATTTTGATATAATTAAGAAAAAAATGTAATATTAGCAACCGCAGAGACGACGATATCTTTCAATACTCAACAGTCAACGGTAGTTGGTCAACAATTTCCTAGAACTAGTTTAGAGGGATGTATTTAACAATAGTTCATTCATGAGGGTGTTATACGTAAATTACATAGCTTCACCGACAATGTGGTGAATTTTTGTGAATAATTGGCTACTGTTGCTAGAAGGTCAACCTCATGGACAAAAAAGTGGGTCCAACCACCAATTATTTCATTTTCCATCCACGGTATAAAAAGTTTTAATATTTTTCACAAACTTTACCGCTATTTCTATTAATGCACTCAATTTCGCAATAATTACTTTAGCCCCACTTTTGGCTCTTTTTATTTTTTAGTCATTTCCATGTAAATAAGTTTTCCATTTTAGTTGATTAAAAAAAAAAAAATTCGTTTTTACTTCTTTCCATAAGATACACGTTTTGGGAATTTAGCAAAAACATATGAAAGATTGTGTTGCCACTAAACAATATATATATTTATTATTCTTTTACACTTTCATCTGATATGAACAATTAACAAAAACTATATTTCAATAATAGAAAAAATATTATTTATACATAGATAAAATGGTTATTCAATTTTATTTTGATAATAATTATAGATAGACAACTATCATGTTATAATAATTATACTCATATTTAAGAAATGGTGGCCTATATAGTGTTTGAAATATGTAAAAAGCAATATCTAATGCATAGTATGATGAAAAAGTGTGGAAATGTTTCAAAATGGCAAAATGAAAGAAAGACATTGGTTCATAAAAAAGTTTCAGGGACTCTTTTGCCAATATGAATATCTCGAAGGTGCAAAAACGAATAAATGGTAGAAATTTTGGTTGTCGTTGGCTCATTGCATCCAACACAAATGTGCTATGACGGCTAGATCTAAAACACCGGTGGGTCCTAGTAAAAGGCGATCAAGCTAATCTAGTCCTACATTTATGATCGGACGGTCTGCAGTCATCTGTGCACATGCGTACGGTCTCTTTGTTACTGCACTCGATTCGTACTAATTCCGTAACGTAGTGAGATGAAAGGGGGGAATATTTTTGAATGCAGATTTGGAATTTTCTAAGTTACTTTTTAGTTTTTAACCTACATTATTTAAATACAATTACATATTAAGTTTAGGTTTGTATAAAAAAAATATGTGTTTATCTCTTAAGTGAAACAAGTAATAAAATACTTAGATCAATGTCTACTAATATTTATTAGAGTTGTAGCGTTCACTAATAAATGCACTTTGATCAATGTCTACCACGAGTATGCCATAAGGATTTATTTTTAATAAAGTTTTAACAGAATTAATAACATTATATACTCTTCACTTGTGAAAAAAAAATAAATAAATAAGACTTTATCTTTAGAATAACCATAGTATATCTGACATTGTAGGAACCAATTCATGTGATTAGAATCCATCGTTGTATATATTCAATCGGGGTAACTCTCTAGAAGGAGATGGACTTATCCACACATAGAATGTCAATATTTTATACTATCCTACTAGTCTCGTTAACTTTAAAACTCTAAGTTCTTAATCTTTAATTACATAATAATAACTCATTTGACAACTACTGGTGGTTAAATAAGAAACATTTGTATTGCATGCTTGAAAGTGACTTTTATAGATATGTACATATGTACAATCTAATAATAAGAAAAGTAAAACGACGACAAAATAAAATAAAAGAAAGAAAATACCAACAACTATCGGATAAAAAATTGAAAAGCAGTTTTTAAAATATGTTATCGTTATATTTTTAAGAATATATATAAATCATATGTGTTATTAAATAATAAGTTATTAATAAGAAAAAGAAATTAATGAGAAAATGATGTTTTCAAAAAAATATAGGGCGCTCATATACAAATTTCTATGTTGATGATGAAAAAGAATCTTCATTCTTCAACGATGACATCCATCCTATAAGAAGAATAGTTGATAGTGATAAAATTTAGGGATAAATATTAAATTGTTACTAAAGAAAAGAAGAAAAATTAATGAAAAATCGAGTTGTATTTTTCAGACAGAATATTATATATAGAATAATAATAATTAAAATATTAGTTATATGACGCCGACGGCCAACCAAATACGAAATTCCCAATTTCCATTTTTGTATGTAGACCTTTCTTTCCTTCCTCTCCTGCCTGGTGCAGACACACACACACACACACACACACACACAGACGCCTCTCTGTCTCTCTTCACTTTCTCTCTCTCTACAACACGAATCGGGTCAGTTCATTTCTTCCTTTTGATCCATCTAATTTCTGCCTGTTTTAAGCTCAAAACACCCGATTTTCTTATTGAATAGGAGCTCATCCGACTCCTTCTTTTTCAATTCTCTGAAAATCGATACAAGGTCTCAATTTTAGTTTTTCTTTTTTGCTTTTGACCTTTATTCATGAATTTTCATTTCTAACTTTGTTTCTTCAATATGATTTCAACAATTGCTTTTCATATGTCTCTGTGTGTCACTTGTATCTGTTCCTTTTCTATCAAGTGTTTGTTTTTTTCCTTTTCCTTTTTTTTTTTTCTTTCTTTTTCACTCGTATCTGTATAATTTAGGTTTTGTGGCGATCTGTTATGTATATAAATGGAATTTAGTAGTTTTCAGGATCTATAACAACTTTTATTTGTTCAGTTTAATTAAAAACCCTGGTTTATGAGGATTGATATGATATCTATACAGAAATGGGGAAGGAGCTGTGTAGGTTTGAGTTATTTTCTGCTATTTATATAACTATATTAGGTAAAAGATCTATTTGCATAATTGATTCTTGGTTTGAATGTTTGAAGTTTAAAGAGGTAATTGGTTTCAATATAGTTGATGACACTAGGGTTGATGATGGAAAAATGAATCTATGATGGGGTTGTATTTAGATGATATCTGTACTTTTTTTTCCCCATGAATCTCTAAATGACTGCTTAATAATGTAGATTGGTGTAGATTATTGTGTTGAAGAATGTCTGGTGGGGGAACTCAAAGCAGTCTCCGAAAAGCTCTTGGAGCGATTAAGGACAGTACGACTGTCAATATAGCTAAAGTTAGCAGTGATTACAAGGTAGCTAAATATTTTGAGATTTACTTAAGAAGTTATGATGGTTCATCTGAAACGATTGTCTGTAATTTACTTTGTTGCTATGAATTATGTAGGAATTGGATATAAATATTGTGAAGGCTACAAACCATGTTGAACGCCCGGCAAAAGATAAGCATATTCGTGGTTAGTATTCTGTACTGTTCTGAGATGGAATTGGGTAGTTTTCCGTTGGATGCCTCAGTATTTTGTACTTCCATTGGTTCTTTAATTATGATGTATTCCTTGCAGCTATATTTGCAGCTATCTCGGCTACAAGACCCCGAGCTGATGTTGCTTATTGTATACATGCTCTTGCAAGAAGATTGTCAAAGACACATAATTGGGCAGTATGTATTCCTACCATCAATTTTAGTGTGTTTTCATAGTAATAAACCTATCATTGCATTTCAAATGTCTGATAGATCATAGATTATGTTATGATTGCAGCACATAATATTAAAAGGAAACCTTTTAATAAAGATAATCATCACTTTCTAGTTTCTATACTTGTGTTATATCTCATACTTACTGTTAGGTCGCTCAAACACTTGAGCTTTATTATTTTCATATTAAATTGCTAAGCTTATAACTTCCTTTGTTTGTTCTGTTGAAATTATGTCTAGAAGACTTATGGAAATTGTGTTGATTCAAAAGTAAACCCCTTAATTTCTAAGAGTAACTAATACCCACTTGCTAATATATATTTAAGACCATCCGTTATAGTCCGGATAGCATAATGGTTTGTTTACATTAGTTAGTAATGATATACTATCCCTATCCTTTAAAAAGTGGATATCCATGTAAACGTTTAGGAACACTTCTTGTGTTTGTGATTTTAGCATAGATATACACTTGTTGGCTTGCTCAGTGTTTCATTATAATGTTGCTTCCATTAAAAGTTGACTCACTTTTAGTCTCATATGGTGTTGGCCACTGTTGTGTACATGACGATGTTGACTAAGTGTTGCCCTAATTCAGGTTGCTTTGAAAACTTTAATTGTTATTCATCGGGCCTTAAGGGAGGTGGATCCCACGTTTCAAGAGGAACTTCTCAACTATGGAAGGAGTAGAAACCATGTTCTTAACTTGTCTTACTTCAAGGATGATTCTAGTCCTAATGGTACTGTGAAATGCCTGCTGTCATGAACCAAAATACATTAGTCGATGGAATCCTTAACAAATATCTTGTGATATTCTGTTCAGCATGGGATTATTCTGGATGGGTTAGGACCTATGCTCTATATTTGGAGGAGAGGCTGGAATGCTTTCGAGTCTTGAAATACGATGTTGAAACAGACCGCCCGGTAAGAATTTTATTACAACAGCATTTCTTTCTTAATGATGTTATTTATAATTTTAAGATGCGAGCTAAATATAGGATCACCAATATAGAAATTAGACGGCACTTTCTGATATTTAATCACAATTGTTTCTAATTATGGTGCAGAGAACTAAAGATCTCGACACTCCTGAGCTGCTTGAGCAACTACCAGCTCTGCAGCAACTTCTATTTCGTGTTTTAGGGTGTCAGGTATAATCTTTAATTATTATTTAGTTTTGGTACATCTTAAACTCTAGAGTTTGGTGCCTTTGATGCAAAAGTTGGTCTAGGTGACCTATTATTGTTTGCATCAAGCATATCATAATAAAGTTTGAACCTCAGTTTTTATTCAATGCAGCCACAAGGAGCAGCAGTTCATAACTTTGTGATCCAGCTGGCACTTTCTATGGTTAGTAATTGCTTTTAGCAATATACCCACCACATCTTTGAATTTGTCTCTTTGACATGTTTTGTCTTACTATATCTTATTGGTTCTTCAGGTTGCCTCCGAAAGTGTCAAAATCTACAATGCAATTAGTGATGGTTCAGTTAATTTGGTTGACAAGGTAAGCTGTAAGTTAGCTATTGAAATCTGTAGTTTTGTTGTGAACATATTTTAATACTTTTACAATCTCTGTATAACAGTTCTTTGAGATGCAACGGCATGATGCTCTTAAGGCTCTGGATATATATAGGAGGGCTGGGCAGCAGGTAATATTCCATGAAATTTATTTACTCTTGCAGTTTGTACCAAATGGCAGGTAGGTTTATAGCATTCTATGAATGTGGTTTCAGGCTGAGAGATTGTCTGAGTTTTATGAAATATGTAAAAGTCTTGACATTGGACGTGGGGAGAGATTTATTAAGATTGAGCAGGTATGATCGATAGTCTACTTGTTTTCAAATTGTTAATGATATGCTTTAATTACTGCCTAATTCCTTTAAGTTCACCCTTTCTCATAAATATTGAAGCCTCCATCTTCGTTTCTACAAGCCATGGAAGAATATGTGAAAGAAGCTCCTCGTGCTTCTACTGTTCGTAAAGATCTGGTACGATTTCTCCTACTTTTTCATTAACTTCCAAACTTCTAAACTTCTGCTTAACTGTACGTTCCCAACAAAGCAGGCAGTTGATAGCAAACCGAAAGAAATATTGGCCATAGAATACAAAAAAGAAGTGGAGCCTCCAGAGAAACGCTCAGAATCTCCACCGCCACCTCTGCCTCCGACCGAGCCTGTGCCTGAACCGGTTCAAGTGGAAGTGCCTGCTTCTAAACCACCCCCAGATTTACTGGTAAGTTGTTTGATATCTTTCATCTTAAATCTCCATCCGTTGATGTTGAATAAGAACACAGTTTTACAAAGTGGTTTAGAGCATGTAAAATGTGTATATGATAAGTGATCTTGTGGACCAGAATGAATATCATCAGCTTTTGGTAATTAAAACATCCCAGAAATAGATATACCGGAATTAGTATAGGACATTTAAAAACTGAAAATGTTCCAGTCAAATGACTTCTGAATTGTCTTGCTAGGACTTGAATGATCCAGTTGCAGAAGCATCTGAATTTGACCAGAAGAATTCCATGGCTTTGGCTATTGTACCTGTTGGTATGTAAACTTATTTGTCCCAATATTTTTTTTATTGATTAAGTGGGTCGAATTTATATGATACGAGAAGCATGAAAAAAAATGTGATAGTGGGTTCCGTATGGGACCTACAATGGAGGTAATATCATATATGACACGAACAAATAGAACATAGTAGACGATTGAACAAATGATTTTGTCTGCAATGCCCCTCATATGGCTAACTGTGCTCTTGATGGGCAATCACAGTTGACCAACCGGTTTCGACTGCCACCACTTCAGTTAATGGGACATCAGGATGGGAGTTGGCCCTTGTAACTGCTCCAAGTTCTAATGGGAGTGCCGCGCCTGCAAGTAAACTGGTATGGTTATGGCGTTGATTTGTTTTATAGATAGACTTTGTCCTAAAATAATTAAATTATTGTAATGTTTTTTTTTTTTAAATTGGTTGGCTTTTGGGGTGGTGAAATCAGGCTGGAGGACTGGACAAACTTACACTTGACAGCCTCTACGACGATGCAATCAGAAGAACCAACCAGAACGTTAGCTACAACCCGTGGGAACAAGGCCCGATGGCTGCCATGATGCCACAACAGATTGCACCAGACCCATTCTACGCTTCCAATGCCGTAGCTGCACCACACAACATACAGATGGCAGCCATGGCTCAGCAGCAACAAGCTTTCATGTTCCAGCAGCAGCAACAACAAATGATGATGATGGCCCCATCATTGCCACAACCAGGTTCGAACCCCTTTGCCAACCCATATGGGGCTAGCACCCACCCTTATGGTTCAGGTGTGCCAGTTCAATCCTATAATCCTTACTCTGGTCTCATGTAAAATCCTCATATTTCGCTCGAAAACTGAAGGTCTTGTAGCTAGTGGCAAACCTTTTTTGGGGACGAAAACGTGTACAAGATAATTAGGAGTAGAGGTCTGCATTGTTCATTATTTGTGATCAAGATCAAAATAATACTTTGGAATACATTCAAATTCTTTTCGTCTGCTTGGTACCATCTGTCAAGTTTTCATTTTTTTTTTAAATGTTTTTTCATCTTTTTTATTGATGAGATAGAAATATTGTGTAACCTTTTGAGACTATCTTTTGCACATTCATGTATCATATATATAGTGATTGAGTGGTCGTTCTTGGTATATTTTTTTTCCTTATGATTGTCTTGTGACTTGTATAAAATTCAATATATGATCTCTCCTATGATATTGGAAAAATGATTGAGGGTAAACATATTGCTGAACCTATTGCATATAAGTATATGTATGTACTTGCCTTGTATGAATAAACAAAGGAATAGAACAGCTATAATTAGTTTACAACTTTTCAACTGGAAAACCTATCGTGGGTTTTGATTTTGAAGCCAAAGCACGAAGCTCCTCAACCTCATCACTAGTTAGTCTCCAACCAAGTGCACCACCAAATTCCTTTGCTTGTTCGGCATTTTTGGCTCCAGGAATTGGGATCACATTATCCTGAGCTATCAGCCAGTTGAGAGCCACCTGCACCACCAAGCATATGGTACTTAGTATGTTTATATTCTACATATTCATTGTGTGAGAGGCACATGGGTCACAAGGTTCGTTCCCCTTGACACCTTGAATGTATCAAATGTACCTGAGTTGGAGTTTTGTTATAGTTTTGTCCAATCTCCTTAATCCTGTTGATAAGAGGTTGCAGCTGCGCAAACAACATACATGATGGTTAAATTTGAAAACGTAAACCTTCAAATAGAATTGTGCTGCTGTGTCTTACCTCAGTTAAGAACTCAGCTGTGTAAATATTTCCCCGAGGGCCTGTAGGGATGTTCTGTGGCGTATACTTTCCGGTCAAAACTCCTGCACGAGTTGGAAAATGTGGTAATTATTACCATGTAGATCTGGATTCTTTTGAACCAGTGAAGGGGAAAGATGGTTCAAACTATAACCTCAAAGGAAATGCTGGAGCCACTGGGCCAGGGAAGGGCTAGCTAGGCTAAATAATTTCCAAGCCACCTATTTGATGGTGGCGGTTTGATATACTAAGATACATTTTATTACTTCTTTTTCTTTATCAAGATGATGCCAAGTTTATAAACAAAAACAAAAACTACTAGTCAAACCTTGAGCAATAGGCGAATACGCAATCAAAGTGATCCCTAGTTCATCACAGGTGGCCTTCACGCCATTCTCCTCGGGTATCCTGTATATGAGACTGTAGTTGACTTGGTTTGAAGCCAGAGGAATGCCTCGCTTCTTTAGTTGCTCATAAGCCTTACGGAGACGTTTTTCTATATTAAGATAAATGGCAGAAAACCTGTCAAACACCCATTTGCCATGGTTTTAACAGGAAAAAGATGGAACACACACCACTGTAGTTGGAGACTCCAACAGCTTTCACCAGCCCTTGTTCCACGGCATCTCCAAGACCATCAATGTATCCTGAAAAGCATTGTACAATTTAGTTATATTTCTCATTTACATGATGCAAAAATAATGAAGATGAGATCCATAAAACAAAATTGGTATACATCTGGAATTATACAAATTCATTTATCGCTGCTACTTTAAGGTTCGTTCTTCTTTAAAGTAGGCCTTGTCATTCAATGGATTTGTATTGGATAGGATAGTAGTCCAACATGATTTATGATCCAATCAAATGGATAACGGAATGATCCATTACCTGATGGATCATGATATGACTTGTGATCCAACTAATTTAAATAGATGAATTAACCTAGATCGGCCAATTGAATTTTTATTTTTTCATATTACTATATACCCACCCCCACCACCCCCATCCACCCCACCGATCTATTTATTGATCCACTTAAATGCATTTGATCTATAGGAACGTTAGATGGATTATTAGATTGCTTTTTTTTAAAAAAAAAAACCCAATTTAAGTGCATAAAATGGATTTGGATTGGATCGGATTCAACCATTGATATGCCTACTTTAATTATAGTGTTAACAAGTTCAAGTTTTGGAAAGAAACATGTTTAGACTAAGATGTTCCAGAAAGGAAAGTGTCACTTAAAAGATGACGTAAGAAGTAATGCGTTAATGTAGCCAAGTACCTTCGTTTCCCCAAACTCCTGGCCTGAAAATTCATCAAAAAAATCAACTGATCATAGCATTTACATGAAGCCAACCCAAAAACAGAAAACGAGGCTAAAGGACAAACCAGTGGAGTTGATAGAGTTCCACGGAGTCAAGCTCGAGTCGACTCAATGAGTCTTTAAGGGCTGAGAGGACGCTTTGGCGCCCAAGCCTCCATGGCAATGCAGCAAATTTAGTTGCAACAGCTATCTCATCTTCTGGATGCTTTTTCTTTCTTTCCTTGATAAACCTTTGGCAGATAAACATACATTGTGAATTTTATATTGCAGGACTCGATTAAAGAAAGTGTTCCTAAAAATGACATTAATCAAACTAAGTGCATCTAAGTTGACCAAAACGGACTTAAGCTGACTACGATGCGACTATGTTCACTTTAGTAGCAGGGGTAGCTTCTATGTTTACTATGCTACATTGTTTCCTCCATATATCATAAACTCAGTTTCTAATAGCCCTCTTAGGTAAACTACATAAATCTGTCTTTTGTGTGCAAAGTTTTCCATATATTGTTTGGTTGTCAGCAACAACAAGAGCATATTCGTTTCTAGTATTGACTGGTGAATTTGAATTCAATTTCTTATCTATATGGTGAAATTGTAGGCATTCGGAAAATTAGAAGAGTTTTTACTTCTAGAATGAACGCTAAATAGTCATAACTATCACTCATCAGCAGAATACCTTCCCAGCAGTGTTTCAGAATTTATGGCACCAAAGGAGAACTGAAACCACATAAAATAGAGGTTTTAGAATAGGATATTGTTTTCCAGCAAACAGAATGAAGAAAAGTACGAGCATGATCCAATTATTCTCTCACCCTTGAGCCATAAACCTCAGCAGTGTCGAACCAAGTTATACCACTATCAATACTTGCATCAAAAGCATTCTTACAAGCTTTCATCTTTCTATCTGCCATCATCCAGAAATAAATAGTACTTAACCCGGATGGTGCAGTCAAACCTACTGTAATTCTAATAATCCTTTTCTATATATTATTCTTAGTGAAAATAAAGATATATATACATAGATTTTTGAACCAGACCAATATCCCCAGGAATCTTGTATATACACATACATGGATATGAAAAACAAGCATCATAAAACAATGGACTGTTCCACATCTTTATATACCAGAGACAAATATGTCTTCAAACAATTTCATTTAACAATGTAAAAAAGAAACTATAAAAAACTGAGCTGATTCAATCTATCAAGACCTACTTCAACTTTCAGAACCATAAAAGCTTAAAGAAGTTCACACCAACATGGGTGAGGACTATTAACAAACACCGGGTGTGCAAGTCTTGAAATTTTAATGAAACATACCATCCCATTCAAAATTGTTCCAATAACTGGTGTCACCCCATGACCAAGCTCCAATCCCAAGCTTTGTGAGCTTCAAATCAGAACCACCCAACTTCACCAGATTATCTTCCTCGATTTTCACCTTAACAAAATCGTCGGAAGCAACTGCCCTGACCCTGATTCGTTCAGCTTTTCTTTGGCTCAAAGTAAAGTTACAGGCACTGCTGAATTGCAACGCCATTCTTTATCTTGATGTTTAAAACAGTAGTTTTTCAGATTATTAAACTTTCAGAATCGAACAAACCAACTTCCGTTATGGCCAAAAAAAACCCAAAAGTTAACATATTGCTTCCTGGGAGGAGATCGGTGCTTAAATTCTCCACGTATCTTTGGTTTCCTACAGTTCACACCACATGAATGAATGAACGAAATTGTTGTGTACCAAAATTTCGGGTTCAGCAATATGCTAATGGTTGACTGGTTGCTGAGGTATTTGGGCTTTAAATATAATGTAATGCACTTACAAAAAGTTTCAAGGAAGCCCAAAAGAACACAACTTTATATCTAACATTTATGATTGAATCAAAAGTTTTAACAATCGCATACTCATATTTATGAATTAAGACGTTCGCTTAATTTAGCAGTGCCTATCAAATAATATGATGGTGTAACCTGCTAAATACAGCTGAATAGGACTACAAATGAACATTAACGAGTATATGTTAACTTAGCCGAACAAATAAATGAACGTATACAGACATAAGATTTCTGTTCGTTTGTTAAAAGAATATCTTTGTGTGTGTTTGTTTATGTTCATTCATTTAACACATAAACAATCGCAAATGAAAACATACAGACATAAGATTTCTGTTCGTTTGTTAAAAGAACATCTTTGTTTGTGTTTGTTTATGTTCATTCATTTAACACATAAACGATCGCAAATGAACACAAACGAAGTTAAACTAACACAAACAAACATGTTTATGGAGAAAAAAACCTAACCACGAAATACTTAAACGAGACCAATTTCAAGTTAAACAAACTAAATTCAAGCATCTGATCTTAACTTAAATATATTATTATTATTATTATTATTATTATTATGATTATCATCATTGTTGTTGTTGTTATTGTTATTATTAATATTATCATAGACTATGAATAATATTATTATATTAGGTTATTAACAAACGAACATAAACGAATGTAACTGAACGTTCATGAATGTAAATGAACGAACGAGACTTATGTTCATATTCATTCATTTAATTAAATGAACAAAAAAATGTGTTCATTTAATAAATAAATGAAAATAAATGAATTGCCCACCGAACGTTTAGTTTGTTTGCAGCCTACGGCCGAATCGCAAGACCAACGAGGTGAGGTGACTATATATGCCGATATAATTACATGAGATTTGGCACATGAAAAATCATCAAAGAACACCTTCAATTCAGTTGTGGCAGAAATTAATCATTTTTAGGGATCATTTTTTCCGAGCATGCATGCATGCATATCCTGGAGTTGGAGGAGTTAATTAAGATATTTGACCCACAAATTAACATCAAACCAAGGAATTTGGTATCATCAGTTTTAGTAAAGCAGAAATATTTGAAAATCCTCCGAAGTGATCCATGCACTTGTCCTAAAATCAGATAAGTCAAGGGTTCGATCAATGAGCCATAAAATACCCACACACATTGGGTCTGGTTGTGGTTACCAGTAGTACGTATCAACTTTTTGTCCTAGAATCCTCAATATATGTCTTAATTAGTATCCTACTAGTTTTAATCAAACCCATTTGAACTTATTGGTGGCTAAAGGCTTAAAAGGATCAAGAATTGAATCAGAGGAGTTTGGTCGCAGCAATTACAAGTTTCTTTGTTAAAACCCATAAATAATTGTGGCTGAGACATCAACCCCCCATCAGATCGAGTTCTGTTACTTCATTTTTATATCGAGTCGATCAACTTAATTAGTTGTTAAAATCACAGGGGGCGATTGAATGATAAAGTATGTACGTACCCATTAATTAATAAGCAAAAAATCAACCAAATATATATGTTCCTTCAAATGCAATAAACAACTTACGTGACTGTGACTGTGACTGTTACTGTAAACATGCATCAAACGATCAAATTAAGCAACAATATAAATAGGAAAACAATTAAATTAAGAAGATATATTAATACCTTACAATTGTTGTCTATATATAATTGATCAAACCATTACGGTCGAGACTAAATATATATATAGTAATATACTTATATAACGAATGATCCATCAATCAGTATTTAATTAACTAACTTAAAGAGAGGCAGGCATGCATGCATGTTAGAGGTGGTTATTGGATATGGATCCGCTCATTCTTTAAACACTTTTGATTCGAGGGATCTATTAATTATTTAGGAGCTGCATGCCTACTTTTTGTTATTTAATTTATGGCCGGGTTGAAGGCTTAATATATTACTTGATATGGATATGCATGAACGGGCGATATTCCTCGATGAAACACGAATTTCAGATGGATCTCCATCTCCATGCCATGCATTATATTTATATATATAGAGCTAGCAATGGCCAATCATGTAATTTAAGCCATAATTTACAGACAGATTGATCACAAGATAGATAGATAGATAGATAGATATGTATGAATGGAAGTATTAAATAAATTTAAAGTCCATCATATCATTATTGAGTGGCCAAATAATGGATGAATAATGTACGTAGATCGATGTTGAAGAATCAAAACCAGTAAATCATCGGCCAGTAAGTAAGTAAGTAGCCAATGGGTAGAAGACATGCACGTAAGCAGAAGAGATATGGAGAATGGATTCATTTGTATGCATATGCATATGATGGATATATGATGTAATGTGGAGGGTGGACCTCCTCTCTCTCTCTCTCTAACCCTAAAAAGAATTGAAGCTGCTAAATAAAATAATTACAGGGAGGGATCGGAGGGTCACATGGAGAATGATGACCAGTACTTGTCTCCTTTTTATCACAGCTGTTAACAGTATGGTCTTTGTCTGTTTGGATTCTCATTCTCTCTCTCTCTCTCTCCACACACACACACACACACACACACACACACACACACACACCCCCAACTGGTCTCTCTCCAATAGGGGTATTATACGTGGACCAAATACTTGAACCGAGCCGGAACCGGTCCCGAATAGGACCAATTGTAAAGTAATAGTCCGGTCCTCGGGTTTAGATTTTAGCCAAATTCGGGTTCGGTCCGATAACACCCCTATCCTTCAAAGTGGAGTTAGTTTTTTGAGTTTTTATACACCAAATACTCGAACCGGACCGATTGTAAAGTAATGGTCCGGTCCTCGGGTTTAGATTTTAGCCAAGTTCGGGTTCGGTCCTAGTCCGGTTCGGTCCGGTTCGGTCCGGGCCGGTTTGGTCCCGATAACACCCCTACTCTCCAACTGGTTTTATGTTTTTTTTACACCAACTCTATCTTACCCATTTTATTTGGTGGTCTTAAAGAAAACCCCCTCAATTTCATGCAACAATTAAATCATAAACTAATTGCATTTTGAAGTTATCACATACCAGCTAGCATGCATGATGATTATAATTTTAGTTCTAGATGTCATTTGGTTTACTGGAAAATCCGAGAAAATTGGAGGCAAAAGTATCTAATTACAACCAATTCACGCGGTTGATTTAATTATTAAAACAAATTAGATTCATTCAAAATTAAAATTTTTCAATAAATGAAAGAAAATTAATTTCTTCACACAATATGAATTAAATTTAATTCATAGAGAAAATGATTGATTTTAAAAATGTCTCTGACCTAACACTCCATTAAATCCTACTTCATGTTACCTCACCCATCACACCCACCCACCCTACTCATCTCATCCCTACCCTACCTACCCATCACACACCACCCTTACCCACCCACCCACCCACCTACCTCACCGTATTACCCTACCCACCGACCATACACTTATCCTATCCTACATATCCCCATCAAACCTTCCCCACACTACCTTACGGTGCCTTACTCATCACATCAATACCCACCCTATCTTACCTAATAATACCAATCCCACCATGAATCACCACACCCTACCATTCTATCCTATGTTACCATATACACCCTACCCAACCCCTTCCCTCTCCTCCCTAACCTTATCCTGCCCTACATAACCTATCCTATGACCCACCCACCCAACACCCTACCCTACCCACTGCATCTTAGTAACCATCCCACTCATCTTACATTATCTTAACTTGTCCCTCGTGCATACTAATACCCATCTTACTTTACCTAACAATACATATCCTATTATTATTTATCCCTCCCTACCAACATAGCAAAGGGTATATATCCTACCTACCTATCCCATCCCATCTTACCATGCTCACCTATCTATCCTATCCCTCCCACTTACATAAAACCAGAAAAAATGATAATAAGAATATCAAAAAGAAGAATTTTGTAGTTTGGTCTTATCTAATTATCAATTCTTTAACAATTTTATGAACCAAACTAAATATGAATTGGATTTTAATTACATCTTTAGCCAACCAAACATACTCTGGCTTCGGATTTTAATTTCTTACAGATTTCAATTTCTTGACAAATTCTAATTTTTTTTTTCAAACATTTTGCGAACCAAACGTCAACGTAGACATTTGTTGGATAACAGATTGTTATATGCACTCACTTTCACTAAACATACCCTTGTATATGCACCCATTTTGCTAAATAATCATCATTCATTTGGCAACCTAGCTACTGTTGATTATGGTTTTAACTTTTAAACTTTTTCTCATTTTCCTTTCAGTTTTTGCCCTGTTTTTCTTGGCTTTCTTTGGAGGATTATCAGGTTGAGTTCCTTGTTAGACATTTTTTGTTGGTTTCTTCTTTTGAATAAAAATTCTTCTGTCTCTAAATTTATTTTTACATCAAAACATTTGTTGGTTTTATTTTGAAACCCTTATGCTATATATGTTCCGTTTTATGGTGGTAATTACTAATTAGGGTGTGCAACAAAACCGAAAAATCAAAACCAAAAAACAGGAAAACCGAAACTTAATAATAATTGGAAAGTCAAAAAACCAAAAACTCAAAAAAGGAAAAATTATTGTTTATTTTTGGATTTTACCAGCCAAAAACTGAACCGAAATTAATTTACCAATTGGAGTATTAATATTTATACGTACTCTCATCAATAGTTATCGGTTTAATGGATGATCATTATTAATTTAATTGGTTTTTAATATTGAATCAAATAGATATCAATTTTAATTTATAATTATTTTAGTTGCATTCTTTCTTAAATCAGTCAACGGAAGAATATATTTGTATACTTTGATTGTGCATCTAAAAAAAGTCCATTAGTATTAAAACATTAAGATCTAATAATTAATAGCCTAACATTTCTGGTTTAAAATCTTTGGTTGATATGGGAAAACCAAACCCGAATGAAACTAAAATCAGACGGATTGATTTATTAAAAACCAAATTGTAGTTTAGATTCGGTTTAAGCTAAAAACCGACCAATATTTACCTTAGTGGTAATGAAAGTTAGTATATATATAATAGTGGATCACACAAATCCGAAGTCTTGTGTTTGGTTATTAAGTATTAAAGAAAGAAGTTAAAAGAACTAATATATATATTTTTATCTAATGAATATGATTACTTCGAACATTCACACTATTTAACTTGAAGATTGATACATACAATTATAATAAATAAAAGACTTCTAATTAAGTATGTATTACGTACAATGAAATTTCTTTGAAATACAGAAAAGTTCTATAAACCGAAATCAAAATACAATATATTTCAACATATATAGGTCGACTTAAAGAAAAAAACCCTAATAATGAAAAGTTTTAATAAATATCAATATATCGAGTCTTTAGGATTAACAATTCAATCTATCAAACCACTAATCTGTGACTTCTGTTTTCTATCCATAGAAGCATCAATTAATTAATTAATATTTGCATAATCTGAAAATGATATTCATTAAAAATTAATAGCCAACTTATTTTCCGATGAGGCGTATAAAATATGATTCGATCTCTACTTCCAAAGAGTCCAAACTTGGAACTATAATCAACAACATGATAAACTTTAGTTGCATCTTTTTGCATCACATTCGACAAATGTATTTTTGCATCACATGATAAACTTTATTTTTAATTTTAATCAATTAGTAGCTCGTTTTTTAGAAAATTGTTTATTTATTGGTCGAAATTCCGGAAACAGGTACAGGTTAAATGTATATTACGCCCGATTGGGGGCATAAAAAACAGCAAAAAGCTGTGTGCCTTATATTTAGTTTTTGCGAACTTGTCTCAATAATGCAGGCTTAATATTTTCTCAGATACCTTTTGCGACGACTCTTGATCCTTTGGCGACGACATGTCATCTCAGTAGCTTACCTTTTGCGACGACTTTTACCACTATTTGCGACGACTTGTCGTCTCAGTAGATAGGTTTTTGCGACGACATATGTCGTCGCTATATATTTCTGATTTATTTTTAATGGCTTTTTAACGATAACCTATTGCGACGACATGTCGTCGCAAAAAGTGATGACATGACACGATTTTTGTTGACTTTTAGTCGTCGCAAAAGAGTTACACTTGTCGTCGCAAAAAGTCATTTGATACAAACTTATTGCGACGACTTTTTGGCGACGACTTGTCGTCGCAGTAGACCTTTTGAGACGACTTTTTACTTTTCGGAGACGACTTTTGTCGTCGCAAAAAGCCCATTTTCTTGTAGTGCATCCTAATTACCGGATCCTCCAAATAAAACGAATCTAAACTTGGGACATCGATCGGCATATAATAAACGACTAAAACACAATTATATACTTAATTCCTCCATTTCAATTTCAATTTAAATTCCATACTTCTATTTTAAAATGTCCTAAAATAAATATCCGGCCACTTACAAAAATATATTAAAATAATTCATTAAGTTCCAATAGATAACCCGGCCTATGTTTATAATGTAGTTGTTTATCTCAAGAAATTGATTAACTAAATAAATAAGGATAAATTTCTCATTTAAATATAAAAAGTGTCAATAGTTACCCACTTTTTAAAATTGTAAGTTTTTGTCCGGTGGATATTTAAATTAAGGCTGAATGAGTATTAATTATACAAGTATGCACATTCTTATTAGAGATGTGTAAGAGATTAAAACTATACCGGACTAGATGATAACAACGCATGTATACTTGCTAGCTAGTCTGTTACGGTTCCGTTACATTATGTCATCTTTAACCCTATATATGTTCTCATATTAGAAAAGAAAAGAAAGATGAAAGAAAAAAAGAGGAGAGAGAATAATTAATATATGTATTTGTATTCTTGAATTAAAAATAAAAGAAAATTTATGTTAGAAATGAAGAAATTAAAGAGGAAAGATAATTAAAATATTTAAGATATCATGAACAACTATGCATCTACACTTGTTGATCAATTGTTACATTTAGATATTAATTTGACAGTTAATGCAATTTTAATTTTTGCCTTAAAAACAAATGGAAAATGATAAATATACACATGCACTTAACAGTTAATTAATTATCAACATATATATTACTTAATTTCAATTCATACCATATCATTAATTATCATATCAAATGTATATATATTTGATAAAATTAACAAATAAAAATCTAACCTTAAATTAATTAAGGCATAAAAGCTAGAAATATTTGACAACTTGCAAAATTTGTCACCTCCCAATATGCACAAAACACATACATGTGCCCTAACATTTCTCTTGCTCTCTCTCATTAAAATTTTTTGTTATTTTCCTCAGTATGCATGCATGTACCTGCTGTAACTAATTAAATAAAAATCAAAATCTTTTTTTATAAAAAAAAAAAAAAGTAAAACAGAAAAGAAAAAACTAGCGTAGATGCTGTCTATATAATTAACCTCCATCCTCATATCACTACACTTTACATCCATCAAAATGGAGTCCTCTAACAAGCTTAAGCTTACTGCTCTTTTCTTTATTTCAATGTTCTTGGTTTCTTCCGCAGAGCCTGTTCTTGATTGTGGAAGCTGTAGCACCCCTAAACCACCCACCGGAACCCTCCCTCCGGTCACACTCCCACCGGTAGTAAAACCACCAGTCACACTCCCACCGGTCACCCTCCCGCCAGTAAAACCACCGGTCACACTCCCACCAGTAAAACCACCAGTCACACTCCCACCAGTCACCCTCCCGCCAGTAAAACCACCAGTCACACTCCCACCAGTAAAACCACCGGTCACACTCCCACCAGTCACCCTCCCGCCAGTCAAACCACCGGTTACTCTCCCACCAGTCCCCCTGCTCCCACCCGTTGTAAAACCACCGGTTACTCTCCCACCAGTCCCCAAGCTCCCACCTGTTGTAAAACCTCCGGTTACTCTCCCACCAGTCACCCTCCCTCCGGTGAAACCACCAGTTACTCTCCCACCAGTCACCCTCCCACCGGTCGTCAAACCACCAGTCACCCTCCCACCGGTCCCCCTGCTCCCACCAATTGTGAATCCACCAGCACCAAAGGGGAAACCTTGCCCATCACCAAAGTTTCCACCGGTTACAAAGGAGACATGCCCAATTGACACGCTAAAACTGGGAGCTTGTGTGGACCTTCTAGGCGGGTTAGTCCACATTGGGTTGGGCGACCCTGTGGTGAACAAATGCTGCCCGGTTCTAGCCGGATTAGCAGAGCTAGAGGCTGCAGTTTGCTTGTGCACAACCCTAAAGGTTAAGCTTTTGAACCTCAAGATTTATCTACCACTTGCTCTTCAGCTGCTTGTTACTTGTGGCAAGACCCCTCCTCCTGGTTACACTTGCTCTCTCTAATTCGATCACCAACGTTAATTCCATTGATGATCAGGTAACTTAACTAGCTTTATATATATAATTATATATGCGGCATTCTCATGATCGAATGAAACCCTAACCCTAACCCTCTCTGGAATTAATTTCGTTCATTTTTCTTGAAATTAAATACTCTTTTTACATGCATGCACATGCATGCATTGGGTATATATTCCTCTCTCCCACATGAGAAATGAACACTAATTCTTTGGGTGAATTAATTAATGGCATGCTAGCTTAGTTTGTTCTATTGAAAATATACCTTTTTAAAAAATATATATATAATGTCTGATTAATTTAAGTGAAAATGGTGATCATCGAGTGTACAATTAATATATATTTAAAGTGATTAATTAATTATGCATATATGCATGAATGTGATTTGCAGGGCGCGCCAAAATGTCATGGAATTAATGAATCACTATGATCGAGATGGAAGTTATTGATTCAGGAATTGCTTGTTTAATTTGGAGTTGTCTATGGACATTTCCCCTTCAATTTGTTGATCGAATAGCATTAATTTTTTTAAAGACGATTATTGTTTCGTGGTGTACGTGTTTAATTGTTCATTTAATTATGTAAGGAATATATAGCGCTTCATGATCACTTAATGAATTAATCAACGATGTTCTTTACTTGTAATTAATTACTTTAATTCATCACGCTGGACTATATGATAAATTCAATATATGTTTAATTTAATGTACATATACACGTTGAAAAATATAAATAATTAATTAATTATTGATCAAATAGTCTATCTAGAAAAACGACTAAACCAAAGAATTTGTTAGTGAACATAATATCTATAAATAAATACTGTACTAAATAACTAAATTTGTTACGTATATATCAATACTTCATTAAATTTGTCACTTGTCAACAGTTTGTCACATGTCGATCACGATTTATCTAAATATGATTTAAATTCTACAAAATAAAACTTAATTTATTCTAACCTAATGAATAATTAATTGTTAGAATACAAATTCTAATTGCTTATAATTATTTTTGTTTATATTTAATTATTTAAATCAACTTACGTAATATATGTTTATCTAAGAGCTATATATATATTATACTATACATATGAAAAACATAAATTTGCATTGAAAACTTTAGAAAATAAAATTGCATTTATTACAAATTAAATATACAATTAATTAATTTTTGGAGCAAATTACTTGATAAACAAAGTGTTATTTTATCATATATGAAAGGGGTAGAATAGCTACGATTGACGTTGAAAGAAAAAAAGGTTATTTCTCCGCCGAAAATTAAATTACTATTTTCTAAGATCATTCGGGTGACCGAAACGGATTTCCAATACAAATTTAAAAAAAATAACAATATTATTTAACTTAAAAAAGTATATGGTACAATACCATTAAAACTTAAGACCAATAAGTATCGTACATCTTAAAGTTTTACAATTGTTGTTTTGATATATTCATCTGTTGGAGTTTTAAAGTTTTACAATTTGTTGCTTTTGTAGGTGTCATTCGAGTTTTTGAGACATACGTACCTAATTATGTTAAAAATTTATCGATGTCGAGTGACACTCATTGTTTTTCGTTAGGTCCGCCCATGTTTGTCTTAAGAAACTATTTAAAGTTCTTTTCTTTTATGAACATTTAAAAATATTTTATAATAAAAAGACTTTATTATACATATATACATTATTCACTAATGAATTACTATTCATAAGTGGGTTTTGCTAAAATACACCATTCAATATATTAATTAATAGAGGTTTGCTAAATTGCACCATTTGATCATCAATAATTAAGTTACCATAAATATTATATTGTAATTTTTTTTGCTAAAATACACCATTTAATATATTAACTAATGGAGGTATGCTAAAGTGCACCATTTGATTATCAACAATTAATTTGTCATAAATATTATATTGTAATTTTTCTATAAATTAATTAATATATAATTTACATGAGAAAATTTATCTTTAATATAGTTTTAAAATATTAAATTATATCAATCTATAAATATAAACTAAAATTTAAAAAATGTAAAAGAGCGGTAAAAACAGCTATTATTCATATGTATTTCAAAAGCTAGATGAATAATGCTTATAAAAAATAAAAATAAAATCTAATTACATTCTTTTTTATATACTTTAATTCAAGTTTATATATATTTTAAACAGGTAATATTTGTAAATATCATATACATAATACAATTTAATTAACATAATAATATTACATTAGTCAATTTAAATAGTTCATATATTTATAGCATTCTTTAACAATATGATATTACAGGTTATATTACAAATTTAACAATAAAAGTAATAACAATTTCTTAATTTGGCATTACAAATTTATACTTTGTATCATTTTTATGAAGCTTAATTTATGTATCCATAAAAAGGTTAGCATATAAATAATATGTGACTAATGTATTGTGTGTTTATTTCCTAATAGAATTATTAAAAAGCGATCGAAGGTTAAAATGATCTATTAATGTTTTCATTAACATGTAACGTATATGTAATATGACAAAAGAAATTAAGACTCATTTCGACAACTATATTGTTCTTTAGTTTTTTCGAACAAAAATACTGAGACCCATTATGAGTTTTATGTTTTCAAACAAAAAGAACTACGACACATGTAGATTGGAAAAACTAAAAAATGAAACGGTTTATATTATTAGTTTCGAAAAACTAAAAAAAGGATGATATGTAATTTTTTCGTTTGGAAAAAGTGAAAATCTAAATGATTTGTTGGTTTTTCATTCATATTATAGATAATCATGAATAAATAATCAAATATTATATAATCGTAAATAAATAATCATAATATATGTTAGAAAAATGATAAAGTTATGAAAAGATTAAAAATTGTAAATAAATAAATTTAATGAAATTAATATATTAGTCAGTAAAAATAGTAATTATATAATTAAATAAACTTTAAATAAGAAAATAGTAATAGAAAATTAAAAACTTAATTTTATTATAAAATTTCACAACAAAATTTAAAACATAAATTGAGTTTATTTTAGAGTTTATGAAATCTTAGCAAAACGTAAAGAATAAAAATAGATTGAGTTTTAATATGATACGTTACTGTTATTGATAAAAATATGAAAAAAAATATTACTATGTTTGATAACTGAAAAGTTGTTGGTGCCCTGCTAAATAGGTTTGCAGCTCATCAATTACTATTATTGAGAAAAAAATAAAATTTTTTTTACTATAAACGAGAAAAAAATATAAAAGTCAATGTTATTAATGATAAAAGATAATAATTTTACTATTAATAAGAAAAATAACAAAAGCTGTTACTATTTTTGTTTATTAGCTCTTTAAAAATATATATAACTTGCAATAATATTATTTTATTATATTTTTATTCTATTATTAAAAATAGATATATTTACAAATCCCGTTACAACGTACGGGCACCACATACCTTGTAAATTACATAGATCGATAATGAAAGTATAATGTCATCTTATAATATTTAATTGTCGAAAGTTTAATTTATCAAACAGAAGCAATAAAATATTTTACTATTAAAATGGATCATTGATAAAATTACAATGGTACATTATGATATTTGGTAAAAATTAATTCTCAAATTGAAAAAAAAAAGTTTAATTACCAAAATAGTTCAATCAAACATATAAGTATAATGATATTTTATGATATTTGTCTTTTTTTTTTTTTTTGTTGATGTATAAAAACCGAGTTCTATTTGTGTATAAAATTCATCACTTTATAAATTTCACAATTTATGCACAAATAAACTGTTTTATACATATAAAAGTGTTGATTAGAAAAACAATAAATGTTTTAGTTTATGAAAAATAAAAAAAATAATGAGAATTTTGATTTTTTGATAGTAATCCGATTCATTTATTTAAGAATGTTTTCATGAAACTCTCTCGTATAAATATACATATCAATGAATGTTCAATAAATGTGCATTGTATAAATTAAAAGAATCAGAGTGCACCCATAGTGAAGATGAATATAATAAAACATGGTGGTGCTGTAAAGATGATGTAGATAAGGATAAAGTTGAAGTTGAAGATGATACAGAAGTGATGGTTTAGGCTCATCTACGATCGATGGTGTTGCTGGTGGACCAATGATGGTGGTATTGCTGGTGCTGGTTACGTCGACGATGATGATCTCTACGCATCGATAGGATTACTGGTACATCATAAGAATGTAGATGATTGTTTGTTGGTGAAGATGGTGCAATTTGATTCGTATTAATTTGTTTAAATTTTAATAGCTTAAATTTGTTTAATTTTGTTTTTGATTTAATTTTGAAAGTAGATTATATAAATTTATTAGCATTTAATGTGTGATTATTAAATGAAACGTTCTATTGATAAAATTAGAATTGTTTTGACTAGATATAGTGTTTTCCTAAAGTACCTCTCCGTTTATCTAATATGTGCATGATGCATATATTTTTTTCAACTAAGTGCACCATGATGCAACACAAATAGATTTAATGTAAGATAAATGTTTGGTTTTTCAATGTACAATTGTTTTCCTTTAAACCCTTCCTACACAAACACATAGACGAGAGATATTGCGAGAAAGTTTTAACTTTATGAGAAGCGTTTGAACAATTTTAACAATAAAATTGTCAGTTTTAAAATATGATTTTTAGTGAAAAAAAAAAATTATATTACATTAAAAAAATAATATGAAAGTTGAATTTAAAACAATATGTAATAATTCTAAGATGTTAAGTTTTAAAAAACTTTACAAATAATGTTGATGAGAACGTTTATACTGAATGTGCCTAAACCTTAATTAATAAGTTTTTCATTAAACTTAAAAGCAAAAAAACATTATTATTAATTTTATTTGGAATTTAAAATTCAAAGCGTTGTATTTTAGCTTTTTTTTTTCAATTATAATCGTTTTATAGGATTGATGTAATTAACCTGCTAGGAGGTGTGGTTAGTAAGAAGAAAATGAATGTGTGAATAACAATCTTATTTAGTTTTTTATTCAACGATAGGTTTTGTGTTAGACTCAAAAATAGATATTGTATTTGAGTCATCTATTGACTTTGCACTTTTTTTATGATTAATTTAGTTGTTAATTCGTGAAATTTAAAATGATCCACATGATGATATAATTGCTTATGTTTACATGACTGAACTAACATTTGTTTTATGAATCAATGTCTTTTACCACTAATTTGAATGTATTGTTGGTTGTTAAATTGATGATCAAATTACTGAATCAAATGCATTATATGTTTGCCACATCAATGTTAATTATGTATATACAACAAGCTAGTTTTTTTTTTGAACAGCAAAGAGAAAACGAGCCCGGAGCTTCGGCATTGCCATCACCCCAAAAACTCGAAATCCCAAAATATTATTAATAAAGAAAACTAGCAAGGAGCTAGCAAATACAGACAACAACAGAACTTACAAAGACGATATTGGAAACGAAACCCATAAAGACCATAACAAAGACTTATAATCCGCCCTAAATTTTAACCACGAGAATAAGGAAGCTTGAAATTTATCTTTTATCAACGAAACGGACACTCTCGAACCTTTGAAGATCGTATCATTCCTAGCCTTCCACACGAACCAAAGTAAACCCCCAATCGCTGTTTCGAAGAACTTTCTTTTTCTAACTGAGTTACCTTGTTCCAAGATCCCATCCAACAATCCGTCAAGATTCTGATGCTCAAAATCTGGAATACAGCACCAACCAAGAAACCAACACCATAATTCCTTGCTATAAGAACACGAATAAAATAAATGTTCCTCCGATTCGTCATCCAATGAGCAAAAAGGACAAGACTTTACGGGAAGAGTACATTAGAAAATGGTTTATGTATCAACTTTTAAAAAAATAGTACATGTTAGAATCAGGGGCGGGTACATTGCTTTTACGGGGTCGTTTAACTTTTTTATTTTACGTGTTATGTATATAATCGAAAAATATTCGACCTCTATGATTTAAACATATTAAAAAATTTGTTACAAAATCTAAAAAAATATCAAAACCTAATCGTTTGTTACTCATTTAACAAATAAATATAAATACATGTGTAGTGAACCTTCATTTATTGGGCTAATTCATTATTAAACACTTCATATTTGGGTTTGGTCTAATATATTCTTATCTTTATTGTTACTTGTTTGGTGTTTGTAAGATTGTTTTTTGTTGTTTTAGTATTTTAGATATTTAGATTAAGTTACATTTGTTTAATTATTTTAGTTCATTAAATAATATAAATCTATTTTTGAAAAAAAAAAAATTTACCAAAATCTGAATTTTCATCAAGTGAAAGAGATTATAATAATTCTCTACAAATTCCACAAGTAATTAATTGTGCAATTCAATTGGTGATGAATGGTTGAGTAATTGTTACATTTACACTAAAAAGAAAAAATCACTCAAATTTAGGATAATGATGTATAACTAATAACTTGTTTTCTAAAACTGAAAACTCGTTAAGGACCAAAATGAAATCTAATTTTTTTTAGTTTGTAACATTTATGCATTTCTTTTATTATGTAACCAAGATGAACTGACCCGAACTTTTGAGGTGTAAATTTTTTTATAGAACCACAAACATTAGTACTATCGCAGCATGAAATTTCTGACCCTTATAAAAAAAATTCTGAATCCGCCACTTGTTAGAATGGGTTTCAATCAAAATTCAATGTTATTGCATGTAGTTTGCATTCTGAATGTTTGTATCAACAAGTTTGAATGTTAGATAATAAAACTACAAATTTGTTAGTGAGTGTGTGGTGGTAGAAAGAGAAATGTGCAAGGAGAGAGAACCAATGAAACCAATTCATTAGATAGAGGGAAAAATATTATTATTAATCTTATAAAGGTTTTATTAACATTATCATTTCAAACAATTAATAAACTAAAATGATTGATCAATAATTTCTCACTCTCCTCTCACTTAAAGTCTTCTAATCGGATCGTAAGTGTGTATGTATTAAAAAGAACAAGGTGACAATGATGTAATTTAATATCACTTTTCGGATGCATCATCTGATCGATGCATCGGTGTGCACAGGGGCAAATTGGTAAACATGTAAAATGTCAAAATGATAACATTTCTACTTTCATGTAAAATATCACTTTTGTCAAAATGATAACCTCCATATATATATATATATATATATATATATATATATATATATATATATATATATATATATATATATATATATATATATATATATATATATATATATGGAAAACCAATGTAATTAGGAAACCAACATGGTGCATAAACAATCTGAAATGCATCAAGAAGATTATTCAAAAGGCATTATAGGTATATTCCTTTTACAATAATTTAGTAGATTTTTAAAATCAGATTTAATACTAGAAAGTCCTATAATTACTCCACTTGCTGATTTTGATGGGATTTGTCAATAAAATAAAAATGATATTTTACATGGAAAGCAGGGAGGTTTCTATTTTGACATTTTACATGTTTACCATTTTGCCCCTATGCATACCTATGAATCGATCAGATGATGCATCCGAAATTTGATATTAATTACATCATTGTCACCTTGTTCTTTTTAATGAATGCATTAGACCCAATATCTGCGATTGGTAGATATTGGTTTCCTATGATATCATGATCCACATTGGTTTTCCATTGAACCCGTATATATATAAAAGATGTTAAAAGGAAAATAAAAAAAAAAGGGGGTTAGGTAGCAAGGTGTCCGTTTGAAGGGGTTGAGGGGACCATTAGAATAGCATTGCACATGAAGTTGGTTTGTCATTTAGTCCCTTCAAAAGTAGTGGTACATTTCCATTCCTGTTTCAACAAAACATCTCAAGTTTCTTATCTTCTTTTTGTCCCATCACCATGCATGATACAAATCTTCAATTAATAACTAATGTTAACAAACACTTTAATTACCTAGTAACATCTATAAAACATCCTCTCTCTTTTTTCTTTAAGAAAAATATGATTAAGAAAACCATTTGTGAATGTTAACTTCCGAATTCTTTTACATTAGAACATCTACATGTTTTTATATTTGTTTTACGGATCAAAATTTTACAAAACGTTTTGTTGTATGTACGATTATAAATTTTCATTTTTATGAAAAAATTACTACAAACATGAAGTAGAGTTCAATATAAAATAATTAATCCTTAATTAACCATAAATTAATTAAAAATCAAGAAAACCCCAAAGTGTTATCGACATATATGAAAGGTTGATATAAGCTGGAAGAAAGAGAGAGAGTCTCCTCCTCATATTCTGATATTCATCCTATTATTAAGAGAATGAGGGGTTGGCATTTAACCAATCATTCATTCGTGTACAAGGAGACCATGGTAATGGGTTTAATTTTCGTTAATCAACATTAAAAACAACATTATTTGTATATTAACCATTCAAGGTGTGATTTATTAAATGCCTGATGTCAAACTTATTACATCCATGTACAATTAATTATACATAGCCCACATCTATTACACACACACACATACATACACACACACATACACATACACACACATATACACACACATACATATATAATACACACATACATATATTACACAGAGACACACACACTAACACTAACACTAATGTGAAGCTTAACAAGAAGTGTTATTAAGGTTTGCTTGAGTTAATTTGGAAGTTGTTACTGAAGTTTAACAACAACAAAATTTTTCCCAATCAAATTTTCTCCAATCACCTTTATAAAATTAGGACCGACACATAATTCCAATGTTTTCGATTGAGAAACATTAACAATAAAACAATTTTTTTGATGATATATGTAACAAACAAAAAACAAAATGATAGGTCGAAACAATTATATTTTTCTAAAAAATCTAGTATTCCAGTTTAAACAAGAATACGTCGACAAAACTTTTTAAAATTAGTAAATGAGTTGACACAAAAATATTAAAATATGAACCATCATATTTAAAAAATTGTTGATAAAACATCACATAAAGTTGTTAAACATACAAATATATAAAACAAAATAATAGGCCGAAATAATAAATTTTTTTTAACAAAAATATAGTAATCCGGATACAAGTTGGTTTGATACAAAAACATAAACAATGATTTTTTTTCGATTCGACGTTGTGTAGACCCAATTTCTTTTTTTTCTTTTTTACCTATTTTATGACTTCATGTCGACTAAATTTAAAAAAAAAAAAACAAAAAATGATTGTGTTGATCTGTCGTTTTGTTTTACTTTTCTGTATCAACATATGTGTGACACGTATGTGTCAATAACTTGATAAAAAAATTCGTGTATTTTATGGCTGAGATATTTTTGAGGTAAAAAAATTTGGTTGAAGGACTTCATTAAAAAACCATATAATTGAGTAAAGTCACTTTTTTTTTTGAAAAAAGAACCCCAAAAGTTGTGAGTTTTAGACAACAAAAATGAATGGAGAATTTACGAGAGTTTTTGGCAAAAATTTTCCTATATATTAAGTGAGTGATTATTTTGAACGGTCATAAAATATGTTTTTTTTAATAAAATAATATTATTATTAAACATATTTTTTGAAAACTTATAAATAGTAATAATATACATACTACAAAATTTATATATTTTAGAAAACATATAATAAAAGAAAAGACGTGCAAATGACAGTAATACAAATTAAATCCCAGTTACCTTGCATTTTTCAAATTAACAAATTTTTTCTTTAAGATAATGCAAATTCTTTGACAAAATCCTGACAAATGCAAATGCTGCATAATGCAAATCCTATGACAAAATGCAAATCCCACATTAAAAAATCCGCGAACCAAACGCCCCCTCAGTTTCATGAAACCCACAAGTTATTATAAATTTTAGGGTTAATATCGAAAAAACCCCATAAATTTTTTCTTGTTTTGTGATTAAGTCCCTAAAACTTTTTAAACGATTGTTTAAGTGTCTTAATTATTTTTGTCTTATTAAAAAAACTCATTATCTTTACATGTTTTAGTAATTAAACCTCTAAACCTTTTGTTTTATTGGTTGTGTTTTACTTACTCATCCGGTAGCCGATTAAAAATATATAATTTTGAATAATACAAAAATAGTTTTGGGACTTAGGGACTTAATCGTGAAAATAAAAAAAAATTATAGGGTTTTTTCAATATTAACCCTAAATTATATATATAATAATAGACTAGTATTGAAAAAACTTCCACAAACTTTTATAAATTTATTGATTAAGTCACTTAAATATTTTTTAAGTATTTAATTTCTTAAACAATTTTTGTTTTATTCAAAACTATATATTTTTGACGTACTATATCATTTTAACCGGTAAAAAGTTCATCGAATGGTTTAATATTGAAAAACAACAACTTTCTTTTTTGTTTTTGCAATCAATTCATCTGATTTGTTTTGTTATTATTTAAGTCACTGTATTGTTTACTGATTACTGACAGAAACAAGTCAAATATAGTTTAAATAAAACAATAATTGTCCATGGATTTATACACTCGGAAAAAAGTCTAGGGACTTAATCGACAAATCTATGAAAGTTCAATTGAAAAAACTTAATCAAATTTTTTTTTTGTTTTATCAATTAATTCCCTAAACTTTTTTTTCAATTGATTAAGTACCTAAACTATGTTCGTCTTATCAAAAGTATATATTTTTTGACAGGCTACCGGATTAGCAAGTAAAACAAAACTGATAAACAAAAAGTTTAGAGACTTAATTGCTAAAAATGATAGGATTTTTCAACATTAATCAAGTGTAAAAACTAAGGTTACTTGTTTAGTATTTTGTCAAACATGTCAAATATACACTTTTGAATAAGAAAAAAACGTTTAGGGAGCTAATCATGAAAATGAAGAAAAATTACAGAGTTTTTTTTTAATATTAACCCGTTTTAATATTAAGCTTACAATATTTGGAACGTGTCTTGCAAAAATACGACACAACAAACTGTCGATGATGTAAAATGGTCTCTGAATTTGAGACAGATCGTTTTATGTAGGAGCGATTATACGATCGATCGGTATCAAAGACATCACAATTTCAGTAACATAACAAGCAACGAATTTGAACATCTTTCGAACGTTGAGGTATGTCATCGAGCATGTGGATGTGGTGGGTTAAAACTTGAAACAAGTGTATGTGTATCGAAAGAAACAATGTATGATTGGTTAGAAATAGAATGAATGCTTCCTTAGTGAGAAAAAAGACAAATAAAAGCTTATGTGATGTGCTTCAACTTCAAGGAAAGTCAACTCTAGAATAATAAGCAGTCAGTCCCATCCCATGAGCCTAAACATCAATTTTCAATCGTAACCTACTAACTACATCAAACCGGGAATTCCATCTTTACCAGGCCTTTCATAATATCCACCGAATCACCCCCAAGCCAGTCCTTTGCACACAACATTGCCTCCACCGTTTCCGCTCTCAATGAACACCGGTACCGCTCCATCTCCCTCCTCCCCGTCTCGAAAACTGACTCGGGAGCCACGCTTGATACAGGAACCGTCAAGATATCACGCGCCATCTTTGAGAGCGTCGGGTACTTGATCTTGTTCAGTTTCCACCACCCCACAACATCAAACTCATGGACCCTCGGTAAAAGAGACTCCTCCAAGTACTGATCCAGCTCCGACTTTGATTGTTGACTTGTTGTCTCCATGATATACATGTCAAAATCTGTAAGCCCCAGCTCAGCAACATCCTGTTTCACATCTTCCAATCCACCACCATTAGGTACCAAGGGAAGGGCAACGTACTCCAGAAACAGCTCATGTATCCCTTCATCGACTAAATTTATGTAAGATGCAGCCTCCTCCCCGTATATCTTCGTGAAACTAAACTCTACCAGCTTCATCTTGAACCGTGGATCCATAACCACCGCCACAGCTAACATCACACAACAGCTTTTCCAGTACGTATCGAAGCCCGCATGCATTGGTTTTGCAATGCTGCTGATGGCAAGATCTTCGCTTGTGGCCGCACGTGCCAACTCCAGTTGGATCTTCCACGCCTCGTGAAAAAATGTATTTGTTGTTGGTATAGTTGAGGAGGTCAGCAGATTTGCAGTGTCAAAAAGCAGCTTCAAATACATGCACAGATTATCCACCTGCTTCCACTCTTCACTGCTTGGGCCTTTACTGTAATCAGGGTCTGAGGTATCTAGGCAAGAAAACACTTCTTTCAACTCTGAAGCTGCTAGCAACATCTCGTAAGTGGTATTCCACCGACTCTGATCATCCAGTGCTAGAGTTTTCATGCTTGGCACTTGCAGCTGTTGCTTCAGTTCGAGAAATTTCTCCTCCAGAAGCTCCGAGGTCTTCACATACTTCACACAGTCTCTGACCTTCTTCACCATCTCTTGACTGGCCTTTAGTGCCTCCTGGGCGATACTGCTCAGAGAACGAGCTAGGCAGTGTCCAAGCAACAACTGACCACCAAGGATATTGGGGTTCTTCTCTGAAAGCAAACCTCTGAGACTAGAAATCCCAACTTCACTCAAAGGCTGGTTTATTGTGAGCGAGAATAGTCGTCCCTCAATGTTCCAATCCGAGAGGCAGGCAGACACAGCATGGCTAAAAGCAGAATCAGACTCAGGATATGGCTCCATCACAACATTGAGTAGTTTCCTCTGTATTTTCCACTCACTATCGACAAATTGACCTGTAACAAAAACATAACCTATTGTTTGGCATGAATTCCAGAGGTCGAGCGTGAGGCAAATCTGTCCAGGCATCCCTTCGATCAAACTCTGAATACTCTGTTTTTCTCTGAGATAGGTTGCCACACAATCACCTTGAACCGTACTGAAGTTCACCATGTCGAAACGAGGCTGAAGGTTATGCACAAAATCCATAAATCCTGGGTGTTCAACAATTTGAAGTGGGTAATCATGCAAAATGACCATTCGAGCTATCTCTTGACGGCAGCGGTCAGAGTCAAATGCAACATAAGGAACACTACTGGTTCTGTAACGCCGTTTAGGTGCATTGCTGGTTGGACCAGCAGAGTCATTGCCCATCTTTAATGGTACACTGAATGGGGACAATGAGTCCTGCTGCTGATTGCGTAGCGCAACAGGGCAGCTTCCATTAGCAATGTGGCGTTTGAGGTGACTGGTGCCAGCGACTTTGGAACCCGTGCTGTATGCAAAAGATTGCTTGCATTGCTTACAGCAGGCTCTTCTACACCCCGCACCCACAGTTTCAATAGTGAAATGTTCCCAAACCATTGACTTCTTCTTTCTGCGCTTGCTTGGTTGTGTGTCGACATCATTTGTTTGCACACCAAGAATCACTGGCTCCAAATGCATCTCCAAATTAACCAGCGCATTATTCGCAGTAGGAGTCATCTCCATGCGGATTGAAGGGGTAAAAAAACCTGACTTGCACAGAATAGAATTATCGACACATGAAGAGATCAAAACAGATTGAGACTCAAATTTAGTGACGATTGCTTGTATATATGCAGCCAAGTAAAATCTTCCATTTATTAAGATTCTATTTTCTAAGTCACCATTGCCGTTACAGCGCCATTACCAATCTAGTTACTTAAGTTTTCAACTTCAATCTGCGAAATTAAATGTGTAAAGGAAATTACAGATACATTAAAATAAGATCGCATAACCAAAAACCAGATTGATATTTGCCTAAATACAAACATTGATTTGTATGCTTGTACACGATGCACAAAAGAATTGTAACCGACTTTGGCATCAATTCAACAAATTGTAATTCTAAAAGAAGTGCATTGCACCATGCTTAACCAGCCCGGTGTAAAACCAAAAATCATTTCTTGTTACTCGATTAGTAAAACATAAATTTGGCTGATAATAACGCTCCCACCACCTTATTTTAACCCACATTTCGATTATTTCTGGCGCTTTTATCCTATTTTTCTTGGTAAATAGACGAGTGTAATAAATAAAGTGCCAAAAAATTCGACGAAATTAGAAAAATGTGACGCAATTGATACGATATGATGGTATAATATGTGATAATTAATCCTTTTCGTATGAGTATTATGTGAACAGAAAAATAAAACGAAAGTAATTTAGATAAACTCTTCCCCATGTTCACAAGTATATTGGGGCCACTTGGGCCAAATTCTTAGGTCCAAGTTATGGTCGACGAAATATAAACTTTACACAAAAACCTAAAAGGTCAACGATGACAAGTTATGGTCAAAGATAACAAATTCATCGTCTATGGGCTGAAACAGTTTAACCCCAAAAACCAGATCTAGGGTTTTTTTTTCCCTCTATCAATAATTGGGCTTCAAAAAAGGCACCTAAGTTTAAGCCCAGACATGACAATGCAGCTCCAAGAATTAAGATAAATTCATAAAACGTTGATTTTTTTTTTGTTTCGTTTTAAACGGAAACATTGATCATTTTCAATTTATCAAGCAACTAACAAACAGAAAAAAACTTACTTAAAACCAACTTCGGATTCGAATCAAAGAGATTTAACAATTAAAATTTGACGCAACAACAGATTCGGCCAAACAAAACAAGCAGAAGTAAGAAATCATCGCAAATAAGATGGAAAAAACAAGATAGAAGAGACAGACGTGACAACCTGAAAAGAGCAAAGAAAATTTAGGGATCGAGTTACATATATACCTGAAGAACAGCTGCTGCAGACAAACAATCGATCTAAAGTCGAAGAAATCGGAGCTGCGATTGAGATCCAGAGAGCGTTTCTTGGAGGAGAGAGAAGATTGGGCTTGAACCCGAGAAATCCAATTGGACTTGTTAAATTGAGGTTTTTGCAGATATGAAAAGGGTATGAATTTTTGTGAAAACTGAATTGGTAGAAAACAACATAAAACTGTATTGGATATGGACTTTGAGATCCAATATATTTCCACGGTGTCTTCTTGGGTGTTGTGTGCGTATAAAATACGTTAATTGGATGACGGACCGGATAAAGCCCATTGATCCACTTGGTTATTCAAATTTACAAATAAATTTTTTTTTTTAATCCTATACAACAAAGTTTTTGTTAGTCGTAACAATAAATACTTTATAAGTATATATATATATATTATATGTAAGAAATATTTATCTGTTATTATAGATGAAAAAAATTATTATGTAAATTCGATGGCACGATTGATTATTTAGATATAAATGAATGACTATGATTTCGTAATTACATAGATCTATCTATTATATTAAAAAAATAACTAAATTTTCATTTGATACTTAACTACATTGTCAATTGATGAGACCTTTATTTGACACAAGTACTTTATAATTTTCTTTACCTAAATAATTAATTTAAATCATTTATAGTTACTATATTTTAGATATTTTATTATCAACTTTGTGTTAATAGAATCACTTTTTAATGATTAATACACGACACTTGCAAAATAAAAATTCTTATTTCTAAGGGTTGGTATTAACTATAAATGAAATTAAGAATGTTACTATGATTTTTTTCGTTCATTATTTGGGGGTTTCTTAAACTATTTTAATAATTTTTTTTTCATTCTATAAGGTATAATGATTAAATAAATATTAAGTTAGATCTCTTTCATAATATCCATAGTTTATACCGTTTAAATTTGAATTCTACATTTATTCTAAAATTTGTAGTTTATTAAAAATGTTATTATTCAAAAGGATCCATATATTATACGAGTAAATAAACAACAAGTTAACATACACGTCGGAAAAAAGGATAAGAATCCAAAATATTGAGCTACATAAAATCTTTGCGAATTTACTGATTAACTTCTATTCAATTTCACTTACAATTACTCTACAATGTTTTTTATTAAATAATCATAGTCTCTTAATTAACACACTGAAACCAAATATAAGGATAACAATTGTCAAATATTTCCTGAAAAAATAAAAGAAATTACGTTATATGATTTGGTTTTGAACTTTTAATACCACTTTATTTGTGTTATATATCACATTGGTTTAAATAACTTAGAAGTGTGAATTTATAGTTTCTTTCTTGGTTTTTCTTTGCTCTCCTGATAAATTTTTTTTACCTACGAGCTAACATAAGGTTTTGGATAGAACTAAAAACTACAACTAGATTGAAAGTTGAAACTTAAATGAAGACTAGTTTAAAAAAAATGTAATTGTTCGATCAAACGTATAATAACAGCTCTTCAAAACTTGTATCATATGCAAACGCTCTAATTTGTAAGCAAACGGATGATAAAATGTTCTATGTCATGGTAATTGATTAACCTAAAACTCTACATTTTAAATATTCATCAACTCATTTCATAAACGGCAAATAAGGAGTCAGTTGTTGACGACAAGTGTTTATAAAATATTTACGTAGATTACTTATTGTTGATATGAGATGTTATGAAATAAAATCAAGTCTTCGATCGAATTTGAACTGTTTGAGAAGGAGAGAAACAAACTCAAACAAAACCAAAAATCACAGCATTTGAGACTTGGCCTTTATCTAGCAGTCAAGGTGCCACCAAGTATCCCAGCTACAATTTCTCTTTTTTACTTTTGTTTTCCATCCATAAAAGAGAATTCTTTTGGATCGAAGGAAATACGTCCAAACTAATCACTTTTTTACCGATCATTAGATGAAGCAAAACATATCTAATTTATCCAACACCATAAAGACCATGTAGCTACGAAATATACACCTTGTTAAACTCTTCTGATCCCTTTGTTTAGAGCTCTACCCATGACACCACCTACATATTTTCAAGTCATTATTTAAGACAAAAATGTTCATTGACTTAATAGTTAGTACATCCAACACCATTTTCCTAACATACTAATGTTCTTTGACTTCATATACACCCAAGACCCAATCTTTCACTTCGTTTGGGAGTCATAATTTGTTTCCAAGCCACCAAGTTTATCTTATCTTCTTAATCTTTAAATCTACAAAAAAAAATTCCCTATTAAATTTTTTAATCACTAAGTAAGGAACTTCGAATAGTAAGAGACAATATACCGTTAAAGAGTTGATGCATTTTTGTGAAGATTTTATTAAAGTATTTGCCCCAACCCCCTCCTTACCCCATATAGATAGACTTTTAGCCTTTCACAACTCCAATCTTGTAGAATTTTTATCAACCACTACATTCCAAAATCGTTATTGATTGCATTTCGCACCACAGGATGGCCAAGGTAAATAAACACAAGTTTATTATGCTGAGAATGGAAAGTATGTGCCATCAAACATATTTCACCGTCTCTAGCTACTCCAACCCGGCCTAAACAGATGACTCTTCAATATATTAACTTTTGTTCCTGTAGCCTCTTGATACAACTTCCAAAACGGAGAGCGTCATCAGCAATAATTCAGCATATTGCAAAAGCGGTGTATTGGTTTGATCATTGGAAATAAATAGCGAGTGGAGAAACTGATTATTCAAGCCTCCACCACCAATACTTGAGGTGCTTCTACCACAATCAAAACTAGGAGTGTAGATAAAGGATCCCCCTATCGTAACTCATATGCTTTCATAACAAATTTCCATGTAGGAGTACGTACCATCAATTACTTAATATTGAGACAAATGTTAAACTAACTATTCCCCAACCCACATTTGATGTATTGTCTCAAACAAAAGAAAATCAAAGACACCACTGTCCAAAGCCTTTTTAAATTAAGTCCACTTTGAACAATACTATTTTCAAACTTGTTTTAATTTCATGTGATCACGTATTATCTCGTTGGCTATTAGACACCTATCTAGAATTTGGGCCAATCACTTTCTCAATCACTATTGCTAATCTTTTAGCCATAAGCTCGGCTAGTACCTTAGAGTCCACGGTATACTATAGCCGCCGGCTCCCCGGTTTTGCCAGGTGGGCACCTCCCCGCCCTCGGCGGCTTCGATGGGCGGCTCCCCCCAACGGCCCCTTGTCCCTGCTCTGTTCTCTCTCTCTCTCTCTCTCCTTCTCTTCTTCTTTTTTTTTTTTTTATCTCTTTAAAAATTAATTTGTGTATTGGGATAGAAAAATATTAGCATGATTTTGTATTTCCAAAAAATTAGAATGGAAATAGTTGATACAGACTAGCTGATGTGGCAATAAGGGGGCAAAAATGATGAAATTGAGAGTGCTTATAAGTACTCCGAAGTAGACTTATAGGCATATCATCGCTGATAAGTAATTAATGGGTCAATGTTTTCTACCACAAGAAGAATAAAGGAAGCATTACATCCTCATGATAATTTCCCATTCTGCTCAAAATGTGTGATGATGAACTTAAACAAATCCTCTATAACAATATGCTAAAATTATACTTTTGAGAAAGTTAAAATTATTATTAACCAACATTATTAAGTAGTATTTCCATTACTAATTAAATACTTATATTTGTTTTCAAGGTTCAAGATCTATGGAAAACTATCTTTGACTGCAAAACTGGAAAACCATATTAAATGCACATGTTCATTACGGTAAAATGTTAAATTTAATGCACAACTACAATATACATATGTCCAAATGTGCATTATTATTGACTAGTTCACATAATTTACATGTTAATTAGGATAAAATGTTTCATTTCATGCAAAATAACAATATGCACATGTTCAAATGTGCAATATGCATGAACATGTGTATATTACGCATTTTTGCATGAAATTAAACATTTTGTCTTAACGAACATGTAGATGATATGAATTAGTTAATCATAATGCAATTTTGAACATATGTATATTATAATTTTACATGAAATTTAACATTTTATCATAATGAACATGTGCATTTGATATGGTTTTCCAGTTTTCCAGTCTAATATAGTTTTCCATGGATCTCGACCCTTGTTTTCAATTACACAAAATAAATAAAATCGTTTGGACGTTTCGTCCAGCATTATTAATAAATGCAACTTGCAACAATTAGTTCTTTACATGGATCCTCAAAGTATGGGTTCAAAGTCTTGACCGAAATATGTACAATAAACGCATGAATATATGTTTTTTAAACCTTTTTATATATCAAAATGATATGTGACAAACAAATAGGCATAATATGATTAATTTAAAAATTTTATATATATGCCCAATTTAATTATTATATTTGTTATGTTTTAGTAATTAAACCTTTCAAGAGGAACTAAATTGGTATTTATATGGTCTGACGACCTGTTTAATGTTTTTATAGAATTTTTTTGCCGACACAGTTGATTACGTGGAAAGCCACTTAATATTTTATATTAAAAATAATTTTTTAAATCCGTTTTGATCATTATAGTTTTTCTACCTATTTAGTAATTAACTTTTTTAAAACTAACGTTATAAAACCCTCCACCACAAAAATAACTAGGAGCATCAAACACACTCTACACATGGGAAGTAATCACATTGACTAAGGGTTAACTGCTTAAAATAGCAACCAACAACAACAAATACTTTATTAAAGCAATGAACTCAATTTTTTTTCTAAAATGACATTTTACTACCAACTTTTTTCTTAAATAAACATTCAACTCAAATTAATTGATCCATAATAGCATCATGAGGTGATTGGACGCTGAGTTAAGTTCCACGTAGACCGCCACATCAGCACCATATGCTGACTGGGTCTTTGTAAAACAGCAATATAGTCATAACAGCAATGTACGTCATTTTTGTTTTAAATATAATGTATTATTATTGAGAAAAAATAAATATGTTTTTAGCTTAATTTAATTGAATGTTCTTGAGAGTTCTTTGAATGTTCTTCATAACCACCACCTGGATCCACCATCCACCATCAAGAAGCACGAATCCTCACCCTCACGGCCTCACCCAACCCTCACCCATATCCACCACCCACCATCCATGCCAAGAGCCACCAATTAACACCCAGATCCATCATCTACTGCTCAAATCCACCATAAAAAATATAACCTGGATCCAAAACAAAGATCTGGAAATCTGGAAGAAACCTAAGGGGTGTTTAGTGGCGGTGATGGAAGAAACCTAAGGATCTGGAAATCTGGAAGAAACCTAGATCCACCATAAAAACCCTAAAGTTAACAAGCAATGTTCAGAGAGGAAAATGGAGGAAGAGATGACAGTGGCGGTGATGGCGATAACATCGAAGTGACGACGTGATGGCGTTGGCGATGGAGACGGTGGTAGTGGCGATGGGTCTGCGACGCATGAAAAAGGAGCAGAGACGGCGGTGGGTTTGTGACGCATGTGGTGGTGCGGTGGTGGTTGTGTTAGGGGAGAGGGAGGGTTAGAGAGAATCTGAGAGATGAAGGTGGTTGGTGTTGTTCAAAGAAGATGTTGTGCTGCTTGTGCATTGTATTTTGACCGGGTAATGAATGGATAGAGGATCCATATTCCACAAGGTTTAAATTTGTTTTAATATTTATTATTATTATTATTATTATTATTATTATTAATGTATTAAATTTAATCTTAAAATAAAAAATACATTATGTGAAGTACTACTTTTAAAGTACGTTGTTATTTGATGGAGATCTAGTCATCATTTGATGTGACGTGGCAGTCTATGTGGATGCAGAGTCAGCGTCCGATCATCAGGTAATGCTATTTTGGATCAATTCTGTTGAGTTTGATGTTTATTTAAGGAAAGACTTTGTAGTGTGTTGTCATTTCACGAAAAAAATTGAGTTCAATGTTGTAATAAAACAATTATTGTTGGTTGATTGCTATTTTAAGCAGTTATCCCCATTGACTAAATATTCGAACTCTTAAAACAAATGGAACATATGTACAATTAAAATCGGTGACAATTTCCTGCAACATAAATTACATAGCAAATCAAACATAAATCCAAAAATGTGAGTACAAATCAGCCATAGATTTGTTTTTACGTATTATCTATAATAATCATAATTTTTAAATTAGTTTGTTTCAAAAAGTATAATTACTAAAACAAACTATAAAACCTGTAATAATCGAGAGGTTGTCAAATTGAAATATATGTAAGAAAATGTCACGTCAATTTATGGTTGACAGTCATTATATTTATCAAAAATAGTTCATTTTAAAAGATTAATTATTAAAATGGATATAAAAAAGTTATAAACGGATTTATATTTTTCTAACAATTAACGTAAAAGAAACACATTGAAGTCACACAGGAAATGGTCCACGTGCGGTGAAAAAGACAATGTATCCTAATCGTGTTGGTGAGATGTCAAATACCATATAATATAATTGTCTTGTCATTCAAATCATAAATATAATTTCAATTTATATATACCATAAATCGTTAATTATTTTTGGGTTATTATACATATATACATTATTCACTAATGAATTACTATTCATAAATGTGTTTTGCTAAAATACACCATTCAATATATTAATTAATGAATTTTTGCTAAATTGCACCATTTAATTATCAATAATTAATTTGTCATAAATATTATATTGTAATTTTTGCTAAAATACACCATTTAATATATTAACTAACGAAGGTTTGCTAAATTGCACCATTTGATTATCAACAATTAATTTATAATATATTTTTATATTGTAACTTTTCTATCAATTAAATCATATATAATTTACATGAGAAAATTAATCTTTAATATAGTTTTAAAACATCAAATTCCGAAAGTTTTCTCACATTTATTTTGTAATAAAATCAAAAAATTGTGCGCTTAACATTTTATTTATATGATACATGTCACCACCTCATAAAATCATTTTTCTATTTTCCCTCCCAATTTTCCTAATATAACTATTTCAATTATTCATTTAGTTTGATTTTAAAAAATTAATAAAATTAAAATGAATTAATATATAGTTTAACCACAACTTATGAAAATAAGTCTGATTTAATTACTTAATAAATTAACTCCTACATTTATCTAAAATGATTTATTTTGATTTATGTAATATAATTCAAATAATTTCTTTACTATATGAACTAACTCTTATTTAACATGTTTTGATCTTAACTATTTATTTATATTACTATAATATAATAATTTAATTTCATTTTTGAGATAATTCAATAATTTCTTTATATTAAGTTAATTTCTGTAATTATTATTTTTAAGAATATATCAAGTTATATGTGTTTATAAAATATTTATACATTAATTACACTCATTTACTAAGTTATATTTATTAAAACACAATAGTGTGTATGTCTATTATACACACACACGCGTTACTATGTGTGTTTTACTTTTTATTTATACTTTATAATTTTGTATGATTTTCTATAAATTTATATGTATGCAGGTATATTTATTTAATATTAACTTAACAATACATCATGTATTCTATTGATTTTTTAATTAAACTAATTTAAAAAAGCCAAGTAGAAAAATATGTCAGACCTAATCTTGAGGATCTAAAATAAGATAGATACGAAATAATAAGTTTTTAAATATTTATATACAAGTTATAACATAGACAATATGCAACTAAATCTAATAAAAAATATATAATTATAAATAAAATGTGTATATACAACACAAAGTGATTTTATAAACATGTTTTTCGTGTTTCTCGAAAATGAAATTTTTATAACTTTCAAGATTTAAATAGCTTAAAAATGAAATTTTTTATTCATTTAATATGTGTCTTGATATGCTAATAATTAAAATAATATATTATAAAACTATAGGTTATTTGAAGTTCTAATTTATTATAAAATTTAATATATTATTATTTATCTTTTATTAAAAATTTTAATTGTTTTAAAAGTATATATAACTTGAAATAATATTATTTTAGTTTATTATATTTTTAATTTATTAATAAAAATAGATATAATACAAATCCCGTTACAACGTACGGGCACTACATACCTCGTACTATACATATACAGTCTTAGAGGTGAGCTCGGTACCGGACGTACCGAACCGGTACCGATCCCGAAAATACCGAAACCGAATTATTAGTTTTGAAAGAACCGAATACCGAACCGTATAATTTTAAATGGTGCCGGTTCGGTTCCGAATACCGAATTTTAGCTAATTTAAAAACCGAATACCGAACCGAGAGTACCGAATTTTAGGTAATTTAAAAACCGAATACGGAACCGAATATATTAATTCGGTATCGGTCGGTACCGGTACCGAATTCGGAAAATGGTACCTGTCGCTCACCCCTATACAGTCTTCTTAATTTTTACTAATTATACATCACTTTCTTTTACATGCTTTTAAACGTTGAACATGCTGATTGAACTTAATACTTCTCTCATATGAAAAAAGATGTTTGATTAGCAAAATGTAGGATGTACCTTTAAAATCCATTTTGTTTTTAAAAGGAAATCTTATTTACATCCTCACAAGAAAAAGTAAGACGAGAAAATCAATGAAATTTTTCCTCATGTTAATTACACGTTCTCTCGTTAAAAAACTCAAAAAGGAAATCTTATTTACATCCTCACACGTGTGATCAATTGTAAACACATTTAGTAATTGTGAACTATGAAATTGACTAATTCAATGATTTCATGTTTTGAATTTAACGAATTTGTGTTTTGAATTCGTTGTTCGTTAAGGATTCAATTTTGAAATCAATGACTGAAATAAATTTCTAGTTTTATTCATTGGATTCAATGCATTATTCGACTTCAAAACATGAATTCTAAACAAATAACGAATACACAACATTTTACTATTGGGACTTATATCGATTAGCTAATTTGACAATTTATGATTTTTTTTAAGTTTCACAATATACATATATACGTATATATAATTTATTGAATCATTCATGAATTCTAATTTTCTAATATTTTGTTTTAATATAATTACCTAATACATTATGTTATATTATTAAATTATTAAAAATATATTAAAATATTTTTCTAATCTAAGATATCATTGTATTATGTTATATTGTATGTTTTTTTTTTTAAATATTATTGTTATAATTTGTTCTAGATATTAGTTTATTATGATATATGTTGTATTTATTGATGATGTTTTCTTAGATTTTTTTTATTTCTTTATGAAAATATAAATAATTTTTTATGCTCGTTGCAACACTAGGAAAATAATCCTAGTAAATATTAAATAATGCAATCAATATGTTATATTTTTGTCTTCTTCATTTAGAGATGAGTTGGACCGGAGGCATGTAGGAACTAGCTAGGAAGACGCAAAGATACCAGCTGCTTTTGTCTTCATTTAATATTTAAAAAAATTAAAAAAAAAAACTTATATAATATCAACAAAAATTATAGTAAAGTTATAATATTTTTAACATACGAGAAAATTGCAAGTAAATATTTTATTAGTTGTAAATGTAATCTTTAGCTTGTTTTTTGTTTTCTCCATCTTGTTTAGTCTTCTTTCCTTCTTTTTAAATCTGATAAAATATTAAAAAGTTTTATAAGTTGTTCGTCCTCTTTCTTCGTTTAGTATATTTTGTCATTAAAAAAAAGTCACTAACCAACTTGACGCTTAAGTAGCTTTTGATAATGCTTTTTTCTGTTTCTGTTTATGATTATTGAATTATTGTTATTTTTATAAGGCATAAAAAACGTCATGTTGTAGTGATAGATTAAACATACTTTGAAAATTTATTAATTACATTTTCATGCAAAACGTTACAAAAATACGTTTAATCATAAAAAAATTCTATTAATTACGTAAAAACACATGTAGTATTTACCGATAACCAACATAATTAAAAAAATCAGATATTTATATTTAAAAACAGTTGAAGAAAAAACAAAGGATAAAGACAAAAATAAACATAAATAATATCTTATTATCTCATATTAACCAAAATAAATGGCTACGCCTCAAAATACCTACAGGTTACTCAAAACCGTTCATCAAATATCAACTCGTTACGCAAAGTGGATATTTTTATAAAAAATAAAATGCAAAAGGTGGCCACATGTGATCACTTGCTGATTGGTTCTCGCTTAAAAGTTGGTTTCTTTCCAAGAAACCCTCTTGATACAAAATGTATTATCGTGTGTGTGTGTGTGTAACACCACCATAATATTGTTACACTACTCAACAATACATCTTTTCACCCAGTAAATTACTCCTTCTGTGACTCTACTTCTTCCAGTGACTCCGCCACCGGCAACCTCCACATTAACACCAACAACCTCTAGCGTCCTTCCTTCGGCGACCTCATCATCTTCTTCTTTTGAGACACCATTGGGATGGAGCAAATATATGCATGGTGGGAACAAATAAAAGTTTGAGACATGTCAAAATACAAGTTTTGAGTAACAAGTGACTATTAGAGTAACATTTTTAAGTAACATGTGTGTATGGCTAAATTGAAGTAAGAAAGTATTGTTTTTGGTTATTTTAGTCTTAATTTATATCAAAAAACAAACACTAAAACTAAAAAGCTAACTTTGGAGTTGACTGATAAATATTAATTAAAAAGCATTTTCAACTTCATCGATGTATAATCTATAAATACTAATAAAAAAGTAATTATACTAATTTTTTCTTGTGAAGCCATGTGTCATCACCACGAATCGACACATGACATTTATAGGTTTTAAATATAATAAAGAAATTTAAAACATATTTATCCAAATATAATATAATCTACTTTTAAATTCAAATCAAATCAAATAAAAAATTCTAATACTCTACCAACTAATTAATTATAATATAACATAATAAAAGTTTTAAAAAGTATAAGAAAATAATTACTATTCATATATATTTAGAAATATATAAAATTAATAACTCATTATAAATAATAATATCATTCTTATATACTTTTGTTTTATAAAATAAATTTATATTTTACCTTTTAATGTATTATATTATATTATATATATATATATATATATATATATATATATATATCATTACACACGGGTAATAAACTAGTTATATAATACACACGTTCTTCAATTGGAATTTTATTACAACCGATAGTCTAATATCCATTATTAAAAATAATATATATTTCAAAACACAATTCCAGAAACCCTTCACTCACTCTAAATTTGGTGTGGTTTCTGAAGTGGACGGTAAACTGAACAAAACCAAAAAAATTGGTTTTAGGATTTTGTGAACCTTAACCTAAACTTAAAAAACCGGTTAACTGATTATTTTTCGATTCGGTTATTCGGTTAACCAATTAACCCATTTTTATTTATTTAATTAATTTTTAAATTAAAAAACTTCAACATTTAGTTTCTAAAAACTTTAACTATCCAAGATAATAAAATCAATGAATAAAACTACAATTTATCTATATAATACTTTTAGAAAATTGAACGTTATCTTTAAAAAGCTAATTGAATAAAAAAAAACTATTTCATAATCTTTCTAAATTGATATGTTCAAGTATAATTTTTTGTTGTTTTGAATTTAAAAATTGATATAGACTAATAGATAAGTTATAAATTTAAAACTATTGTTGGAACACATTATCATATTTATAGGCATAAAAATTAAAATATATAAAATTAAATTTATTTCGGTTTTTTGGTTAACTGTTTTTGTGAACCTTAATCGAAGGTTTTTTCCTGTTAGTTTAACCAAACCGAAAATAATAGAAAGATATGTTTCAGATAACTTCAAAATCGGTACGGTTTTTGATTTTTCTTATCGGTTTTTCGTTTTCAGAATTTTTGAACACCCCTAATTTCTTTAATAAGTTGATATAATTGTATAATTATTTACGATGATTGGTGATAACATAATAAATGTAATTTGGATCATGGAGCGAAATAATTATTAGTTGATCCAAATTAAGTATGATCCATCGACAAACCTAAAGGCAGAGCCATTCATGGATTCCATGAATTCAATGACTCTGTGAAGTAGGCGTTTATGACATGAAAAATTAAAAAATATTTGTAAAACTACAAAATTAATAATATCTAAATTATAGCAAAGAATCTCTGTTAAATATGATAACTAAAACTTAGAATGAAAATTTGGACCCATTGATCAAATGGGCCCATATTAGCTAAACAAAATTAAAACATAGTTTTTCTAACTAAAAAAAAAATTAAACTAATTTTTAAAAATTATGTAATAATAAGGTTTTTTGCGATTTTGGCAAGTTCTGTCCATATGCTTGAATGGTGTAAAATCGTCACCTTTATTCAAACTAATCACAAAATTATTAAATTTTAATTTAATCTAGAAAAGATAAGTATAAATTGTTACTTTTAAAATAAAATATAAATACAACACGTAACTTTAAAATTTAATAATATCATAAAACTCTAATCTAAACCAAATATAATAAAATCTAAGATATATATTATTTGAGACCTTGTACAAAGAAACTCGTACAGGGACGGATCCATGTAGTTGGATTATGGTTCAAATGACCCTGATAAATATTTTTCCCGTGTGTTATATATATTATAAAAATATTTCGGTCCTGGTTTTCGTGATAAGAAACGGGATTTTATTCAGCAAAAAACATAAAAGTAACCGACTTTTTAAGATGTGATAATTTTTAAACCGATCCCTATAAAAATATAAAAACTCGACCTTTATAAATTTTATTTTTGAATCCGCCACTGAACTCATGCACCCTCATCACCAGTCATGGTGAAGATGCTTAACTGCTTAAGTACAGGGTGTAAGAGATGTAATAAGAAACATGAAAATAAGTTGACAAGTTTTAGTAACGAGTAATCACCATTTATTTATATTTAATTTGATCACTAGCTAGACCATAATCAACTAGTTAATCCATCATATCCGATCGATTCATATAAACTAACTAAACAGTCTTTCTTAAATATAATCGATCCATTAACATGTCTATTTACTTCCATTAATAATGGTTGATTATTGATCACATCCTTCTAATACTTATCAAACACATATTAACTTATTTTATTAAGATGCTTAATAACACGATTATTTTTTAATAGTTTATAAGATTATGTACTCTATTTAGTTTGTGTGAGCATTAAAATTGTTTTTATGATAAATTAAAAAAATACGGATAGAAAAAAAAAAGGCATAATGAAGAAGTTGAATGAATTATTTTGTTAACACATGTTTTATAGGTCACACCGTTGTCAATAATTACGAATAAAATAAATAAAAACCCGACAATTGGAGGTCCGTCCGAAAGTAACGGGTTTCTTTGTGGGTCCACCCTCACATGCCTACCATGTTATCACCCCCACTCTTTTAAGTTTTTATTTCTCTCTCTAATAACCTTTTTCTGGAGTCATTATATTTATAAATGTATACATTATTATTTATATAATGTTTTCTGTCAAAATACATGGCGGTATGCATGATGATAATAATTATATTATTTCTTATAAATTGTTCTCTGAATATAATATATTGTTTTAGGTCATGTTAGATCATCTTTAGTTTACTTATATATTTGGTGTCTATGCTTTCAGTAACACTCTAATTTCGAAGGTATAGGTACTTTTTGTTTTTTTTATACCTTTTATTAATATTCTCCTACTTATTCATTAGAAATAGTTGTAAAAAAATTGATGAAATTAACTTTATGCCGTAAGCTTTCTTATACATTACCTAATGAAAGTACGTGATAAGCTTCAAATAATAATCTTATTTAATCGTTAATAAAACTAAGTATATAATAGATTGTTTGAGAATGGACCCCTATGATTAATAGACCCTGAGCAGTCGTCTGTGTTAACCTTTTTCTCAAGGCCGGCCATGTGCACCATTAGTGGGATAATCAAACATCCTCAAAATCAACTTAATTAGATGACGGTAAAAGTAAAGTGATTAGTTACTACTGCTTGATAACTTATTAAAGACTAATGTTGTATTTGGAAGAGAGGATTAAAAAGAAAGAAAATGAAGAAAAATTATTAGTTAGTAGCTTTGAATTGTACGTATATATGAATTCTCAAGTTGTATGAATATATAGCTTAAAATTTAATTATCTTATTTCTCTAGCAATGGTGAAAATTTAAGTAGAAACTTAAATTGAAAAAAAAAAAAAATTTAACAACCATGTGGTTATTGTATTTTCAAATTTCATGATTTAAAAAACAATTGATTTTATTCTCATTTTTTTTCTTCGATTTTATCTACCAAACGCAATCTAATAATTCACCTTCATATGGTTCAGTGGTTAAGTTTTAGGATCCTATTTTTTTAGTTCCTGAGTTAGACTTTCACATGTTTCAACTTTTTGAGGTTAATTTATTTGGGACATCCCGTCCCACATATATAAATGTAAGATGGTATGTCATAAACGATCTCACCTTAGTTCACATTGATGACTAAAATGACAACATGCCAACAATTTTTTTTGGCTTCAAAACGTAACAACTACAATCTAATCTATATACCTAATACATTCTTTTCTTTTCTTTTTGAACAAATACCCTAATATATATATAATTAGAAAATATCATATTCAATTAATTGTAACATTTACCATATGTCCTTATTAGATTATATGATTGTGATCCAAGTGTAGGGTTGGCACCCGCGGGCGGCGGACACATATATGTATCACCCGTCACCCGTGTCCGTGGTTATGGTCATACCCGCCACCCGTCAAAAACTCGCCAACAGGTAGATATTATCGCCCATGCCCGTCATCCGCAGATACCCGTCACCAACCGGTAGATATATATAGATATACATACATACATATGTGTGTGTGTGTATATATATATATATATATATATATAATAACGACTATATATAGTGGGTTTAACGGGTAAAACCGTGGATATATCCGCGGGTGAACGTCATGGGTTCACGGATACGGGTGGCGGGTAAACCCGTGGGTAAAATATTATACCCGTGTCCGCCCGTCACCCGGCAGCAGGTATGATTTTGTACTCATACTCATATCCACAGGTGTGTTTTCACTGGTTTACCCACTGATTACTGACTGGTATCCACGGGTTGCGGGTTTTTTCTCGCCCATTGCCGTCTCTATCCAAGTGGGCGTATTTCCATCTAATTAACTCGATTCGTGTCTTAGTCTGGTCCCGATCGAGCGGTTTTCCTTCAATCTAAATAGGTGCCATTTTCCCTCGTTTTATGACAGGATCCAATTGATTGTGCTGGATACATCTATGTTTCTGTTTTATAGTTAGCCTCTGGGTTAGTCTAGCTATAGATGGTGTACGTAGGTGATGAGTAGCTTTGTTTGGTTTCTATATATTGTAGAAAGTTTTCGACAAATTTTCTTAATGAAACTATTACCTTTAAAAAATAGAATAAATAAAACACTCATATATGTATATCCTAATATAATTTTTAAGGGCTAATTTTCATCCTAAAATATATTAATTCAACGACTTTACTAAAATAAAACAACCGCATATTTACTTTATGTATTTTGCAAAGATTTTAATGGAATATGCTGAATTTTAAAAAAAGAAATTCAATACTAAAAAGTGGTTTATTTAATTAATTCAAAAGAACATTGGTTGGATAGTTAATTACTAAAAAAGCCTTATTTAATAAATATTTACTTAATTGTAAGGATTGGCCGGGTGAAGGTAGCTATGATATGTCATTTTGTACTCTACTCTTCTTGGGATCGGTGGGAACAACCTTTGTTCCCCTATAAATATGCCCTTCTTCTCTCTTCTTTAACCCACATCTCTCTCCATACATCATTTATACTACCACACACAAAGTATGTCCTCAAGAACCCTAATTAGGGTTTCAATGAGAGGATGCTGTGAGTACATATTGTAATGATTGATGTTTTTTTGTTCTTCCACAGCTTTCTTGAACTGCATATGGTTCTTGATGCTTAATTTAGATTTCTATCTACATTATTCAATCTATGCGGTTCAATAAAGCTGTGGGAAGACAAAGAAATGATCAACTTAAACCGGAAAAGAAGTCGTAAATTGGCCATCAATTTTTAGACCATATCACATCTATTTCCCTTTTTTTCTTGGTATATTTCTATAATCTTTATGTTTTTTCATATGTTGCTCATTTTAGGATTTTGCTAATTTTAATTTAATAGATTTACTCACATAAACATAGATATATACATGTATACCCACATATATGATGGTTTTCGGTATCTTTGATTACTTTGGTGCTTACTTTTATGAATCAATGAAATACCTACGATTTGATACATAAAAAACTGACATGATGAAGTTACACACACATATTATGATTTTAATTAAATTTTTAGTATTTTATGTTAGTTTTTAGTTAATTGGATGTATGCCCATGTATATAGAAGATGGTTCAACTGAAAACAATAATGTATCGAATAACTGGAGAACTCAATTATAGCAATTGAACCAGGTAATGCAACATGTAGAAATAATGATGCATCATGCGAAAAGTGTGATACATTTGTTGGTTTTCTGATATATAATGGTTATCTTTTAAACCAAACACATACATACATATGTATGTATGTATGTACACATACATACGTAGTAGACATACCTATATATAGAAAAGTTAGAACTTAAATGTAAATTTTTAAGATTACTTTATATGTTGTTTAATTACTTTTAATATTAATTCGATTGCGCAGCAACAATCACTACAAGAAAATAGGGTTTTAGCGGCGACAAATGTCGCTGCTAATGCCTGTGTTTGTCGCTGCTAATGCCTTTAGCGGCGACATGTCGCTGCTAAAAAGTCGCTGCTATTGCTTTAACACTAAAAGTCGAGAATCTATATGTATATTAGATATACATAATTTGCCTTTGATTTTAATGTACAATCTCATTTATTTTCTATGTACGTACTGTTGTGAATGAAGTAATCAGTAGAGAAGCCAATATTGGGTTCATAGGAGGGTACCCAACTAGAATGTAATTTGGACCACAATGTATACATCTTGTTTTTTCCATATACAACCTCAGCTCCAAGAATTCAGAAATTTAGGTTTACTGATATTTATGTGAATGAGGCATAACATGTTTAATTTCTAGAACACATTTGCATATAATCATCTAGCTCGATCTATGGATTTCGATTATTGTGTAACTTTCATGACTAACTTAAACGCACTTTCATGACATGTATTTCATCCAATGATGCTTGAATGAGAGTGAGCGTAGTGTGTGTGTAGACATAATTAAGTCTCTAACAATTATATGAAGCATACAAGACAATAAAAATCCTGAATGAATTTAGGGTTTCTATTTAAGGTTCAAAAATGTTTTTGAGAAACTTGGTTGTAATTATACAGTTGTCTTTTCATATATATAATTTTTTATTATTATTTGAAGTGCTTAATATTGATTTAAAGTGTACACGTACACCTTTTAGGTGCAATGAACTTAATTAGATGAGTTGTACATATATGTACAGTGCATGTACACACATGCATTCAAGTTTGAAAGAAACTGATTGGATGTATATGTGTACACATGCACACCTAGCTAGCTAGCTTTGAGATTTAATTAATTAAATCAACTTAATTACCTTTAATTATGTATGGAGAATCTGCTGAAATTGTTTTAAAAAAATGCCTAATTTTGCACTACATATGTACAGCATATCTTACACACAATACACTTTAATTGCACTATGGAGCAATCACGTACGTGTAGTTATCACCCTAAGCCCGGATTTCAGTTTCGCAAATGCAAGAAAGAACGATAGCGTAAGGCAAAATAAGCGTAGCTTTGAAATGAATGTGACATCATCAAATGAAAAGGTTACTCCAAGAACAAGATCAATGAATTCACACTTCTTCGTAGACATTGATTTTTTATGCTTATATATATATATATATATATATATATAGGCTTTTTTTATGTCGAAATATATTTATATGAACTTATTAAACACTAAAAAAAATTTGATTTCGTGTTTACACATGCCACAATAGCATTTTTGATGGATAACTTTCATGCTTTGGTGGATAGCAGGATCTTATATGGTACTGAACACCATATATGCTGAAACTCTAGAGAACAAAAGTAGTCCTAAAAATATTTGCATTTTTGTGTAGCAGCCCTAAAATTAAGATAAATTTCTGGTTCGGGTGGCTCTTTAGATCATCATGATACATGGTCAAAAGCAGTTGATACATGGCTAAAAGCATTCAATCGTTGGAACATACATTGAACTTGGTAGCGGCTTCGGAATTTTTAGACATGAAGGTGAAATTTCATTTAAAAAAAGATGTATTGGAAATCACTTCTTTAGACACCTCGATATTGCATTTGGTGCAATCAAAATTATGTATTGGAAATCACTTCTTTAATCTCATCAAAAATTCAAGTTTCTGCTTTTCAGTGGATCTTATGAAGATATATATAAGGGTTTTCAAGCAACCTGAGATCGATGTTGGATTTATGACCCAATAAAAGATATAAATTCATTAATCTAGTGCTTTGAAATTAGCTTTGGTAATAATGCCAGTGGATATTTTACGCTTGAAATGGGTTAATTACCAAGAGTGGGCCTTAAGCTAATATGGTAACGTACGTCCATTGCAGCTAGCTTCAGTAATGTCGAGTCTTCGATCACTGTGATATTTTCTAATTTTGGTTGTTGTCTAGTACGTGTCTTCAAGTTATGATATAGTCTCTATCATCGATCTCTTGTTGTAATGTCGATGTGTTTGATTGTTTTTAGTTATGTACGTGTTGGTTGGATTTTACGCTTCAAGTCAAGTATTGTATCGATCAGAGTTACTTCATTTGCATCTGAGCTAAACCTTGCAGAGTACAGTCAATGAATGTTTTGTATTTAATTTAGTATATTACACTATTGTTATCTTTCAAGAAAAACAGTATTTAAAAGTTATAATAGTTTAAAATTATAATCAATTATGTTGTAATAAAGCAAACATTAAATATATATTATTGTTTTTAACTTGAAAGATATATAAAGATGAATCGTAATAATGAAAACAAAAAGAGAAAAATAGAAGAGAGATTTAAAACAACATGGTTAGAAAGAAATCTTAATTCACCACTTTTATATATAATTGCCCACACTTCGATCAACCACAGAATATATATATGCTTTTGTTTGTTCCAGAATTGAAGCACCTAATTGTATTATCGTAAAGAAGTAAGTACCTAGACTTTATAATTTGTTAATATTATGTTCAACAATATTATCATTAATGCTAATATTGTAAATTAGTAACACAAACTTAATTTATTGAAAAAAGGAAAAAGAAAACCGCATTTCAGATAGTGATAGAATAGTGGAAGTAAGCTTGATGATGTGCTTTAGTTTAAAGGGGTTCAAACTTATGTTCGGTAATATGTTGGATTAAAGCTAAACACTTATGATTTCATTTAATTTGTTGAAATTACCTTTAATTCCATCATCCAACTCAAAAGTTAGTTGACCTTTTTCTTTTATAAAACTTTATAATAACTTTTAATTATAAAAACAAACCTTTAATACCATCTGTGTTTGCTTTTTATTAAGTCATGATAAATTTAAAATGTACATTTTGTGTAATTAACTAAAAAATTTAGTTTTATGAAAAGAAAAACTTATTTGGATCAATCACGAATCTTGGTATTGATTTGGTTGTCTCCTCTCTCTCTCTCTCTCTCTCTCTCTCTCTCTCTCTCTCTCTATATATATATATATATATATATATATATATATATATATATATATATATATATATATATATATGTATGTATATATATATGAGTTCAAATGAGTGTCATTAGTTTTGCGGAGTACCGGAGGTACATCGCTTAAAACCAATTTTTTGAAAAAAAATTTCATGATCACGTTTAAATCAATAATATAAGACTACTTGCAAAAAATCACACATAAACACACACTAGAATTATGTGAAACGTGTGTGTTCACATTAACTGCACAGTTGTGAACGTATGTTCACACTAAGCATGTTCACATAAATCTTTTCACGTTTACATGAGTTTTAAAATGCTAGAAAGTGTGAATGTATGTGATTTTTACAAATAGCCTTATCTATTCTATCTATACTATTAAAAGAGTAACTAAATGCCACATGGCATGCTCTCATTGAATTTGCCACATGTCGCTCTCTCCTTTTGCCACGTCATTTACTGATTTTATTTTAAATTTTAAAGCAAATCAAATATATGTAAATCTAATATGGATTAATTTAATAACTAACTAACTAAAATTAAGCAAATTTTAGTATTCACATAATTATTATATTATACATATATAAATATCAATTTCTAAAATTAACCCATGTAATACATGGGTAATAACCTAGTATTATTTGTATCTAAATGAATATGAAAAAAAATTAAAAAACAAAACTTTTTTTCAGAGCATGTTCACATCCGAGACCCGTGTGTTTACTCACGGTACCCTGCATTTTTTAGGTACTCACACGAACCATATTCTATATATATATATATATATATATATATATATATATATATATATATATATATATATATATATATATATATATATATATATATATATATATATATATATATATAGAGAGAGAGAGACAGGTTCTATGGGGCACCATATGCATCGGGAACCAAAAAAAGAACCAACCACAACCCTTGGATTAAATGATCATTGGTGCATCCGCGATGCACATAATTATTATGCATAGTGGTATTTTGGGAAAAATAATATATCTAATCAAATAAAATTTAATTTTACATTAATTGAATATTCCATCAAATAACCAAACAATAAATGCTAAATTAAATTAATTGATACAATTCCAAAATTACAAAATCTAAACAAATTCAAAAAAGATGATTTAATTTGGATGCATCTAATGTTAATCTTTCAATTCGTGATGCATCTCGGATGATTTCATCCTCATCTTTGGCCACATTCATCATCTTCTTCGTCTCACCATCATGCATCATCAAAATAGTGATGCAAATTCATCATATTCATCTTTAACATGATGCATCTTCATCGGATTCATAAAAAATCATGATGCGTCTTCATCGAAATTCATCTAAAAACACGATTAACCTTCGGTCATATTTGATGTCAATGCATCTAATGTTCATCCTTCAATTCGTGATGCATCTCGAATCTTCATTCTTATTTTCGGCCATATTCATCATCTTCTTCGTCTCACCATCATGCATCATCAAAATGTGATGCATCTTCATCGAATTCATATTCAAAACACGATGTATCGGATTCGTCTTCCATAAATATCGGATAAACACCATGCATCATCATCTTTCTTTGGTCATAAAGTTATTGTAATCTTTGTTCATCATCATGCATCATGTTCGTTATCAAGGTGTTCATCATCATGGTCGGATGCATCGTGTTCATCTTCAACGTATTCATCTTCATCTTCAATGGGTTTATGTTGGATTCATCATTCATATCTAATTCATCTTTGTTCAACAAAAGCACGGTGGTGGTGGTGGTTGTCGTGGCGATAATAGTGCATTGTCGTGGTGGTGGTGATGGATTGCCAATGTCATGGAGGTTGTGGTGGTGGTTTTTCGTGGTGATGGTAATGGTGGTAGGTTGTCGCAATGGTGATGATGGTGGTAGAGGTGGGTTGCCACAAGAGGGGTGGTGGTGATGCGATGGTGGTGGTGGTTGTGCGGCCATTGATGGAGAGGAGAGAGATATGGAGAAAGTGGTGGCCATTGATGGAGAGGGGGAGAGAGAGAAAGAGAGAGGTGAGGGAAGGAAAGGTGGAATAAATAGGAATATAATTAATTTTTAGATTTAACTTCCTAATATAGTTTTATTCTATTTTTAATAATTAAGTAATTTTAATACAATAAGTATTCCAATTATGCCCCTAGTGCACCCTTAGTAATTTATTATGCATTTTTGGTTTTCAGTGGTTGCTAATGCATTGTGGTGCCACATAGAACCTCAATATATATATATATATATATATATATATATATATATATATATATATATATATATATATATATATATATATATATTTGTGTGTGTGTGTGTGCGCGCGAGTGTGTGTGCGTGTACATATACACACACATACACATACACACAATGTTAATACCCATTTATTACATGAGTGGATTTAAAAAATAAATATTTATAAAAATATTTTTAAAGTTTTAGTTTAATGAAATTTTAGTTAGTTAATGATTAAATTAGATATTAATAAATTGAATTGAATTGGATTTGATTTCATATTATTAGTAATCTAGTAAATGACATTACAATTCGTGAAAATGATACATGACAATTTTGTTACTCTTTCATTAGCATTTATGCATACATACAAATATATATATATATATATATATATATATATATATATATATATATATATATATATTGAGGTTCAATTGAGAACTTTTATGCATCGGGGCACCTCGAGGCACTTTTGTGCATCGGATAATCCATCAAGGGTGCACAAAGGGCATTTAGGGAAAACTAAAGACATGATAATTAATTTATTTCTAAAAATCATTAAATGATAATTAGGAGTTACATTTTGAATTAAAATCTCATATTAACTACATTCCTCATTTCTCTCTCTCTCTCTCTCTCTCTCTCTCTCTCTCTCTAATCATGTTCTTCATGATTTTCTTAGTGTTGATGATTTGAAGACGAAGAATAATGATGAACAACGATGATGATGAAAATGAACAAGAGAGGTAACCGATGATAATTATGAAGAACATGATGCATAGATGGATGATGAACGATGAATAATGATAATGCATAGATGGATGATGAACAACGAAAAATGATGATGCATAAATGGACGATGAACAATGACGATGCATAGATTAATGATGAACAAGTTGAACATGATGCATAGCTCAATGAAGAATATGAACGACAAACACGATGCATAAATGAATGATGAACAAGTTGAACACAATGCATAAATGAATTTTAGTATTTTTTTTTTGTTAAATGCGTCTTTTTTTAACATGATGCATAGATAAACAAGATTAACGATGAAACGCATCGATATCCATCATCTTTTTTTTGAATTTGTGTAATTTTTGTTAAATTTAGAAATGTATCAATTGAATTTTTTTGGTATGTATTATATGATTATTTGTTGAAATATTAAATTTAATGAGGTATTTACATTCCCCAAAATGCCATTCCTTGTTTGTTCTTATAATGCACAAGTTGCATAAAATTGTCCAACTATTTACCCTTTTGCCATTAATCTAATCCATACAATTTTTTGATCTAATGGTTGATATGAGTTCTTTTGTACCTAGATGCATAAAAGTTCTCAATTGAACCTCCCATATATATATATATATATATATATATATATATATATATATATATATATATATATATATATATATATATATATATATATATATATATATATATATATATCGGTAAATTACAAATTTTATTCCCATGGTTTACTATATAAATTAAATTCCTAGACTTTAAAAATTACACTTACGATTCATGTGGTTACAGTTTTATTACGGATTTTTTTCTGTTATTTAAATTGATCATTTTACTTTGAGTTGTTGTTTATAGTTATTATTAATATTGTTCTTATTGTTATTTCTATAATTATTGAATAATACACTACTCCTAAAAAATGAAAACACCAATAAAATTAATTTTAATTTAAAAGCATAAAAATGAGTAATACAATATTTATAAATGCATATAAATAGTAATTAATATTAACTAAAAACTAAAAAAAATAACATTTTTAGTTTAGATTTTAAAACTTTAAAATTAAACCTTTTTTGAACCATTAAATAAATTTGTTTTTATCAAAGTTGAAAAATAAAGACTTCAAAAGTCAAAAGTGGACAATTATTTTGAGACGGAGAGAGTAATATTTTAGGTTATAAAAAAGATAGATTAGGGTTTTATGTAGTTCGCCATTTTTTCTCTCTCCTATCCTACTCCAGGGACGCATTGTAAAATATAATTAAATTAGTTTTCGTTTTATTTTTCTAGTTGTCACCATGGTCATGCACATCTGGTAGATGTTGCCAATCTATTGCTGTATTTATAAGCTCTGGTTGTCGTCGTTGAGTCATCGCACCTCTTTATATGACAAAAGGGATGAATATGACCTGAACCCCATCCCCCGTCTTCGAACTCGACTATGAAAACATGTCCTCATTCCTAACGAGGAATTGCTTTGCCAATGAGAATACAGGGATTTTTCACTGCTTCAATATTTACGATACGTATTTGATGGTTAATGCTTATGAAACCGAAAAGTGGACATAAAACTTTTATAGTTATGTAATTAATAAATTAACGTAACACTAGATTTGTAACTCAACGGAAGAAGTATTCGACAATCGATAATCTTTTAGTAAAATTTATTATACCTATGCAATATTTCTATATACAATTTATTTTTAGGATTAATTACATCGAAAGGTAGCATATGGTCACTTTTTTTCAATTTGGGTAACATATTACTTTTTTCTATTTAGGGTAACATGCTCTCGAAATCAAGTCAATCAAGATAACCTTATCGAATTGGAATGTAAAATTACTGACGTGACAGTTTCTTTGTCCAGATAGTAGATCTTTTAATTTCTAAAACTACTTAATTATTTTTTAATTTTTTTAAAATAGAAATGTTTTATCAAAAATACTTTTTAATTTGCATAAAAATAGTACACATCAGATAACAACTAAATTGTCATTTTCGTAAAAAAATGATTGGACAAATATATTTTTACGTCAGTAATTTTTTACATTTTTATCTGATATGGTTACCTTGATTGACTTGATTTGAAGAGTACGTTACATTAAATGAAAAAAAATTAGCATGTTACCCAAATTAAAAAAAAAGTGACGATAGATTACCTTTTAGCGTAATTAACCCTTTTATTTTATTTGTAATGTTAAAAAGAAAACATAAAACTCTAAAAATGATATAATAATTATTATATTTGTAACGTTAATTACCCCGTGTTAGGCTCGCTCCATTATTTTTTATTATACTTTTAATGGGGCTACATTTGATTTAACATTTTTTTAATCATGAAATAATAAATGATACAACATATTTATTTTCTGATTCAACAATTCTTACATTTCTGATATATATAAAATATTTACTATAATTATATTATACTTTGGGTAAGAGGTCGGGTACAAATAATACCATCCTTGTCACCATCCACGGTTTTGAAGTCGAGTGTTACTCGTCTCCGATCAAAGCAGGTTTGGATGTCCAAGTCTCACTAAGTTCAGGGTTTTTTTTACCATCTCTACGCGTGTAACGGCCCGATTATTTAAGATAATCAATAAATAATATTCATTGTAAAGAATTTCGAGAATTGGAATATTAATTAATTTTGTAATATATATATATAAATGATGGTGTTGGAAACTATTATACATATATGTTTTAAATGTGTAGTGGGGACTTTAAAAGAAATTCAAATAATTCTAGGGTTTGATTGGTTAATATGTGAAAGTTATGGGGTAGGAAAGAAAAGAAGAAGAAAGTCTTCTTTTCCTTGCTTTAAACCCACGCAGACACACACACCAAGTGTGTGTGTGTTCATCTTCTTCAAAAACTTCAAAATAGAGTGAAAAGAGAGAAAAGAAAAAGAGGAAGAAGCCAAAATCCAACTTTGTTGAAGATTCTTGTTGGTTTCGAAAAATCCAAGAGGTACCACTCTTATTTATAAATCTTGCTATTTATTTTCTTCTCCTCTCCATCTTCGTATGAAGAAGATGAGAAACCCAAATGGGTTTTTATGAATGTTATGGAGAAATCGTTAGATCTTGAGGTATGATAATGAAATATAGTTAGAATCATCATTTTAAAACATATTTTTCAAGTTTTATGGATTTTGATGGGTTTTAGCTCAAAAACCCGAAAATGGAGTTTATGAACTCTTGATGATTCAAAAGGAATAAAATGGTGTTCTTGACGGCTTAAAATGTGTTATAAAGGGTATATATATGTTTGGGAATGACCCCAAGCCGTTTGTAATAAATATGAAAAGTTTTGGTAGTTTTGAGCATTAAATCCGAAGGGGCAAAAAGTGCAGACCTGCACCCGAGTTACCCTTGATTTTGAAAGAAAAATTTCTAAGTTAAAGGATCCGGATGACTTGGGATCCGAATTCGGATGGGGTGGTCCGAAATTCGGAGTTCGGACCGTGCTTCGGTTGGAAGGGATCCGAAATTCGGATGGTCCCTGATCCGAATCCGGATGGCTTGAAATTCGGATGTGTAGGTCCGAAATTCGGATGTGCCTAGGACCAAGTTCGGGCCGTACCTCAGACGAATTGGACCGAAGTTCGGATGGTCCCTGAACCGAACTCGGATGATCCGAAGTCCGGCTGGTGCTGATCCGAATTCGGATGGGAACTCGGCAAGTTGAGCCCAGTTCCGGCCAGAAATTGTAATTATAATTAGTCCTCGGGATCATTCACCAAAATAGCTTATATCCCCAATTGTGAAGGATAATTAGGCCAAAATAATTATGTTGGTCGATACCGAAAATTAATTAGGTTTTACGACTAATATGTCCGGATCAAAGTTGAGAAATTGTAAGCGGTGAGACTTATAAATATTATATTATGAACCTACTTGTAGGGGTTTTGACGGGTTAAGTCGCGTGAAGACTATCACTCTTACCTTGACAATTATAACTCGGTTTTGGGGCCGAGAGCGTATTGTGTATCACTGTGAGTTCTAGTATTAACGTATTTGCATGCATATCATGAATTGTATGTTACTGCTTTCGTATCATTATTGTCATTTTCATGCTTTGCCATCACATACATCATAATTATTGTTTATCACTCGGTTGATAAGTTGTTGATCGTTCGTTTGACCTCTCCGCCGAGACGGTAAGCCTGAGTGTGGTAACCCAGCGGAATCATAATGGTAAGCCTGAGTGTGGTAACCATTATTGCCTGTAAAACGATAAGCCTGTGGTGGTAATCGTATGGCATCATTGTAAACTGCATATCGATAAGCCTGTGGTGTGGTAATCGAGCAGTAGATTGTAAACCCATTGTACGGTAAGCTTGTGTATGGTAACCGCAATGTGGTAGCTTATAGCCATTAGTTGGCCTCCAAAATTGTTAGTCGAATTCATGGCATTGCATGACATCATTCATATATCGCATGGTACATTAATCTAGAATCTCACTAAACAACTTTGTTGTTTACCCGTTAGTTTTTATTTCTTTTCAGGATCTGTTAAGGGCAAAGGCCCGGCTGGCCCGAGTTGTTAGACATCGTTTGGAGCTCGGGTAGGAGCTCAATATTTTGTGGATGATTGGGGTGGGAGTAGCAGACTTCCATTTTTGGACTTACGCGAATTAGTTGCTGTTTATTAATTCGTTTGGAACTAAATTGATAACTTAATCTTGTAACCCCAGTTACATTGCTCCGTGATTTCCGACACTCTGTTGTGTCTCATGCAAAGTGTTTGGAATCACGTTGATGATTATTAATTGCAAAAGTTTTAATTTGATCGTATTTCCGCAAGTACTCTGTATAAATTAACGTATAATGGTATCGAAATACTCGTACTAGTTGTATGGGTGTTTCAATTTGGTATCAGAGATGGCGCTCATAGACAGAGTATAGTCGACGATACTCTACTCTGAGCACGGTTTCAGATGCTGTTATTGACCCACCTAGTCGGCAATATTATAACAATTACAATTGACCTTTGGCCTAGGATGGGATAATATTGGGTAGACTTTTAAGATTATGACTTGACGTAAGCATAATTATATATATATATATACATATACATACAAATAAATTTCATGTGCACACTTTGGTGTGAAAGAAGTGTTGAACCGACCTGTAACTGTTGGTTGCAGACAATGTCGGATAACCAGTCGAATCGCGTTCTACACCAGGAGGTAGAACATTCAAATGATGGGGGAGGCAGGGATCAGTCCCCAGATTATGAAAATGAATCCAGTTTCCGTACTGGTGGAGGGTCCAGAGAGGACCAAATGATGCAGATGATGGCTCAAATGCTGGAGCAAAATCGCCAGCAGAATGAGCTAATGACCCAACTACTTGCTTCCCAGAACGTTCAGGGAAAGAAAAATAACGCTGAGGAGGAGCAAGCAAGTAACGATACTACGGAAGGCGCTGGAAGTGGGAGTAGGGCAGAAAGGCCCAAGAAAGATAAGGAACGGAAGCACGGCTCCTCTAAGTCAAAAAGAGGAATGTCGTATAAGAACTTCATTGGTTGTCGTCCTCCAGCGTTCAATGGACGAGCAACTACTGTGGAGGCCTTGGACTGGATCAAGGCAATTGAGAAGTTATTCCGAGTCACCGATGTCAATGATGAGAAAAAGGTGCAGTACGCAACTGCACAATTTGTTGGTCCTGCTTTAACTTGGTGGGATTCCGAAGCGGAGATTTTGGGCTTAGACGCCGTGGCTAAGATGACCTGGGAAGAATTCAAAACCAGGTTTGACAAGCATTTCTGTCCGGCTGTTGCGGTACAGAAGATAAAAAGAGACTTCCTGACATTTCAGCAAGGAGAGCTATCAGTGGACGATTATCTGATCGAGTTTAACTCGAAGGCGATGTTTGTAGGGTCAGTGATTGCTGATGAAAAGCAAAAGACTGACTATTTTGTTGAGGGATTGCGGAGTGAGATCTGCGAGATGGTAACGGTTCGCGCAGTTGAATCTTTCGAGAAAGCTGTGGAGTATGCGCGACTCCGAGAATATGAATTGTTCCGTAGGGAACAGGAATTATCAGGATCAAAGAAAGCGAAGGTTGAGTCTTCGTCGGGGACGTTTAAGCAACCCCAGCAATCATTTTCGAAGAACGTGGACTCCCGTTCACGTTCCCAATCGTCAAGGCACTCAAAGAAGCCTGCTAGCTCCAACAACTCTCAGTCCAAATCTCAGTTTTCCAATTCGGTGCCTACGTGTAACCGTTGCGGGAAACTTCATCGTGGGGAATGTTTGTCCCCTATTGTTTGCCATGGATGTGGGGAAGAGGGACACATACGTCCTGCGTGCCGCAAAAGAAGTGATGCATGCTACGAATGTGGCCAGGTGGGCCACCTCGCTCGGAATTGCCCGAAGAAGAGATTGACGGCATCGGAAAGTAAAGGCTCAGTCGCAAAGCCTAGTTTTGTTGGTGGTTCCTCCCAATTAAAGGGGAATCCACCCAAGCCTCAAGCCAGAGTCTATCAGATTACAGCTGCTGAGGCGCAAGATGTGCCGGATGTCGTAACCGGTACTTTTCTCCTAAATTCTTTACCTGCTGTAGTATTGTTCGATTCTGGTGCAAGTGTGTCTTTTATTTCCAAAGCATTTGCACGAAAGTTAGACATTATACCTTCCTTAATGCCTTTTCCCTTATCTGTTGATGTGGCAAGCGGAAAATCGGTCAGTGCCATCCAAATATACTATGATTGTGTGCTGACCCTAGACGGACATAATTGTGATATTGACCTTGTCCCCATAGACACCAAAGAATTTGATGTAATAGCTGGCATGGATTGGTTGGCCAATAACCTTGCCACGATTGCTTGTGCTAATAGAATCGTTTTCACGCCGGAAGGCGAAGAAATATTTGTGTATGGGGATAGACGTAAAAAGGAAGCCGCAGTGATTTCGGTGGCTAAGGCTCGGAAAAGTTTAAGTAAGGGTTGTCAGTGCTTCTTGGCTTGTGTGTTAAATACTAAGAAAGAAGGGAAAAACCTCAAGGATGTACCAGTGGTTAATGAATATCCCGACGTGTTTCCTGATGACTTACCGAGATTACCACCGGATCGATCCGTAGAGTTTCGGATTGAATTGGTGCCGGGAGCTGCACCAATTGCGCGTGCCCCGTATCGTTTAGCACCTTCGGAGATGAAGGAAATGATGGCACAGTTGGAAGAATTGCTAGAGAAAGGGTTCATCCAACCGAGTACCTCGCCGTGGGGTGCTCCGGTTCTATTTGTGCGAAAGAAAGATGGAACTTTGCGAATGTGTATAGATTATAGAGAACTGAACAAGGTGACTATAAAGAATAAGTATCCTTTGCCTCGTATTGATGATTTGTTCGATCAACTACAAGGAGCTGCTTATTTCTCGAAAATAGACCTTCGATCAGGTTATCATCAACTTAAGGTACGTGAAGAAGATGTGCCAAAAACGGCTTTTCGAACCCGATATGGACACTATGAATTCTTAGTGATGCCTTTTGGGCTCACTAATGCTCCTGCAGCTTTTATGGACTTAATGAATAGGGTGTGCCGTCCAATGCTTGACATGTCGGTTATAGTGTTTATCGACGATATTTTAGTGTATTCCAAGACGGAGGAGGATCATGCGGTTCATCTGAGACAATTGCTCGAACTTCTTCGAAGCGAACAGTTGTATGCCAAATTCTCAAAGTGCGAGTTTTGGCTACGACAAGTGCAATTTTTAGGGCATGTTATATCTTGTGAGGGTGTTTCTGTGGATCCCTCCAAGATCGAGGCCATTAAAAGTTGGGAAGCGCCGAGAAATGTTGCTGAATTTCGTAGTTTCCTTGGATTGGCCGGCTATTATCGACGATTCATCCAAGATTTCTCTAAAATAGCCGTCCCACTCACTTCATTGACTCGTAAGAGTGCAAAGTTTGTGTGGGAAAAGCCACAGATTGAGGCGTTTCAAATTTTGAAGAGTCGGTTGACTGACGCTCCTGTGCTTGCGTTGCCGGAAGGAAACGAAGATTTTTCCGTTTATAGCGATGCCTCGATAAATAGATTGGGTTGTGTGCTAATGCAACGAGGAAAAGTGATAGCGTATGCATCAAGACAGCTAAAGGATTATGAAAAGAGTCGTCCGACTCATGACTTGGAGTTAGATGCTGTCACGTTTGCTTTAAAAATCTGGCGGCATTACTTATATGGTACTAGGTGCCAGTTGTTTACTGATCATAAAAGTTTGAGACATATCTTTGATCAGAAAGAATTAAATATGCGATAGAGGCGCGCTGTGGAGTTGATTAAGGATTATGACTGTGAAATCCTTTATCACCCTGGAAAAGCCAACGTAGTGGCTGATGCTTTAAGCAGAAAGAGATATCCGGAAGCGACTTGCTATGCGCTAACGCATGTAGTTGTGAGTTCCTCTATCCTTGACGACATACGGAAGTGGCAAATCGAGGGTCTTAAAGAGGAAAATATTAAGTCTGAGAGAATGGTTGGTCAGAGTGGACTGTTAACTGAAGGTATCAATGGTCTGAAAATGTTTAGAAATCGTATTTGGGTGCCGAAGATTGGTGATGTGCGCAAAACAATTTTAGAGGATGGTCATAATTCGAAGTTCTCAATTCACCCCGGGAGTTCAAAAATGTATCAGGATTTGAAATCCGAGTATTGGTGGCCCGGAATGAAGCGAGACGTTGGTAATCATGTTGAGAGGTGTTTGACTTGCTTGCGAGTCAAGGCCGAACATCAAAAGCCATCTGGAAATTTGCAACCCCTCGAGCTACCCGAATGGAAGTGGGACCACATCACGATGGATTTTGTGGTGAAGCTGCCGAAGACCCAAAGACAACATGATGCTATCTGGGTTATTGTGGATCGACTGACAAAATCCGCACACTTCTTGCCGATACGAGAAAACTTTCCTTTGGAAAGATTGGCGCGAATGTATATCGACGAGATTATTGTGCGCCATGGGATTCCAAAGTCTATTGTTTCGGATCGTGACTCGAGGTTTACTTCGAGATTTTGGCAAAGTATGCAAGATCAGTTGGGGACGCGTGTTAATTTGAGTACGGCATTTCGTCCCCAGACCGACGGCCAGACCGAGCGCACTAATCAAACAATGGAAGATATGTTGCGTGCGTGTGTGATCGAGCTTGGCGGAAATTGGGACACGCACCTACCGCTAGTGGAATTTGCCTACAACAATAGTTATCATTCTTCGATAAAGATGGCTCCGTATGAGTCATTGTATGGCCGAAAGTGTCGAACTCCGACGTGTTGGCGAGAAGCAGGCGAGAAACCGTTAGCGGGCCCCGAATTGCTTCAAGAGACGCATGATAAGATCCAGATTATTCGTGAGCGGATCAAAGCTGACCAAGATTGACAGAAAGCATATTCGGACAAACGTCATAAAGATATTGAGTTTGCAGTGGGAGATTCAGTGATGCTGAAAGTATATCCGTGGAAGGGAATTATGAGATTCGGGAAGCGAGGAAAGTTAAGTCCTCGATATGTTGGACCGTTTCCTATTACCGAGCGTGTCAGTGCTCAAGCTTATAAGTTAGATCTGCCCGCTGAGTTGGCAGGAATTCATAACACCTTTCACGTTAGCTATTTGAAGCGAAGTCCGATCAATCCTGCAGTGACCGTTCCTTTGGATGATGTGCAAATCGATGAGCGGTTGCGTTATGTCGAAGAACCAGAAAAGATTATCGGCGACAAAGTAATTAACCTAAGGAATAAGGAGATCGAGATGGTGCTCGTTTGTTGGAAACACCACCGTGGATCTCTGATGACTTGGGAGACAAAGGCTGAGATGATGGCCAAATACCCCGCTCTGTTCGAAAGAAACTGATTCCGTGGGCGGAATCCTTTTAAGAGGGGTGGAATTGTAACGGCCCGATTATTTATGATAATCAATAAATAATATTCATTGTAAAGAATTTCGAGAATTGGAATATTAATTAATTTTGTAATATATATATATATATAAATGATGGTGTTGGAAACTATTATACATATATGTTTTAAATGTGTAGTGGGGACTTTAAAAGAAATTCAAATAATTCTAGGGTTTGATTGGTTAATATGTGAAAGTTATGGGGTAGGAAAGAAAAGAAGAAGAAAGTCTTCTTTTCCTTGCTTTAAACCCACGCAGACACACACCAAGTGTGTGTGTGTTCATCTTCTTCAAAAACTTCAAAATAGAGTGAAAAGAGAGAAAAGAAAAAGAGGAAGAAGCCAAAGTCCAACTTTGTTGAAAATTCTTGTTGGTTTCGAAAAATCCAAGAGGTACCACTCTTATTTATAAATCTTGCTATTTATTTTCTTCTCCTCTCCATCTTCGTATGAAGAAGATGAGAAACCCAAATGGGTTTTTATGAATGTTATGGAGAAATCGTTAGATCTTGAGGTATGATAATGAAATATAGTTAGAATCATCATTTTAAAACATATTTTTCAAGTTTTATGGATTTTGATGAGTTTTAGCTCAAAAACCCGAAAATGGAGTTTATGAACTCTTGATGATTCAAAAGGAATAAAATGGTGTTCTTGACGGCTTAAAATGTGTTATAAAGGGTATATATATGTTTGGGAATGACCCCAAGCCGTTTGTAATAAATATGAAAAGTTTTGGTAGTTTTGAGCATTAAATCCGAAGGGGCAAAAAGTGCAGACCTGCACCCGAGTTACCCTTGATTTTTAAAGAAAAATTTCTAAGTTAAAGGATCCGGATGACTTGGGATCCGAATTCGGATGGGGTGGTCCGAAATTCGGAGTTCGGACCGTGCTTCGGTTGGAAGGGATCCGAAATTCGGATGGTCCCTGATCCGAATCCGGATGGCTTGAAATTCGGATGTGCAGGTCCGAAATTCGGATGTGCTTAGGACCAAGTTCGGGCCGTACCTCAGACGAATTGGACCGAAGTTCGGATGGTCCCTGAACCGAACTCGGATGATCCGAAGTCCGGCTGGTGCTGATCCGAATTCGGATGGGAACTCGGCAAGTTGAGCCCAGTTCCGGCCAGAAATTGTAATTATAATTAGTCCTCGGGATCATTCACCAAAATAGCTTATATCCCCAATTGTGAAGGATAATTAGGCCAAAATAATTATGTTGGTCGATACCGAAAATTAATTAGGTTTTACGACTAATATGTCCGGATCAAAGTTGAGAAATTGTAAGCGGTGAGACTTATAAATATTATATTATGAACCTAATTGTAGGGGTTTTGACGGGTTAAGTCGCGTGAAGACTATCACTCTTACCTTGACAATTATAACTCGGTTTTGGGGCCGAGAGCGTATTGTGTATCACTGTGAGTTCTAGTATTAACGTATTTGCATGCATATCATGAATTGTATGTTACTGCTTTCGTATCATTATTGTCATTTTCATGCTTTGCCATCACATACATCATAATTATTGTTTATCACTCGGTTGATAAGTTGTTGATCGTTCGTTTGACCTCTCCGCCGAGACGGTAAGCCTGAGTGTGGTAACCCAGCGGAATCATAATGGTAAGCCTGAGTGTGGTAACCATTATTGCCTGTAAAACGATAAGCCTGTGGTGGTAATCGTATGGCATCATTGTAAACTGCATATCGATAAGCCTGTGGTGTGGTAATCGAGCAGTAGATTGTAAACCCATTGTACGGTAAGCTTGTGTATGGTAACCGCAATGTGGTAGCTTATAGCCATTAGTTGGCCTCCAAAATTGTTAGTCGAATTCATGGCATTGCATGGCATCATTCATATATCGCATGGTACTTTAATCTAGAATCTCACTAAACAACTTTGTTGTTTACCCGTTAGTTGTTATTTCTTTTCAGGATCTGTTAAGGGCAAAGGCCCGGCTGGCCCGAGTTGTTAGACATCGTTTGGAGCTCGGGTAGGAGCTCAATATTTTGTGGATGATTGGGGTGGGAGTAGCAGACTTCCATTTTTGGACTTACGCGAATTAATTGCTGTTTATTAATTCGTTTGTAACTAAATTGATAACTTAATCTTGTAACCCCAGTTACATTGCTCCGTGATTTCCGACACTCTGTTGTGTCTCATGCAAAGTGTTTGGAATCACGTTGATGATTATTAATTGCAAAAGTTTTAATTTGATCGTATTTCCGCAAGTACTCTGTATAAATTAACGTATAATGGTATCGAAATACTCGTATTAGTTGTATGGGTGTTTCAACGCGCCTCTTGCCGCAGTCAAGCCATCGTGTTCTTGACGCCGCCGATGAACTATCATTTGCTTCCAAAAGCTTCCATTTTACACCATCATATTGGTTACAAAATGTCCGCTTATAATATGCCTATACTTTTATTGTTTTTCGCTATAGCTTGAGCAATATTAAATAGATTAGAGTCTAGTGTGGATGACATAACCTATTTGTATAGATGACTTTGTGGGCTTTTAGGACACGTTTGGTACGGTGAAATTTGAAAAATAAAATCATTGTGATTTACATGACTTCTTGTCAATATAATTTTTAAAGAGAAAAAAATAAAGAAATTGATTGTATTGTAACTTTTATTACTCCGTTTGAATTTCATTATTTCCACTAGATACACTATAATTATTTGATTATTATAATACATTATAAATATTGGGTTTTCATTATTCTAATAGGGTGTTTGGATTTGCGATGAAAAAGTGCTGCAACGTTTTGAAAACTAATAAGATAATAGTTGTAACAAAATGTGCTGCCAAAATTTAGTGTTTGGTTTAAAATCTACTGTTTGTTATCACAATTATCAAATAATCAGTTTTTAAAGTATTTGGATTTGCATTTTAATTTGTAAAATAACCAAAATAATCAATTAATAAACAAATAAGCTATATTTTTTTTATCTTATGAAAAAATGTGGTAGGATTAATTTTAAACACAATAAACACTTATTAATTAATGCCATCTAAACACTATAAATCAATTATTTACGTTATTGTAACGTAATAATCTAATAATATCTATCATAACGCAAACTCAAACACCCAATGAAAAGATATTAACGTACAGCGTGAGTTTGTAGTTTGGAGTGTAGTGACCTTCCCGTTCACGCGGTTTTGCATTGCATCCCGTTCGCCGTTCGGCCTTTCTACTTAATTATGTTTTGTTTGTATCTTTAAACTTTAAATAAATTAGACACGCATGCATGCATGCATGCAACGTGATTTCATTTTCTATACATTAATTAGTTTCTTAGATCTCAACAAGCGTTTTCTAAGAAATTACGATTAATTAAATTAATTAACATCTACTTTTTCCCTTTTCATTTAATTAATTTAACCAAATAATACTATTATTTTTTTAAAATAAAATTTTCACCACAGACCTATATATATATATATATATATATATATATATATATATATATATATATATATATATATATATATATATATATATATATATATATACTCACACACACGGTCAGATTCAATTGAGAACTTTTATACATCGAGGAATAGCGAAACCACTTTATCATCATTAGATATGATGTATTAAAAGTGCATGTATATGATGCAACATACTTAATGCATATTGTGAGGTTCTATGGGGCACCACGATGCATTGTGAACCGTGGGAACTAAAAATGCACAATATATTAAATAAGGATGCATTAAGGGCATAATTGGAAGTTTAAACAATTATTTAGTTAGATTAAGATATTTAAAATATTCTATATTCAAATAACCGGATATATTATGGTAATTGCTAAAATTGTGGTTTTATTTAAAATAGATTGTATTTGTTTTGACTTTCTATCCATGCATGTCTTCATACGGTCATTTAGGAACATTTAAAGAATTATTTAGGGTCATTTAAAATATTTCTTATTAAAATAGCCGAATATATATATATATGGTAATTACTTAAAATGTGGAGTCTTTAGTTAGGATAGATTGCATTTTTGTTGACTTTCTATTCAAACATGGAAGCATATGTTTTTCTACATGCACAATTAAAAAAAATGAAATAAAAAAATCTACATGCATTATGCATCCCCAACTAGGATTTGCTAAAAACCTTCGAGTTAAAACCTTCACAAATATGCATTTGTGAAGTACAAACAACGTACGGCAGCTAAGTCCTGAACTCGATGCACAATGAACTTCAAAGCAGATGCATACCGTAGCTTCATAAAAACATGCATCATTCGAATAAGTTAATCAACTTACTAATGAAGACAAACATAACTAGGGCATAAAAAACCCCCAAATATGAAATACGGAATCACATTGTAAAACAAACACTTCTATGAACATGAAATATGCAACATTCACTTCCATTTACCAAGATAATAGAAGTAGCAAAGGAGAAAAAAAAATGCTCGCACCTGTGCAGCCGCTTTCCCCCTTTTCTTCGAAAACCCTTGAACCGTATGCATTTTATTTGTGTACTTGAAGAACAAAACTTAATCTACTTGATTATGCACGAGTGATTCTCGGGATATAGATGGATTGAGGGATATTGAGCGAAATCCGGAGCAGAGAGCAAGTATGGAAAATAGCTAAAATCGCGGGACTGATGTGGGGGAGAGGAGAATATTTTCTGAATTCAAGCATCTTCCGATTTTGCCCTTTTTTCAAGTTAATTACCCTTTTGCCACTACAATCTGAACCATTAAAATTCAAGATCTAACGGTGCATACAGGTTCCCAAAGTGCACAATGCATACAAGTGCCCCATAGAACATGACCATATATATATATATATATATATATATATATATATATATATATATATATATATATATATATATATATATATATATATATATATATATATATATATATATATATATATATATATATATATACTCACACACACGGTCAGATTCAATTGAGAACTTTCATACATCGAGGAATAGCGAAACCACTTTATCATCATTAGATATGATGTATTAAAAGTGCATGTATGTGATGCAACATACTTAATGCATATTGTGATATAACATGTCACATGCACCTAGTGGAAGATAGTTTAGGAAAAAAATATATATATCGACTTTAATTAATTCTTTTTTATATTAATTAAATATTGCATCAAATAATTAAATGCTAAATGTTATATAAATTTAATTAATACACTTTGAAATTTAACAAAAAATATATAAATTTAAGAAAAAAAATGATGAAGTTGTCGATGCGTTTTTGTTGTTTATTCTTCCGTGTTCATCATCTTCAATTATCAATCTTCGTTTATCATCTTCGGGTTTATCCTTCGTGATGCACCAAAAAATTCATCAAAAAACAACGTCTTAATCTGAAAACATTAATCTAAACGTGATGCAATAACATCTTCATCTTCTTCATGCGCTAAGGGCATATTTGGAATGCTTAATAAATTCCCCCTTTGATTTTGAAATTAATGATTATGTTGAACTTATGTTCCATTTCAATTTGAAATTAATCATTTTATTTTCCTTTAAGTTCAAAAATTAGTTAATATTGAAGATGGAAACTCCTAAAAAAATGCATGCTCCATAGTTAATTTGTTATGATTTCAGAATCTCCAGAATCCCTTTCATTTCTTCGACATATTCAATCATGATTCATGGTTGTTTGCTATGGTATCATAATATTTTTTGATGATAAGAAAATCTTTTACCAGTAGAAAATGAAATCGATCAGCCTACAACGTATTCATCCGACCATCACATTCGATCGATGAAGACGATGATAATGTAGATCGGTTGATGAAACCGATCTGCAACAACATCGCTCTCTTACATCTCTCTCTCTCTCTGGCTTACATGAATCTGGCATGATGGTCATGAATCCATGAATTGATCAATAGAGATGAAGATGATGCGATGACGATGGTTCGAAGATGGCGATGGTGACGGTGGTGGTTCAAACATGGCGAAGATGACGGCTTGAAGATGGCGAAGATGATGTTTTGAATATGGCTGAGATGATGGTGGTGGTTCGAGATGCATCCGATGTTAAGAAGACATTGTTGAACCCATGAACCATGAACATAGATGATGTGAAGAATACGATTTGAAGGATGAACGAAGTTTGTTCGAATTTGAATGATGGTTCGAAGGTTGTTCGATTTTCATGGTGATGTACGATGAAGTGATGCATCACGATGATGGACACGTTGAATATGAAGATGATGAAGGATGAACAACAATGATGCATCGTATTATCCATGAAGATGATGAACACAAATAATAATGAACCATGAACATGATGGACACGAAGATCTACCGGGAATCGTGTTGTGATAAGTGTTTTGCATCGACTAGTTCATGCAAATTTTGTGTATGATTTTTTAATTTGTATAATATTTGAATCAACGATGCATCAACATCTTCACTATTTTTTTTTTTCTTTAGAATTTATTATTTAATTGTTTTATGTAGTATTCTACTAATATAAAATTAAATTGATTAATCTAGATATGTATTTTTTTTTTCTTGCATCACCAATGCACATGCATATTGCAGCAGATGATGCATCACAAGATGACATTAATCTAATGGCTATCAAATAGTTATTTTAGTTTTACTATGCATACAAAGATTCTAAGAACCTGCATGTGCAATAGAAAACCAATGTACGTTAGGAAACCTCAGGAAACCGAGTCGATCCAAATGTTCAACCGTCCGTTCAATTGAATTTGGTCCACGACTTTTATGATTTTCCATAAAAATAATATATTAATTTACTTAGTTGGGAATCAAACCCGAAACCTTTTGGTCCATAAAACAATGTTTATCCATCAAGCTAATAGCTCTTTTATTATCAAATTTGTTGATACATCTATACTATATAAAATAAGAAAAACACTTGAAATTTCTGAACCATTGGATGGAAAGAAATCAATGATCCAGATTAATGACAACTCATAATTATTTATGAAATGTCTCTTATACCCTTAATTAAAATCAATAATTATACATATGCCATTTTTTTAAATTCATTTTTCATATTTACTAACTTAACTTAATTACATTAAATTTTGATTTTAATTTTTTCATTAATGAATTAATATTAAATTAATATTTACCTAAAATATATATGTGTCATTATTATCCTTAATGATTATTGTTAAATTCAAATATAAAAATTTGGATTTAAATGTAGAAGTGTAGTAAATAAAGATAAATTTTTTTGTTAATTATTTTGCTAACAAAATTTAAAATTTAATTGATAAAACTTCAATTGTGAATATAATTTTGATTGTTGATTTTCAGATATTTCATTTTTATATTTTATCATTTTCAAAATATATACACATTCACATAATTGAAGTTTTTTGTTTCTTACATTGATATTTCATATTTGAAGTTAATTAAAATTAAAAGAAACATTTTTTTGCAAACACGTATTATCTGTTTTTAATAATACAATATAATAATAATTTTTTATTTAATATCAAACAACTATGTATTTTTTTATCTTTAATTTAACTAGCTTTCAATTTTTTTATTTTAATTATATATAATTTTTATAATAATTTATTTAAATATAAAAAAATATGCATTTTCTAAATGAACCCATGTAATACATGGGTCTCAAACCTATATATTATAATAAAACAAAACAATTCATGTCATATGTCACTTCTACAATACAAGAAAATTTTATTTTTCCACCTCTTTTTCCAAATTTAACATCTTAACTTAATTGCATTAAATTTTGAGTTTATTTTTTTCATTAATTAATTAGTAATAAATTAGATTTTGTAACATTTAAAATTAATGTTTACCTAAAATAAATATCTATCATTATTTTCATAATAATCATAATTAGATCCAAATGTAAAAATTTGAATTAGTTGTGGAAATTATTATTATTATGTATAATAAAGGAAAACATCAAAGGTCACGTGTCACCTCTACATTCACCAAAAAGATAATCACAACTTATAAAAAATAAAAGATAAATACAATTTAATATTTTTAAAAAAGATAAATATACTCTATTTTTTAATATGTAAATAATAAAAATAAACACAATTATTATTTTTGTATGTTTTTATTTTTACTCATATACATTTTATATAAATAAATTTAATAAAAAATATCCACGTAATACGTGGGTTATAAACTAGTTTCTTTTATAACAAAGTTATTTTTTAATATATTAACTAATTAGTGCATCGTAAAAAAAACTTAGTGAATAAAATTCGATGTTGATCTTTGAATTAGTGATCTTGGGTTCGATATTTAATAAATTAATATATTAAATAGTTAGTTTATTATTAAAATAAGTATGTCAGTGAATTTAATAATAAAGTGACTTGTAGATTAATGGTTAAAGCATTATGTTATTAAATTACAGTTCTTGGGTTCGAATCTCAGCTAACTAATTTATTGTTTTATTTTTGTGAAGATGCATAAAATGATAGACTAACTTTCAATTTGACGAGTCAAAAACTTGCTTGATTTGATCGTCGTACTGACCCGACTCACGATGCATCAAATGATCGTGATGCATTATGATTTTCTTTGCGATGCATTGTGGTACAATTGGACCTATCGCATAATGCATCAAGTGATCGTGATACACAGTTCTTCCCCGAGTGATGCACAATGCATCAAGTGATCGTGATGCACAATTCTTCCTATGTGATGCACAATCCTCTCCACGAGGTTTCCTGAAGCACATTGGTTTTCCATTGAACCTACCACTGTTATATATATAGGGGTGGGTTCAATGAAAAACCTCTATGCATCAAAGAACTTTGAAGAACCACAATGCATCACTAGAAAATCGTAATGTATCACGTAGAAATCGATGTATCACGCGGAAATAATGATGCATCACGCGGGGATTGTGATGCATTTATGGTGGTGCATTGAGGTTTTTCGATGAATAGAGATTCTCCATTGAACCATTCAATATATATATATATATATAGATTGAGGTTCTATGGGGCACCATATGCATCGGGAACCAAATGAGAACCAAAAATGCATTGCTTGTTTACAAAGGGTGCATTAAGGGCATTTTGGGAATGCTTAATAATATATTGTTAAATTACAAGATTTAATTTAATATTCATCATTTATTTAGGAAACTAAATAAAATGATCAACCACCTTCCCATAAATCCATCCCCTTTTCTCTCTCTTTCCTTTTCTCTTTCATGATGCACAACAGCAATGCATCACGACAATGATGAACACATTGAAGACGTTGATGAACACGTTTAAATTTCAGAGATGCATCACGAAATTAACACGTTTAAATGTCGAAATATATCACGATTTTGGTGATGCATAATGATGGAACAAAGACGATGATGAATATGGCCGAAATGCATCACGATTTTGGTGATGCATAATGATGGAACAAAGACGAGGATGAATATGGTCGAAATGCATCATGTTTGAAATTGAATTGGATGAAGATGCATCGTGTTTGAAGACGAATCCAATAAATTGGATGAAGATGCATCATGTTTGTTTAGATTCGGATAGAATATTTTCTGAATTCAAGTATTATCCGATTTTGCCCTTCCGCGCGCAAGAGGTTATGCACCCGTGCACCCATTTTCAAGTTAATTACCCTTTTGTCACTACAATCTGAACCATTAAAATTTAAGATCTAACGATGCATACAGGTTCCCAAAGTGTACAATGCATACAGGTGCCCCATAGAACCTGACCCTATATATATATATATATATATATATATATATATATATATATATATATATATATATATATATATATATATATATATATATATATATATATATATATATATATATATATATATATATATATGTTGAATGGTTCATTTGAAAACTCAAATATGAGTGAGAACATAAGAACCAATGTGAATCTTTATATCAAAAAAAATCTATGGATAAAAAAATAATAATAAAGGATGTCATTCTTGTAATTATGTAAACTTTTAATAGTGAAAAATCATAAAATGCAAATAGTATTTCAAAAAGAAAAAATCTGTATATTTTTCGTCTTTTCTTTCTATTTTGTTTCCTTAATGTATTTATATTATTTCATTCTCTTTCATATTTCCTTTCATAAAAACCATTTTTTTATAAAAAAATGTTTTTACAAAACAGAATTTTAACTATGTGATATAAATAGTAAACAATTACATAGAATATGTATAATACCTTTTATAGAACATTAGGTATTTCATGTAGATTATTATATCTATATATTTTTATGTAAATTAACATAGATTCTCATAATCCAAAAAACACAAATCAATTCATAAATTCGTATTTTTTTCATAATATATTTTATATATTATAAATAAAAGATAATTGAACAACTACAACAATAACAATATTCTATATAGAATATATGTATTCTATGTAGAAAATCATATATTCTATATAGAATATGTATTTTGTATATTCGTATGTAAATTGAAATACATCCTCACAATCTAAAAAATACAAACAAGTTCATACATAATGTTTTGTTCATAATATATTTCATATATACTCTATATCATAATGATTTAACTGCTATATCAATAACAATATTCTGCATTAAATATGTATATTATGTAGAAAATCACATATTTCGTATAGAAGTTGTATTTTATATATTCATATGTAAATCAAGATACATTCTCATAATCCAAATAATAGAATTCAGTTTATATATCTATGTCTCCTTAATAACATGTAATAATGCATACTTGGTATAACATGTATTCAATATCGAATGTCACGTATATAGAATTCTGTAGACGACGATCTGAGATAGATAAATCAACAATAAACACGTACATCTAAAGGAGATCGAGACTGTGAACAAATACATTCGAATCTACCAGATTTGTCGACGTTTAATTTTCAATATAACAATAAATATTTGGTATAACATGCATTCCATGTAAAATATCACGTATCCAAAAACATTCAAATTTTTTGAATCATATATAAAATCTTTTGAACAAAGAACATATATCTAAGTATCACATTCCATATCTAAATTTCATAAACAAATTGGCTTCTTGAATTCATCTTTCATCATCGTCATTTCATGACCATTGTCGCTTCCAGATCATGACAGAGATAAGGTAGGAGATAAAAAAGAACCATAATTTATCGGGAAACCGAGAAACCGCTTTATAGTCATTGGATTAGGTGATACATCACGCATGAATCATAATGCATCATGCAGGAATCATATGTATCACACACGAATCAGATGCATCACGCGCGAATCATGATGCATCATGCGAGAATTGTGATGTATCTGTGGTTCTTTCTTGGTTTCCGATATATTATAGTTCTACCTTGAACCCCACTACTTGTGTGTATAAATTTTATTGGTTGCCAAAATCTTCCAGTATATAAAACCCGCAAAGTAGAGTCGTACTCCAATCATTTATTTTGGAGTTTATTACAAAACAATAAAAAACAAATATATTTCACGTTCATCAATAACATTTTTTACACCCATTAAAGTTATACATTAACATCGTTTTATAGGTTGGATTTGACTCATTCGCGGATTGGTCTTACGCATAATCTTTCAAGCGATTATCAAGGTACAAATTTCTATATGTTTTCAACGTACCTCTTGAGTAATCCATCTCTGTGTGTAACTTTATAACAAATTTATAAATTTCTTGTGATATTTATTTCGTTAGTCTTGCTATCGAATTGTGATTTATTTCTTCATGTGCCTTGCTAAAACTGGCAAAGTAGAGTCGTACGCCAATCATTTATTTTGGAGTTTATTACAAAACAATAAAAAAAAACAAATACATTTCACGTTCATCAATAACATTTTATAAACTTACTAAAGTTATACATTAACATCGTTTTATAGGTTGGATTTGACTCATTAGCGGATTGGTCTTACGCATAATCTTTCAAGCGATTATCAAGGTACAAATTTCTATATGTTTTCAACGTAACTCTTTAGTAATCCATCTCTGTGTGTTACTTTATAACAAATTTATAAATTTCTTGTGATATCTATTTCGTTAGTCTTGCTATCGAAAATTTTATATATGGAAAAATCGTTTCAATTTATTAAAATCATTATTGAAGGTTTTGAAAATCTTGAAAATTTAATTGGATATGAGATATACTTTGGCAAACAATTGTGAAATCAGACTGTGGGACTTCAATAAATTATGATAGGGGTCGACCCAAGGAGGGTCCACAAGGCTACGGCCCAGAACATCAAATTATCGAGAGACATTAAATTTTCAGTCTAATAAGTAATATATTAAATTTTGTTTTTTTGTGCAATGTTTATATATTCATTACTAATGACAAAATTATAATATCAGAGACGAGAACAAGGAAATCATAAAATATAACAAGTGACAAAAAAAATACTAGTGTAAAAATGCCAAAGTGCGAGAAATTTGTTTTACTTTTCAATTAGATACTCCTTGCCTGATTTTCAAATCACACAGAATAATAAGGGATCAAACTCATTAATAAAAGAATTAAGGTCATACAATAATAACGTACTTTTTCAAATATATTAATATGGTACAATCATTTTTTTTTCTTACCTATATTATGTACTTTAGTTTTCCAATCCAATATAGTACATTTCTATATAGAGCCCGTACTTTTAATAAATTTAATATGGTCCGATTGAGGTTTTTCAACCATGCTCTATGTAGAAATGATTCATATTGAAATGGAAAACTAAAGTACATGTACGTATGTATAAGAAAAAAAGTTCATTTATTATATTGATACAGTTGAAAAAGTATGTTGATATTGTGCTACCTTAACCCTTAATAAATAATATTCTCTATTTTTAAATTTTTTTAAAGAGACATTATTCTTTTATCTTGCCCAGGGCATGAAAATGCTCGAGATCGGTCCTAATTATGATGTGATATTTTTATTGCGAATTTTTTAGTATTTGTTACGTTTGAATTGTAGACATTAATTAGACACGAAATGGAAATATCGAGCTAATTACTTTTGGAGGTATCACATGCATGTAATTATGGTGCCAATGACATGGTACTTCCGTGGCAGTGTGATTAGTCCACTGTGTCTCCTTTTGATTGATATTGCAATTATATTTTTGAGATGATATTAGCTCGTGGAAGGCCTTTTGTATATTTATGAGGCGTATGGATCGATTGTAGACTTTAGATGTTTTGCGGATGTTGCATGTGTGGTTTCATACACTCCTTCCAAACCGGATACATTGAATTAGTCGTTCAATGTAATATTTTGTTATAACATATAATATATCATTTTGGCATTTGTTAGTGCACAGATTTTTGAGTTTCAAAGCCTTCAAGTGAGAGATTGTTGTGGTGTAGGCTTCGGTGATATATTAAGGGCAACCGACACTAGACTCTCTTAGGAAGACGGCCCATAGATTAACTAAGAAAACGTTCAATCTTATTTGTTCTATATAATCTCATGTACTTGTAATCATTCGGTATCACCTCAATAATACAAAATCGTAGTTGTCCCTGTGGACATAGGTTGGATCATTGACTCAACCACATAACATCGCGTGTTATTTTCTTTATTGTTTTATGTTCATGTGTGTGTGTGATGAGATAAACCGTAAGAGTTCACATAAACCAAAACTGAAAGAATAATTCAAGTCAGATCCAAAGTTCGGGTCCTAGGGTAATCCAAAGTTTGGATTAATAAAAAACCAAAGGATTTGCTCAAGTATGCTCTTAAGTTAGGATCTCATGATGATCTCAAGTTTAGATAGTTTACATTTGAGGTTGGATGGTGATTTTTCGCGTATTTGGCTATTAAAATCAAGAGAAAGAAGAAAGCCTAAGTTATACCAAATACCACTGGCAGTGTACCAGTCGTAGATAGTATAGCTAGAAGCTAACCTCGGGAATTATCAAACTCAGGGAACGGCAAAAAGGATCGAGATACCGATACTAAGATTATCACTAATATCTAACCATTGATAAGGGTTGATGATGATTTAGAACCTTAATTTCTAAAACTATGCTATCTAACAAATTATGACAATTTATAAGAACAAAAACTAGCACAGATTTATATCAGATGTATATTAAAAAGCAACACTCACTTGATTACGTCTTTTAGGATTAGCGAAGTAAAATCGTGTAAAAACACTTAAGATGTTTTTGGTCAAAGAAGGTTAAGATAGAATTAAATCCAACTGTTTAAAATCTTTTAAGCTTAAGAGTTTGAAACTTGGATGTAAAACCGATTCATGGACATCTTCTATTAATTTGAGAAAATCAACAATAAATGTCTTTTACGATCAATTAAGTCAACTAAATCTAGCTTTTAGAGATTAAAACTGTCTACACGTCAAGCGCTCGGAAATAACTCTAAATATTCAATTTAGCCGCATAAACATCAATCAATTCTAAGGAAATCAAAGATTAAATTAATCCTATAATCACAATACTGCTAAGAATTAATTTGCATACGATGATTTCACAATTTATTAATTAATCACCATCTCATAATCACAATATTGCTAGAAACAGCAACCAATTAATAAACCAACTTAAATTTGATTGAGTTTATAAAAATCAGCATTAATAATCAATAATCATGATCACAATATTGCTAGAATATCAACTACAATTCTGATTTTACGCATATTAATCGTATGAATCGAGATTACATCAATGAACCAAACACTTTTCAACCAAAACCATCAAATACTTCATTAATCCATGTAAAAACGTAACCAAGCAAGTGCTTGGATGAACTACTCACTAATCATGATAAAAACTACAGAAATAACGAGATCTATACTAAACATAATAATTTCAGAAGTAAAAATTGGAAAGAGTGTACCAAAATCCGGATGAACAACGAGAAAATCCTGCAACCGAATGCTTGAACCACTCTACTAGCCGAATGCTTTCCTAATCTATCCTAAACTAAGCTGAAAAACATAAAAATACGAAACACCTACTAATCGCACCTCAAAATGTGTGAAAAAGTTCGTCTAAAATATGCATAAAAAAATAACGAAACGGCTGCTGACTTTTATATTTTTCTGTGATCGCGGCCGCGCTTAATAGATCGCGGGCGAGATAACAATCATGGGCGAGTTCAGTTGATCGCAGGTAGGCGCGGTCGCGCTGTATCTGTCGCGGCCGCGATCAGGTCAACTTGGTCAAAGTCAACAGAATTCCAAGGGAGGTCGGCTTAGCCCGAAAATATGACAAATAGGATCCAATATCCATTCTTTTCCACTTTAGGCAACCTTCGAACTGCGAAACACAAAACATGGACAAATCAGAGTTGTATTTAAACAATTCAAGGCAAAAATACCCAAATCCGAGGCAAAATATGACTAAAACTATGTACAAAATATGTCATAACAAATAACCCCATACTTGAGCGTTGCTTGTCCTCAAGCAAACCTGCTCAAAAATATCCTAAACTAAGCATCATTTCACATACCTCTCAGATATATCGCGCATCTAGACTCCATAGCAATAAAGATCCGTAAAAGAAAGTAATAAAAACTAAAAATCACAAGAATGAGCTATCTAAACCAAGAGACGCAAAAACTATGAATTAACATGTCGGATACTTTCGAACCTAGCAGCATGAACTAACACCTCACAAGGATATCACTCAACACTCATACGTGTATAGGCTAATGTGTGTATATGCACAAACATCCACTCGGTGCCAAAAATGTCAACAATAATAGCATAGGCTTGAAAGTAAATCACATCTTCATCACATGTAATGAAAGCTTAGCACAAAAAGGACTTATGGGATGTAAAGGGGGCTTAGGCTAAGGGAATGGATAATATGGGAAAAACCGGTGTAAACAAGAATGGAAAAGATCTGATTAAAGAAACAGCAGCTAAATATAACTAGAATTCAAACTGTACTAAATAAGAATCTCAAAAACATAAACTAAAAGCTATCTGTACACAGTACCGAAACATCCCTCAACTGGATTATAATCATCATTAATCCCAGGAATTTATTACTTCTTCCTTTTTTTTTTTTTTTCTTTCTTTCTTTCTGCTTTTCTCAGAATAATATCCTTGGATTCTAAGACCATATAAGCTGTCATGACCGAAGCTCAAAAACCACTGTCAATACATAACTAAAATCGGTGCTCAACGATTTAGATTAGCAAAGACCGTATGAAAAAGCAACGTGGAGCACCATAAAGCTAACATACTCTCAAAATACTCAAGAATATGCATAAACGCTCAATAACGTAAACCAAACAAATCCAGATAAAAATACTGCTGCTTCTTAACCAAGATCCCAAATAAGGGTAAAAGCAAGCAAAAAGGCTAATAAAGGCTTAATAATGGGGGTGTCACCGAAAATGAAAGGTAAAAGGCTCAAAAAGGGGGGTGACTATGGGAAATAAAAGGGTGAAGATGAACAAAAGAAAGATAAAAATGGGATATCCTAAAGTTGCCTTTATTTGTGTGCTAGATTTTCAAAAATCGTGATTTTGACATGAATTTAAACTCAAGTTCTACTTTTATTTATCAACACAGGCATAACCACAAATCAAACGAAAATGAGCATAATGATGATGCTATATGGCTCAAAATCTCACGCAAGAAATGTAAAGGGTACTATGCGTTATATTCATGCTATTTCGGTTCAAAAAGTCACAACATGTCATCAAACGTCTCTCATTGTTCAAACAACATCAAACTCACAATTATAGTCTCGCATACAGTCCAAACAGAACAATATTACTAAAGAGTCTAACGCACATCAAAATGAGAGATAAATATGAAAATTTGCTAAGTATAAGATTCAAATGCATAAAATGCATTAAAGCAGGCTAACATTGGACAAGCAACTCAAAAATGCCAATTTTATCACCCTACCCCACACTTAAAATAGACAGTGTCCTCAATGTCAATCAATAAGCACAAGTATGGAAATGAGCGATAAATAAGAACAGAAAAAAAAACTCCCTGAAATGCTGAAAACTGCCAGGCGGATCTAGACTGATGAAACTGAACTGAATGCCAGCAAACATCACTGCCATGGTCCAGCCTCGACTGATCACAACCACAACAACCACAAGAAACATTAGCAGCCATAACAGAAATAAGAGAATCAATACGGAATATATACATCACAACTACAACTAAACATGCGATAAAGTAAATAAATACATGCCAACAAAAAAATAAACTAGAAAAGTACAAATATCCATGCTGTAAAACTGCCACTACTCTGGAGGAGGAGGATCCCGACTGCGAACGAAACGCACGCGAAGACGAGGGCGGACCGGAGGACGCTGAGGCTCTGAGGACGGACTCCGTCGACGGGTATGAGAGCTGGAAGCACCAGGCTGAGAGGCAGGAGACTGAATAAATATATCTGTCTGAAATGGCTCAGACTCGATAGGTGAACGGTGTGGAGAACGGTAAGGAAGGGTAGTGGTGATAGTGGCGGGGGTAGGGACAATAGGGGTGTCAAATGGGAGGGTGGGGGGAAAAGAAGAAGAAGATGGCACAGAGAAAGGGGGAATGGAGGAAGGTGGTGGAGAAAATGGGCGAGGGCGGGGGCGGTGGGTGAGAAGAGGGGAAGAATAATCATAAACGTAAGAAGAAGACGGAATAAGGAAAAGTCGGGGAGGAGGTGGGGGAGGAAGGTGATGGGCTCTGGCATACTCGGAATCGATGAGGAAATGATGGTGATCCGCTATCTCAGCTGCGAGGCCAAAAAGGACACCGCGCTGAGTCAACGGAGTCGACACATCAATCATCATCGGGTAAACAACAGGGGGCATAGCGGAAGCGGAAGGCGCAGGGGGGAAGAAAGGGGAGGCTGGGAAGGTAAGGGGAAAGTGGAAACGGGAGGGGAAGTGGTAACGGAAGGTGGTGAAGCTACCGAGCCCGCCTGGGCAATCTCTGCCTCATCAGCCTGCGGCTCCATCTCATGCTCCTCGACGGCGTCGGGATTAACCCAACCCAGGAGACGTCGGCGATCGGCCGTCAGCATACCCATCGTCGCCAACGAGTCAGACCCAAAAATCATCCTCTGCGCCTCCGGAACAACTGTCAACCCCTGCTCGACAGCGGCATCAGCAAAAACACCCAAGCTACGCGCTAACCGCGTAATATAAACACCTCCAGCCATCGGGCTCGATCTGACGCGACCTGCGGCTCCCACAAAAAACACAGCTAGCCAATAGGCAAACTGTATAGTACACTCTCGATCAAGAAGTCGGCTGAGCATCATCAGATCTCGATGTGAAACTGTGCCCGGCTCCTTCCGGCATGCGATGCTGGAAGCAATGATCCGAAAAACGATCCGAAGCAACGGGTCACGAAAGGCAGTAGCCTTCGAGCTGTGCGAATTGTACACACCCGAAGCGACGGTCGTCCAAAAACCGGCCTCAGAAAAACCCTCTGCGGGACCACGCACGGCAGTACGAAACGCTGGGTCGCTGACCTCGTCTGTGGTATATAGCCCTGAAAGAACGCCGAACTCTCGAAGAGAGATACGACGCTCGACGCCACCTAGGCGAAAGCTGATCGAGGTAGCCTCATAATCAGAGCTCGTGGCGTCAAAAAAATATGTCGACAAAAACTCCAAAACGAGCTCCCGGTAAACTGGCTCGTCAATCTCCAGCAGCCGCAGCAAAGCAGGCGGTCGGGAAGTACTGATCGGAGGGTGCGCCAAGATCCCTCGAAGATGAGAGGCAATGCCTAACGACTCCATAGCGCCCCATGCCACCCCATACGTGGGGACCAATCCCTTGGCCTCAAGGCGCGAAAGCTTCGCCCTATCCTTTGGGTCCCCAAAGATAAGAAATCGATGGGGTCCCTCAGGAGGACGACGGCCTCCGTCACCACCACCAGGAGGGGGAGGGGGCGGGGGAGCAGCAGCAGCCTCAGCCATGGCTATCTGCAAGAAAAAGAATAGACAAAAATAAACGAAACACGCTAAAATGCAGACAAATATAAACTACTATAACCCATAAAAGCCTAAAAATATATGAAATAAGGAACCCCTAGAAGAAAACTAAAAACGAACCAAAAGAAAAGAAAAATAAACTAAAAAGGAAACAGAAACTAAAGATGAACCTAAGAAAAGGAAATAAAACCCTAAATAAATCCTAAACAAACTAAATGAAGAAGAATAAACTGAAATAGAGACTAAAGTAAAAACCTAAACAAAAATAGAAAGAGAAATAAAACTAAAATAAAGCTAAATTTCAAAATAAAAAACTTATAAAAAGAATTAATCTACTAAATTAATTAAGGAAATTGCCTTAACATAAAAACTAAAAAGTAAACTAAAAATTAAACTATCCTAAAATAAAATGGGCAAAAATTAAATCAAAACTAAGAATCTACCACTTAAAAATTAAAAACTAAAAGATACGACATTAACGCTAAAAACTAACTAACAAAAACTAAACTACTTAAAACTAAAAATGGAAACCAACAAAACTAAGAATTAAAATTAGATTAAAACTAAACTAAAGTTTAACTTACAATTCTAACATATAAATCTAAAATAAATCTAAAATTTTTGCTTTTTATTTATTTATTTTTTTTTTTTACACGGTCGCGGGCTCGACCGAGATGATAAACTCGGCCGCGACCGAGAACTCGGCCGAGACTTAGCCTGCGATCACCCGCGATCGAAACCAGAGACAAAAACCAATTTATTACCACAATGTAACCGAGAAAAGCAACTATCTAACTAAAAATTAAGGAAACTACAGTATTTCATTAACCTAAAATCCTAAATAAGCAAAGAAAACAAGAAAGAAACAGATGAATAGATCTACCGAAGCAATAAACATAAGGAATCATTAAACAAACTAAACTAGGGATAAACTATCGAGCATAGCAATCTATTTTGAGAAAAACAGAACAGGAACATCGAACATATCGATTTTATTCAACTAAAACTCCGAGAACTTCTAAATAACCGTGAAATCGACAGAAAATGCAAGCTAGAAACTATAAACGATAGAAAAATAAGAAGAATAATAAAATGTACCTGATTATCCAAGAGAAAAGCGATAGGAAGAGGAAGAAATGAAACAAGAATCGCGAACTATGCAGCCGGAACGAACAACGCGAGGAAAGTGTGTGAGTGCGGGAAAAGAAAGAATGATCCGCGATCTGCTACTTTATATAGAAAAGCGAGCGCGGTCGAGTTCAAATAAGCGCGGCCGCGATGGAAGCAGATATTTATTTGATTCCCGCTCATTTGAGCGCGGCCGAGATCATCCCGACGCGGCCGCGATGAACTCTTTTCCAGAATTATGCAATCAGTTTGATTTAAGCAGAGTCCAGAGATGTAAATCTCCAAATTCAACCAAAATGACCTAACCAACTCAGTTATTACCCCACACTAGACTGGAAACAACCTTCTAATATTGATCAAAACTTTAAGCTTTTATTGCGACTTTAATTTCAGCACAACTTAAACGGAACTTAAGACTAAAATTAAGGTAAATGCATGCAACGATTGCGAATCAATTATTATAAAATTAAAGCTCACCGCATTTGCCAAATAGCTAGAATAAACCAAATGAACAAAAGCAAGAGAATTTAAGAAATGCATTTGAATCTAAACAATGAACTAACTAAATGCAAAAGACTTTGAAAAGAAAAATTCAGAGTTGACTTTTAAAAAGTCAAACTGCCTTCACACTTTTATTGAATTAAGCACCCGAAAACCTGAAATAACGAAACAACGAACCAAGTGAGTAAAAGATGCTATGATTAGGTTTTATCAAAGCTAAACAGTAAAAGAAATTAAGCTACGAAACGCAAGTAATTGAGAATTTAATTATTCGAAACAAGACTCAAAAAGTCAAAAGACAATTGCAGGAAGGAAATTAAGCTTATAACCTTTGAAGAAAACACCAATAACATCGAGCATGCAATCCTAAGACACAAACTCAACGCAAAGGGGACTTATTTAATGTGAAAACAGTCGAACACCAATATAAACTAAAACAGTCAAAGACATGTAATAAGAATTCAAATGAACTAGTCTAAGAAAGACTTCAACTTATGAACATGCATAAACGAAAGGCATAGCTAACAATAATCAATAAAATAAAGTGATTATTATTGACGGGGTGCCTCCCGCAAGCGCTAGAATGCAAACTCGAGTCTCCAGCTAGACTCGGCCCCAAGATAATCAAACAGAGACGGGGGCCAGGCTAAATGTAGCCTCACAAACCTGCTCGATGGATGAATCAGTATAGAGCTTTAGTCGGTGCCCATTTACTTTAAAGTTTCCCGATGAATGTTCTAATTCGACCGTCCCATAAGGGAACACTTGGGAAACAGTAAATGGTCCCGACCATCGAGACTTAAGCTTACCAGGAAACAGCTTCAAACGTGAATTATACAATAACACCTTGTCGCCAATGCTGAATTCCTTGGTAGATATCTGCTCATCATGTCGTCTCTTCATCCTCGCCTTATCATCCTCGCCTTATAGATCGACTCATTCGTGTAGGCGTCCTCCCGTAGCTCATCCAATTCATTTAGCTGCAACTTCCTTTCATTACCTGCGCTTGACAAATCAAAATTAGACCAACGTAAAGCCCAATATGCCCTATGCTCTAGCTCGACAGGAAGATGACACGCTTTGCCATAAACTAGCCTATAAGGTGTAAGTCCGGTAGGCGTTTTGTGAGCAGTCCTAAATGCCCAAAGCGCGTCGTCGAGCTTGTCAGCCCATCTACTCCTATGCTCACCTATTGTTCTCTCTAAGATTCGCTTGAGACCACGGTTGGTCACTTCAGCTTGGCCATTTGTTTGCGGATGATATGGAGTCGCTAAT
>JAANYP010000501.1:0-21257 GCA_020465985.1 Centrapalus pauciflorus
GCTAAACCCAAGAAACTTCGAACTTCAGATACGTTTTTCGGCGCTTCCCACTTCTGAACCGCATCAACCTTTGATGGATCTACGGCTATTCCCTCACCCGAGACAATATGTCCTAAAAACTGCACCTGGCGTAACCAAAATTCACATTTGGAGAATTTTGCGTAGAGTCGCTCCTTTCGTAACAATTCTAGCAATTCTCGCAAATGCGTCGCATGATCAGATTCAGACTTGGAGTAAATCAAGATGTCATCAATGAAGACTATCACTGATTTATCCAGCATTGGTCCACATACCCTATTCATAAGGTCCATAAATGCGGCCGGGGCATTTGTGAGACCGAACGGCATTACTAGAAACTCAAAATGGCCGTAACGAGTACGAAATGCAGTCTTCGGTACGTCAGACTCAAATACCTTGAGTTGATGATATCCAGATCGAAGATCAATCTTTGAGAAGTAGCTAGCCCCTTGCAGTTGATCAAACAAGTCATCAATTCTAGGCAGAGGGTATCGATTCTTAATAGTTACCTTATTTAACTCCCGATAATCGATACACATGCGAAAGGTACCATCCTTCTTCTTAACGAAAAGAACCGGAGCACCCCAAGGAGAAGTACTCGGACGAATAAACCCTTTTTCCAATAATTCCTGCAACTGACTCATCATTTCCTTCATTTCATTCGGAGCAAGACGGTAAGGGGCTTTCGCGATAGGAGCAGCACCCGGTACAAGGTCAATATGGAATTCGATTTGACGATCTGGTGGCAAACCAGAGATGTCATCCGGGAATACATCAGGGAATTCTCGAACTACAGGTACATCAGACACGGTCTTTTTAACTTCTTTAGCATCTATGGCATAGGCTAGATAGGCGGAACAACCTTTGGTTAGGCACTTTCGGGCTTTCATTACAGAGATGAGACCTAAATTCCGAGTCTTTCTATCGCCATAAACATAACGTTCACTTCCTTCGGGGGTTCTAATTCTAATCATCCTTTTAGCATAAAGGATTTCAGCATTATACGTCATAAGCCAATCCATTCCTATAATAACATCGAATTCTCTAATCCACATCGGTATCAGGTCAACGTCCGAGGAGAGGTCATCAATCACTAGCTTACAGGAACGAAAGACTCTATTCACAGTCACAAAATTCGAGCTAGCAGTTTCTATGTCTAAGGGTGCAGGTAACATCACAGGGGCAAAATCAAACTGTTTAGCAAACTTTTCAGACACATACGACAGATTAGAGCCAGAGTCAAATAAGATTAAGGCAGGCATATCATTAACAAGAAATGTACCCGTGACGACATCAGCAGTCTCTTTTGCCTCTTCGGCTGTCATCTGGAAAGATCTCGGTTGATTCCTCGGGGCAGAAGAACCTTTGACTGATTGCTGAGGTGAAGATGTAGGCGGAGGAACAAATCGGGGTCGGGTACAGTCTTTAGCATGATGCCCCAACGTAATGCAGTTTCTGCAAGCCTCATTGCGCCTGGGACATTCTGACCTATCGTGACCGCTCTGTCTACAGCAGTAACATTTAACGAACGCAGGATCGCATTTCCCCTCATGAATTTGCTTGCAGCGAGGACAAGCAGGCTTTGGCGTCGAGGTCACAGCATACGACTTAGCTTTCTTGGAAGACTGCTTATCTCCCTTCTTCGAACTTTCACTCTTCCTTTCCATTCTCTCCTTCCCAGCTTTCTCAGATTTTTCCTTCTTACTAGATTTAGCAATAAAAGGACACGCTCGCTCAGGATAGATTTCAAGCTCACCTACCCTAGCAATTTCCACTGCCTCAATATAACTTCTCGGTCTGCCAGATTTCACAAACTTCCGGATTTCTCTATCCAGACCATCCACAAATAAATCTCTTCTCCTTTCGTCGGTATCAACAGGGTGATCAGATAATAGCGAGAGCCTGGTAAATTCCAGCTCATAGTCCGTCACGGATCTTGTACCTTGCTGAAAAGATAGCAGGGTTTTCTCCATCTGGCGCTTAACATCCTGGGGGCAGTACTTTTCTTTCAGATGAATCTTAAATTGATCCCAAGTAATGGATTTCTCCATTGCTTCAGACATGGGATTCGTAATTGACTTCCACCAACGGCCAGCTCCATCTTCCAACATTCCCGTCGCAAATGTCACCTTATCTTCTTCATTACACTTGGAGAGTTTAAACGCTTTCTCCACATTCGCGACCCAGTCCATAGCTTTAACAGGATCAGATGACCCCGCAAATGTACGAGCCCCACATTTCTTAAAGTCAACAAATGTACACTCTCGTCCCACCTTAACGTGATGGTCGGAAGAGTCAGTCTCACTTTCATCAGAGGACACATGCCTATGTTTCCTCTTCCTATCTTTCTTCGGCTTCGCTAACATTTCTTCCCTATGCTTCAGTTCTAATTCCTGTAACTTAAGTTCTCGCAACCTAAGTTCTTCTTCACGGCGCTTAAATTCCATTTCACGCTGGTTTACTTCGTCAGTCTGCATCACTGCTTTACCCTTGGTCAACAAATCCTTAATCTCCCTAAATCGGTCTTCAACTGCCATATCAGTCTGCAGTCGGTTCCTATCCATCATAAGCTGCATTTGCCTACGGTTATCCTCATTCATCTTATGAACGAGGTCAATCAATCGAGCCTGCTGGGGAGGCACAGGGGTGGCAGTACTGCTTGAGTCATTAGCAGTATTTTCAGGGTCAGTGCCTAAGTCCTCTACATGAACAGATTCTTTGTGTTGATCAGTTGCAGCATCAGCAGCTTTATCAACCCTTGAGGAACCGGCAACAGTCGGATTCTTATCAGCCATTGGCTGAAAATATAAAGGAAATAGCTATTATTTCCTGATTCAAATAAGCACAGTTCGAGTCATAATTCCTACGTCAGATAATCATATCTAAATTCATAGATATGAAGGCAGTTAATCAGACTCACAAAGTCAAGTCAAAGTCAAGTCAAAGTCAAGCAGTCAATCCCTTCCCCATCCTATCAGTCATCATTTGCCTATCTTAGGTCAAGTTGTGTGGGTAGTCCTTTACTAATTAGGTTACCCTAGGCCTCGGTGACTTGTTCGGGAATTCAGAGTCACATAGTCCATACCATACCAGTAGTTTAAGTATCGGGTGGCCAATCCGATGATTAAACTGCTGCTCTGATACCAACTTTGTAACATCCAAGTTTCCACAAACAGTACACGTCATAATGTTTCATTTCATTAAGTAATAAATATTACTAATTGTTTGATACCACAGGTCCATCAGCATGAATACTTAATTACAACAATATTTTAAAATCAAATGGTGGTCTAACTAGCTTCTAAATCTTCAATCAGAGTGCGGAAGACTGAACAAGCTACCCGAGACCGCAACATCTTTCAAAATAGGCGTCATCAAAAATCCATAAGTCTGCTATTCATCAAAGTCCAGATTCACTTAGCCTGGGACGAACTACCTGCTATGGTCTTGCCTTTATCAGCTTTTCCTGAAAAAGAGTTGTCATGACAGAGTAAGCTAACAATGCTTAGTGAGTTAACAGAGTTCCATTAGTTACCACACACATATAACATACTATCAGATCCTGTCGGCAACACGTCAGAGACGGCAAAAAGGTTGGGAGACAACCCAGTCGGTATTCCCATGTGTAAGGCCGAAGCCCTACGGAAAGTGTATGGAAACAAGTCAATTAGGAAAGGAATCTGCAGAATTCCCTCCTGTGAATGGAGATCTCACATTCGGTCCGGTCGGATAATGCAATATGCAGCGGCAAATATTTATACAGTCAAGTAAGCAATAAGCATGATACGTATTTACATAAAATGTAAAAGTGAACATGCAATCAAGGCAATTCAAGTGTCTAGCTTCAGTAATGTCAAAAGTACGTTTCTACGATACAATATAGTATTAAAGAAACATGCAGCAACAGTCAGAAGTTTCCATACAGTCAATACATTCACCAATAAGTATCGAAATATATGCAAGTATTTAATGAAAATCTGTCACTCACAGTAGTCCTTAGTCAGATAGTGCTTAACGAATTAAGCTGTTCAGTTTACTCTGTCAAATCGGCGGGTTCCTGCATTTCAGTTTCAAGTCTGGCATTTCAGTTCCAAGTCTGTGACATAATCTATATAACCCTAGTTACATAATTAGGTTATTATCAATTCTGGCTGTCGAGTCTGAGGTAGTTCCTATCGTCCCAAGGTGAATCTATTCTTATCAGGTTAATACGATTCCTCTAATTATAGATGTGTGGCCTTGAAACAAAGCCAATCGTATTACTTAGCAAGTTGAACAGGTCATACACATTTTAAGGGTTCGTACAGAGTCTGATAATTCATTTGTGCATAAAATAGATATGCAACTTGAACTTGTGAGTTTTATCATAATCATATTATACTTTTGATTACAATAGGTTGTTTAATAACTTAATCTGATTTAGGAATTAATCTTAGGCTAGGAACTAAATCAGATTCGAACTAAGGCAACAGATTCGAATAGCATTAGATTCGAACATCAATAGATTCGAACATCAATCTTGAATCTAGGGGGATCAGATTCGAAATCAATAGATTCGATGCTAGGAAGATAGATTCGAAGTACATACAAAATAGATTCTAGGGAATAGATTTGACTAGGTTAATTTCGAATTAGTGAAATAGATTCAAGCCATCCATAGATTCGAACCATACATAGATTCGAACCATACATAGATTCGAAACCTACACACAATTCGAGTCTAGGTGATTAGATTCGAAACTACACACCCTCGAGTCTAGGGAGATAGAATCGAAGCATAGCCATTCGAATCTAAGAGTTTAGATTCGAAATTCACTCATTCGAGTCTGATCATAAATCACTCGAATCTGTTCTATATGTTCAACGATTTTCCAGGTTCTAACAACTAAATATGAGCATAAATGAAAGAGAAATGGTTACTAACCTTCGTCCAAGCTATAACCTTCGACTATGGATGATTTCCAAGCAAAAACAGGTCCTAAACGGGGGCAAATCAGCTTCAAAAAGAGGGAATATGAGCAAACTCGAAATTGCTCTTTCAAAACCGAACCAAAAGACAGAAATAGGGTCGATCTTACCTTAAATCCGGACGAAATCAAACATGCAATGGTAGATTCATGAAGAGCTCGACGATCTCTATCCGATGGCGTATGAATCACGAGAATCCGACGGTTCGATTAGGAGAAATTCTAGAGAGAAGGTGAGAGTGTAGAGAGAGAAGGAGGAGAGTCCAAATTTCCAAACCTAAGAAATGAGGAGGGGATCCCATATTTATAGGAAAATAGGAAAAAGATCAGATTTTCTACAGAATTTCCGGAATCGACCAACTTTATTTCCCAACAATCCGACTTGCATAAATGTCTTTTAGTCACATTTTTATTCATTTTAGTCCGTTTTGTCACTTTCAGTCTTTAATTTGTCATTTAGCTGAATTTTAATTATTAACTTAATTTCAGCTAAATTTTGGGCAACATTTCATAATTAATTATAACTTAATATAATTAATTATCACAGATTCATATTTTCAGTTATTTACTAATAATTGGATAAAATTGCTTTATTATCCAAAGTCTGTTGCTGTAATTTGTATTTAATAAATTACGGGCTGTTACACAAACCGAATGGCATTACCTGGAATTCGTAATGTCCATAACGAGTTTTGAATGCTGTCTTGGGTATGTCTTCTTCCCGAACCTTTACTTGATGATAACCGGATCGCAGATCAATCTTAGAGTAGAAGCTAGATCCTTGTAGTTGGTCAAACAGGTCATCAATTCTGGGGAGAGGGTAGCAGTTCTTTACCGTTAACTTGTTTAGCTCTCGGTAGTCTATGCACATTCTGAAGGATCCGTCTTTCTTTTTCACGAACAAGACCAGAGCTCCCCAAGGTGAGGAACTTGGTCGAATGAATCCTTTATCCATCAACTCTTGTAATTGATTGGATAGCTCTTGCATCTCAGAAGGGGCGAGTCTATATGGGGCCCTTGCGACCGGTGCAGCTCCCGGCACCAAATCGATTTGAAACTCTACTTGCCTAGTCGGCGGAAGTCCAGGCAAATCTTCCGGGAAGACCTTCGGATAGTCACGAACCACCGGAATATCCTCGAGTCGCTTCTCCTCCGACTCTTTTTCTACAATTTGCACCAATACTGCATGACAACCTTTCCTAAGGCACTTTAATGTTCTTAGGCCGGATATGACATTCAACTGTCGGTTCTTTCTTTCTCCTTGGACTGTTAGGAACTTCTTCTTGTGGAGTGGTATCCGTACCACTTTCTTACCACACAAAATCTCGGCATGATTGTGTGACAACCAATCCATACCAACTACTACATCAAAACTTCCGAGTTCGATAGGCATAACGTCTATCTTAAAGGGATGATCTGCCAGCTTCAGTGTGCATTCCTTAATGATACTACTTGCCTCTATTATTTTACCGTCAGCCAGTTCTATTGTATAAGAGGTGTCTAAGGGAAAAGGAGCGGCATTCAATTGCTTACTAAACTTATCAGATATAAAGCTCCTATCAGCCCCAGTATCAAAGAGTACGTAAGCATAAATGTCATTTAAATGAAACGTACCTCATACTACGTGGGGATCTTGACGAGCGTCACCTGCTCCCAACACAAAAGCTCTCCCATGAGCTCCTCCACCATTCCTCAGCTTCGGGCACTCACTCTTGAAGTGCCCAGTAACTCCACATTCAAAGCAGCCTTTTTGATTGCTGCCACTGGTTCCCGGGGCTCCAGATTTACAGTCCTTGGCCATATGCCCCAAACGTTTGCATTTTCCACAGTGGGTTGGACAGGGATCCTGGTCGTGATGGAAGGTGCATTTAGTGCAGAAAGGCTTGGTACCGGTATAACCTCTTCTTGGCTCAGCTCCCGCTGCGTAAGCCTTAATGGTTTCGGGCTTTTTGGATTGTGAACCCGCATTCTTCCTAGTCTTGTCTTCCCACTTTCTCTTGTTCTCCCCGGCCTTGGCTTCATTTCTCCGGGCTACTTGGTCCATAAGATTATTGGCCATCCTGATGGCATCCTGTAGGGTGGATGGGTTTGAGGCAGTCACATTACCTTGAATTTGAGGAGCGAGTCCCCAAATGTAACGTTCGATCTTTTTGTATCCGGGGTCACCATCTGAGGGCACAGAATGCTCAGCTCATGAAATCGGTTGGTGTACCCCGTCACATCTGTTCCCTTCATCGACAGGTTCCAGAACTCCGATTCCATCTTCTGGAGTTCGTTCCTCGGACAGTACTCGTTCGTCATTATTTGCTTCAACGCGGACCATGTGAGCTGGTAGGCTTCATCGATACTTACAGACTGGACATAGGAATTCCACCATGTGAGGGCGCTATCTTGTAGAGTGTGAGTAGCAAACTTCACCTTATCTCCCTCAGCACATCCGCTGACGCGAAAGACAGATTCTAACTTCTCAAACCATCGTATCAAGCCAACGGCTCCTTCAGTTCCGTTGAAATACCGGGGTTTGCAACTTAAAAATCCTTTAATTCCACAACCTTTTGCGTGGATTTCAGTTCCTCTCGTGGTGCGGCTAGCACCACCATCTCCATTAGCTGAGCTATTCCTATTTGCCTCATACGTGGCTATAGCGGCAGCCACTCTTTGTGCGACTAGCTCTTCAATGTCAGCAGCGTTCATTGCTCGTTTCGGCAGCATTATCTTAAAATTTTAAAGAAAAAGCATAGCGTAAGAAATTGAATCTTAAAGAGGTAAATTTTCCTTAAAGCACAATACTATAATCATCAAACACAATTTCATAAATAACTTGAAATTTTCATTAATCATTCGAAATTTTCTTACATTAGGGGCGGGTTATTACCCGAACATTTTGTCCTATACTATTACATGATATTTTCCTACTATTACAAAGATAGATAGAGGTGCACTAAGTGTGGGAGTGATCGGGGGTCTCTCCCTTTTCCATCGCGTTGAGGCGCTGAGTCAGCTCCTCGATCCGAGCTTGGCTTTCGGCTAGTTGCTGCCGAAGCTCATTCAGGCCATTCTGTTAGATGGTGAGAGCATGCTGGTTAGCCCAGTAGATGTTGGAGTTTTGCCACTCCTCCCGCTCTAGACGAGCGGTCATCCCACCGATATCTAAGTTAAGTGATCGGATCTGGTGGTCATGCCTAGTCGACCGTGCTATCAGAAGTGGTATGGTTTGCTCGGTAGGCTCTTGGGTGAGGGTCGGGACAGGTGCGGAGGATGGTCCTCCTATCTCGAAGTTGGGAGGATTTCCCTCCATCTGCCTCCATTCGCGAAGGGTCTCCGGTATCCAGGTCCATCGCCGGGCGTCTACCCGTCGGTGTGGTGGTGGGGGATTGGGCTGGGGAGTCGGGACAGGAATAGACTCCCCTCTTGGTGGGTTCACCCGCTTTCGAGGTGTGTACAGCATTTTGGGGCCGTTAGGGTATGGCCTATACGGCTTATGTGACGGTTCGGCTGGATGGTATGGAACACGAGCAGGGACCGTTGGAGGCAATGGATCTTCTTCCTCCATCGGCTCTTCTTCCGTCTCCCACATCGGATCTTCCGAGGGGTCCTCTTCTTCCGATGTGTCTTCCTCGTGGAAAATCTCAGTGGCCGTGGGGCTAGCAGGAGTGTACTCCTCCTCTGAATCCGATATGATGATTGTTTCCGGATGGGACATGATTTCTGCTATCAAGGTCCATTCATAGTCTTTTAGTTAGTTACAAGTTACAAAATATTTTCTAAAATCAGTACATCTTATGTGCAGTTATAGTCTAGGGTACTAATGCAACCTAGTTCACTATAACTATGGCTCTGATACCAATCTGTCACACCCTGCTACCTCGGTTGGCAGCGAGACGTGACGAGTGCGGAAGCGTAACCATAATCATAATGAACGGCCACTATATGGACGTTTTCAAAAATACATCGATATAACTTTAAAAAGTAGAAATGTTTTACATAACTCGTAAATGATAAAGAGTAGTTCGCAAGGTACAGAGATTTAAATACATAATTAAATTATCCAAAATAATGCAAATAAATCTCCGACGGTTTGAAAAAGAATGCGACTCCTTAAGTGCGGAAGCTTGAAAGTAGTTACTTCTGAAGGCATACTTGCCTTAATTTCCTGAAAATACACGCTAAAATACGTCAACAAAATTGTTGGTGAGCTCATAGGTTTACACGTAAATCTGACTTGTATGGACAACAATAATAGAGTTTGAATTTATAAAATCATAAATTCCATGTTATGTATTACATATAAACCATCATGCAACCGAAGCTTAATTGAAATGAGTTTGCCCTGTGCAGTATTCCCATACGTAATACCGTGTGTTAAATATATATGCACTCGTTGTTAGCCGAACCGAGCTAACCCGAATGGGGGACATGACTCCCAATAGATCTATCCATGATATATTCACGCTTACCAATAAATGCAATTAACGGTTCATGATATAAGGGCGGATGGAACCACATGTGTAATACATAATTGAAATGACGTTGTTGTTCTGTCCATATAAAAACGAAGCATGTATTTCATCCCCAAAACATAACATTGTGAAAATAGGGGCTATGAGAACTCACCGAACTTGTGATGACAAAACTATGCGCAAAAATGCAAATGTGCGTTGTTTGATGGGTGATGAAACCGGAGGTGTTTAACCGAGTCCTAAATGATAATAAGGACTTAATATCACTAATATATGATAACATGTATATTTATATATTTTTATGTCTTAAATCACCCAACATTACAAGTTTATAAATAAAATGCGCTTAAAACGTCAAGTTTATATATATATATATATATATATATATATATATATATATATATATATATATATATATATATATATATATATATATATATATATATATATATATATATATTGTCACACCCCGTTACCCCGGTTGGCAACGAAGCGTGACGTCGCGGAAGCGTAACCATAATCATAATGAACGACCACTATATGGACGTTTTCAAAGAAATACATCGATAAAACTTTAAAAGGTAGAAATGTTTTACATAACCCGTAAATAATAAAGAGTAGTTCGCAAGGTACAGAGATTTGAATACATAATTAAATTATCCAAAATAATGCAAATAAATCTGATGAGAACCTGTCCAGGGACCGAGATGACGAAGATCCGTTAAGGTGGAAGATCGGACCTATCACAAGATCAAAATCCAAGATGTTCCAGGATGCTCTCAATGGAATGATTAAATATTGTCGGAATCAAGCTCCCGTTTGTTCGCAAAACAACCAAGCACGCTTCCTAATGTTGATCCAAGTTGAAGACTAATATTAGTCCAAGTTTTGGAGCCCAAGTTCTCACTTTAATCCACAAAAGCCCAAAAATAAATAAAATTCGGCCAAGCCCACCCATGTGCATTGTTTTGGCCATAACTTCCTCATTTTAAGCCCAATTTGAGTGAAATAAAAGCCCACTTCAACCTTAGCCTTTTTCCTATATTTTCAAGAATAAAAAGGGCCCAAAATATGTCCTTAGCCACATCCATGAATCTGCCCATAAAGGTGTCCATGTTAAAGAACTTGTCAAAGATTAAATTCAAGGCATTTTGAAGGTTTTCTCAACATTATGGTCATTTACTTGGAGGAGATAAAGAGATAGAAGTTACTTGCATGATTAATACCTACTAGAAGCTTCAAGTGGTGAAATGTCAATAATGCCCTTTTGATAAGTAGTCTTGCTTATTTGATAGCTTATCGTGATAGCTTGTGCAACTTATCTAGATAAGTAGTTGGTCTTATATTCTCTCCTATAAATAGGCACTCAATGTAACCATTTCAATCATCCTTCATTTTTGAGTAAAATTGTGAGTTTTTAACTCTTATTGTTCCTTACGAACTTTTAGAACTTATCGAGTGTTTTAGCTTGTGGCGTTCGAAACTTATCAATCAACTTGGTGGGGTTGATTGTGGCGTTCTCTATACCAAAGTTCTTGCCTCGTATATAGGCAACGGGTCGCGGTTCCACTTATACCAAGGTTCTTGTCTTGTTTATAGACAATGGGTCGCGGTCCTATCCAAGTTACTTGAAACAACCATTAGAACGATCGGGCAATCGTGATCTATCACACATTCCTCGGGTGAGATCACATCATTTGGTATCAGAGCCAGGTTCTATTGGTTTGTTTTCTACTTTATATTTCATTCGTATCATCTTTTACTTTCTTTCTATTCGTCCTTTCATTTTAATTTCTTCTCTTCATCATTGCATTATGGTTCATGTTTGTAGTGGATCCTGTCAAAAATTGACTTGGTTGCTACTAATTGATTTTTTAGGGGATCATACGAGTTCTTTAGTTTTTTTTTCTGTTTATTCATACTTTGCATCATTTGTTCCTAAAAACAAAAGGAAGCAAAAACACAAGCAAAAAAAAAAAAAAAAAAAAAAAAAAAAAAAAAAAAAAAAAAAAAAAAAAAAAGAAATCGCAAAAAAAAAGTACAAAAAAAGATAAAAAAAAAAGGGTAAAAAAAAGCGCAAAAGAAAAGACAAAAAAAAGGAACGCAAAGTAAATTATAATTCTTGTTAGTTTTCTTTATTTTCATTTCCTTTTCTATTTACGTACTACTAGCATTGTTCATCTTGTTATATTTGGTTTTGTCAAATCTCTTCTTAAAGTTGTTTGGTATGTTTTGAATTCCTCAAGGCCACAAGCCCACTTGATTTTGATTTCTTTTAGTTTGTTTTGAACTTTAAGAGTTAAAAAGAGTGGTAAAAGGCGGTGTGGTAAGATCATTAGAGGTTAAAAGCCAAACACAACATACACGAGAATCGAGTGAACATAATTTTGAGTGAAACACGTAAGGGAGTGCGGGGAGGATATAATATTTTTATTGTTATTACTTTTTGTCTTCTATTTTGTAGCAAAAAAAATGACGGATGAGCAACCTCCTCCTAATCTTCAAGTTCAAGCCATGATGGAGGAAATGCGACGATTGATGAGAACGGAATTCAACCAAATTCATGAAAGAATGGACCGATTGGAGACTGAAAGACCACAACGTATCCGCACGCCATCACAAGTTTCTTATGAAAATCATGACGACGATGGAGGAAGTGACGGATGGGAATCTGAAAGAAGAGCTCCTCGACGAAGGCCCCGAAGAGACAGCAATTTGAATTCTATCAAGATGAAAATTCCATCGTTTCAAGGAAAGTCAGATCCGGAAGCCTACATCGATTGGGAAACTAAAATGGAGTTCATCTTTGATTGCCATGACTACTCCAATCGTAAAAAAGTAAAACTCGCCGTTGTTGAATTTTCTGATTATGCACTAACATGGTGGGATCAACTTGTGATTAGTAGGCGAAGAAACGAAGAAAGACCCATTGATACATGGGAAGAAATGAAAAGGGTCATGAGACGACGTTTTGTACCAAGTCACTATTATCGTGACCTTCACAATAAGCTCCAAGGGTTGAAGCAAGGAAGTAAGTCTGTTGATGATTATTTCAAGGAAATGGAGGTTACCATGATCCGAGCCAACATTCTAGAGGATCGAGAAGCTACCATGGCCAGGTTGTTAAATGGCCTCAATTATGAAATTCGTGATCGTGTTGAGATGCACCATTATGTGGAGATTGAAGACATGGTCCACATGGCGGTTAAAATTGAAAAGCAACTCAAGAGAGGGGGTGGATCAAGAACGAATACCTGGAAGGCGGGTAGCTCCAAAAGGCCTGAAAGTTCATCATCTTTTAATCCCAAATCTGGTCCAAAACCAACAAGCCCTTCCAAGGAGAAAGGTAATTCTGATGCTCCTAAAACTCGTGACATAAAATGTTTTAAGTGTCTTGGCAGGGGTCACATTGCAAGTCAATGTCCAAATAAGCTTGTAATGGTGCTTAGAGAAAATGGAGAAATTGAAACAGATTCTTCCGAATCATCACAAGAAGACACGGATGGTGAAGAAGAGATGGCTGTAGAAGGAGAATTGTTGGTTGCAAGGCGAGCCTTAAGCACTCATTCCAAGGAAGAAGATGATGCACAAAGGGAAAACCTCTTTCACACTCGGTGTTATGTTCAAGGCAAGGTATGTAGTGTTATCATTGATGGTGGGAGTTGTACTAATGTGGCTAGTGTTTCCATGGTTGAAAAGCTAGGATTGCCGACGATGAAGCATCAAAAGCCATATAAACTCCAATGGCTTAATGATAGTGGTGAGGTGCGTGTGACGAAACAAGTGTTGGTGTCATTTCGCATTGGTAAGTATGAAGACGAGGTGTTGTGTGATGTGGTACCTATGCAAGCAAGTCATTTGCTACTTGGTAGGCCATGGCAATACGATCGGCATGTGAAACATGATGGCTTCACCAACAAGTACACTCTTGTTCATAAAACCAAAGCCATAACTCTTGTGCCGATGTCACCGAGTCAAGTTTATGAAGATCAAGTCCGACTTCAAAGGGATGTGAAAAACAAAGAAGGTGAGCCTAATGAAAATAATGAACACAAAAAAGGTTCAAATGAAAAACAAAAAGATAAGAAAATATTTGTGGGTGAAAAGGAAAGTCAATATTGTGCATTTGCAAGAAGGAGTGAAATAAAGGAAGCCTTGAATTCGGAGATGTCTTTTGTGCTTCTTTTGATCAAAGAAGCTTATTTAATCACAAATGATTTGGCCGGTATTCTCCCGAGCAAAATTAAATCTCTTTTGCAGGAATTTGAAGACTTGTTTCCCGAGGAAATTCCCAAAGGATTGCCACCAATTCGCGGGATCGAACACCAAATTGACTTTGTTCCAGGATCTTCCATTCCAAACAAGCCGGCGTATAGAACAAATCCGGAAGAAACCAAAGAGTTGCAAAGGCAAGTTAAGGAATTACTTGAGAAAGGATGGATTCGAGAAAGCATGAGTCCGTGTGCGGTTCCCGTATTGCTGGTACCTAAGAAGGATGGATCATGGAGGATGTGTGTAGATTGTCGTGCCATCAACAATATCACGGTAAAGTATCGCCATCCAATCCCTCGATTAGATGATATGCTTGATGAATTGTATGGCTCAAAGTTGTTTTCAAAGATTGATCTAAAGAGCGGGTATCATCAAATTCGCATGAATGATGGTGACGAATGGAAAACAGCTTTCAAAACAAAGCATGGTTTATATGAATGGTTAGTTATGCCTTTTGGGTTAACTAATGCTCCAAGTACGTTCATGAGATTAATGAACCATGTTTTGCGTGATTTTATTGGGAAATTTGTGGTCGTTTACTTTGATGATATTTTGATTTATTCTAAGAGTTTGAATGATCATCTTGAGCATCTAACGTGTGTTTTGAGTGTGCTTAGGAAGGAACAGCTTTATGCGAACTGGAAGAAGTGCACTTTTTGTACCGACCACATTGTATTTCTTGGATATGTGGTTAGTTCTCATGGAATATCTGTTGATGAAGAAAAGGTAAAGGCTATTCAAGATTGGCCAACTCCAAAGTGCGTAAGTGATGTGAGGAGTTTTCATGGTCTTGCAAGTTTTTATCGCCGATTTGTGAAAAACTTTAGCACCTTGGCATCACCACTCACCGAAGTGATTAAAAAGAATGTTGGTTTTAAATGGGGCAAAGAGCAAGAGCAAGCTTTTGAAAAACTGAAGTTTCATTTAACTCATGCTCCTTTGCTTTCTTTGCCAAATTTTGATAAAACTTTTGAGATTGAGTGTGATGCATCGGGTGTTGGAATTGGTGCGGTTTTAATGCAAGAAGGAAAACCATTGGCATATTTTAGTGAAAAGTTAAGTGGTGCAACTTTAAACTATCCCACATATGACAAAGAGATGTATGCCTTGGTTCGAGCACTAAAAACTTGGCAACACTATTTGTGGACCAAGGAGTTTGTCATTCATTCTGATCATGAGTCCTTGAAGTTTCTAAAAGGACAACAAAAGCTCAACAAGAGACATGCTAGGTGGATGGAGTTTCTTGAGACATTTCCATATGTCATCCGATTCAAGAAAGGTAAGGAAAATATTGTGGCTGATGCACTTTCACGAAGGTACTCTTTACTCTCTTCTCTTGACTCTAAAATTCTAGGTTTTGAACAAATCAAAGAGTTGTATCGTGAAGATGTGGATTTTGGTATGATTTTTCAAAGTTGTGAAAAGGGCTCTTTTGAAAAGTTTTTCATACATGATGGATTTTTGTTCAAAGAATCAAAGCTTTGCATTCCAAACACTTCTTTACGTGAACTTTTGGTTTGGGAGGCACATAGTGGAGGTCTTATGGGTCATTTTGGTGTGGCAAAAACATTGAATATTTTGCAGGAACATTTCTTTTGGCCAAAAATGAAAGTTTATGTTGGAAAAGTTTGTGAAAAGTGCATTGTTTGTAAACAAGCCAAATCAAAGGTTCAACCTCATGGTTTATACACTCCTCTGCCTATACCAAGTGAACCATGGGTTGATCTTTCTATGGATTTTGTGTTGGGATTGCCAAGAACTAAAAATGGCAAAGATTCGATATTTGTGGTTGTTGATCGGTTTTCGAAAATGGCGCATTTCATTCCATGCAATCGAACCAATGATGCCTCACATATTTCAGATTTGTTTTTCAAAGAAGTGGTTAGATTGCATGGCATGCCAAGAACTATCGTCTCGGATCGGGACACAAAGTTTTTAAGTTACTTTTGGAAAACGTTGTGGGGAAAATTGGGAACAAAGCTTTTGTTTTCTACAACTTGTCATCCCCAAACGGATGGACAAACTGAAGTTGTGAATCGTACACTTGGTACTTTATTAAGATCAATAGTGGGGAGAAATGTGAAAACTTGGGAGCAATGCTTACCCCATGTTGAGTTTGCATATAATCGAAATGTGCATTCTGCTACTAAGTTTTCACCTTTCGAGATTGTGTATGGATTTAAGCCATTAACTCCTATGGATTTAACTCCTTTACCTGTGAATGAGTATTTGAATTTAGATGGCAGGAAGAAGGCGGAATTTGTCAAGCAAATCCATGAGCAGGCAAAACACAACATTGAAGAGCGCACCAAGAAGTATGAACAACAAGCAAACAAGGGAAAAAGAAAGATTATTTTTGTACCAGGAGATTGGGTGTGGCTTCATTTGCGGAAGGAACGGTTTCCAACAAAACGGAAGTCAAAGTTAATGCCAAGAGGAGATGGACCATTTCAAGTGTTGCAGAAAATCAATGACAATGCTTACAAACTTGATCTTCCAGATGAGTATAATGTTCATGATGTTTTTAATGTAACTGACTTGACTCTGTTTGATGCAGGTGAAGATTTGAGGACAAATCACTTTCAAGAGGAGGGGAATGATGAGAACCTGTCCAGGGACCGAGATGACGAAGATCCGTTAAGGTGGAAGATCGGACCTATCACAAGATCGGACCGAGATGACGAAGATCATTCCATTGAGAGCATCCTGGATAGGTCCGATCTTGTGATAGGTCCGATCTTCCACCTTAACGGATCTTCGTCATCTCGGTCCCTGGACAGGTTCTCATCATTCCCCTCCTCTTGAAAGTGATTTGTCCTCAAATCTTCACCTGCATCAAACAGAGTCAAGTCAGTTACATTAAAAACATCATGAACATTATACTCATCTGGAAGATCAAGTTTGTAAGCATTGTCATTGATTTTCTGCAACACTTGAAATGGTCCATCTCCTCTTGGCATTAACTTTGACTTCCGTTTTGTTGGAAACCGTTCCTTCCGCAAATGAAGCCACACCCAATCTCCTGGTACAAAAATAATCTTTCTTTTTCCCTTGTTTGCTTGTTGTTCATACTTCTTGGTGCGCTCTTCAATGTTGTGTTTTGCCTGCTCATGGATTTGCTTGACAAATTCCGCCTTCTTCCTGCCATCTAAATTCAAATACTCATTCACAGGTAAAGGAGTTAAATCCATAGGAGTTAATGGCTTAAATCCATACACAATCTCGAAAGGTGAAAACTTAGTAGCAGAATGCACATTTCGATTATATGCAAACTCAACATGGGGTAAGCATTGCTCCCAAGTTTTCACATTTCTCCCCACTATTGATCTTAATAAAGTACCAAGTGTACGATTCACAACTTCAGTTTATCCATCCGTTTGGGGATGACAAGTTGTAGAAAACAAAAGCTTTGTTCCCAATTTTCCCCACAACGTTTTCCAAAAGTAACTTAAAAACTTTGTGTCCCGATCCGAGACGATAGTTCTTGGCATGCCATGCAATCTAACCACTTCTTTGAAAAACAAATCTGAAATATGTGAGGCATCATTGGTTCGATTGCATGGAATGAAATGCGCCATTTTCGAAAACCGATCAACAACCACAAATATCGAATCTTTGCCATTTTTAGTTCTTGGCATTCCCAACACAAAATCCATAGAAAGATCAACCCATGGTTCACTTGGTATAGGCAGAGGAGTGTATAAACCATGAGGTTGAACCTTTGATTTGGCTTGTTTACAAACAATGCACTTTTCACAAACTTTTCCAACATAAACTTTCATTTTTGGCTAAAAGAAATGTTCCTGCAAAATATTCAATGTTTTTGCCACGCCAAAATGACCCATAAGGCCTCCACTATGTGCCTCCCAAACCAAAAGTTCACGTAAAGAAGTGTTTGGAATGCAAAGCTTTGATTCAAGAGAAGAGAGTAAAGAGTACCTTCGTGAAAGTGCATCAGCCACAATATTTTCCTTACCTTTCTTGAATCGGATGACATATGGAAATGTCTCTAAGAAACTCCATCCACCTAGCATGTCTCTTGTTGAGCTTTTGTTGTCCTTTTAGAAACTTCAAGGACTCATGATCAGAATGAATGACAAACTCCTTGGTCCACAAATAGTGTTGCCAAGTTTTTAGTGCTCGAACCAAGGCATACATCTCTTTGTCATATGTGGGATAGTTTGAAGTTGCACCACTTAACTTTTCACTAAAATATGCCAATGGTTTTCCTTCTTGCATTAATACCGCACCAATTCCAACACCCGATGCATCACACTCAATCTCAAAAGTTTTATCAAAATTTGGCAAAGAAAGCAAAGGAGCATGAGTTAAATGAAACTTCAGTTTTTCAAAAGCTTGCTCTTGCTCTTTGCCCCATTTAAAACCAACATTCTTTTTAATCACTTCGGTGAGTGGTGATGCCAAGGTGCTAAAGTTTTTCACAAATCGGCGATAAAAACTTGCAAGACCATGAAAACTCCTCACAGCACTTACGCTCTTTGGAGTTGGTCAATCTTGAGTAGCCTTTACCTTTTCTTCATCAACAGATATTCCATGAGAACTAACCACATATTCAAGAAATACAATGTGGTCGGTAAAAAAAGTGCACTTCTTCCAGTTCGCATAAAGCTGTTCCTTCCTAAGCACACTCAAAACACACGTTAGATGCTCAAGATAATCATTCAAACTCTTAGAATAAATCAAAATATCATCAAAGTAAACGACTACAAATTTCCCAATAAAATCACGCAAAACATGGTTCATTAATCTCATGAACGTACTTGGAGCATTAGTTAACCCAAAAGGCATAACTAACCATTCATATGAACCATGCTTTGTTTTGAAAGCTGTTTCCCATTCGTCACCATCTTTCATGCGAATTTGATGATACCCGTTCTTTAGATCAATCTTTGAAAACAACTTTGAGCCATACCATTCATCAAGCATATCATCTAATCGAGGGATTGGATGGTGATACTTTACCGTGATATTGTTGATGGCACGACAATCTACACACATCCTCCATGATCCATCCTTCTTAGGTACCAGCAATACGGGAACCGTACACGGACTCATGCTTTCTCGAATCCATCCTTTCTCAAGTAATTCCTTAACTTGCCTTTGCAACTCTTTGGTTTCTTCCGGATTTGTTCTATACGCCGGCTTGTTTGGAATGGAAGATCCTGGAACAAAGTCAATTTGGTGTTCGATCCCGCGAATTGGTGGCAATCCTTTGGGAATTTCCTCGGGAAACAAGTCTTCAAATTCCTGCAAAAGAGATTTAATTTTGCTCGGGAGAATACCGGCCAAATCATTTGTGATTAAATAAGCTTTTTGATCAAAAGAAGCACAAAAGACATCTCCGAATTCAAGGCTTCCTTTATTTCACTCCTTCTTGCAAATGCACAATATTGACTTTCCTTTTCACCCACAAATATTTTCTTATCTTTTTGTTTTTCATTTGAACCTTTTTTGTGTTCATTATTTTCATTAGGCTCACCTTCTTTGTTTTTAACATCCCTTTGAAGTCGGACTTGATCTTCATAAACTTGACTCGGTGACATCGGCACAAGAGTTATGGCTTTGGTTTTATGAACAAGAGTGTACTTGTTGGTGAAGCCATCATGTTTCACATGCCGATCGTATTGCCATGGCCTACTAAGTAGCAAATGACTTGCTTGCATAGGTACCACATCACACAACACCTCGTCTTCATACTTACCAATGCGAAATGACACCAACACTTGTTTCGTCACACGCACCTCACCACTATCATTAAGCCATTGGAGTTTATATGGCTTTTGATGCTTCATCGTCGACAATCCTAGCTTTTCAACCATGGAAACACTAGCCACATTAGTACAACTCCCACCATCAATGATAACACTACATACCTTGCCTTGAACATAACACCGAGTGTGAAAGAGGTTTTCCCTTTGTGCATCATCTTCTTCCTTGGAAAGAGTGCTTAAGACTCGCCTTGCAACCAAAAATTCTCCTTCTACACCCAACTCTTCTTCACCATCCGTGTCTTCTGTTGATGATTCGGAAGAATCTGTTTCAATTTCTCCATTTTCTCTAAGCACCATTACAAGCTTATTTGGACATTGACTTGCAATGTGACCCCTGCCAAGACACTTAAAACATTTTATGTCACGAGTTTTAGGAGCACCAGAATGAGCTTTCTCCTTGGAAGGGCTTGTTGGTTTTGGACCAGATTTGGGATTAAAAGATGATGAACTTTCAGGCCTTTTGGAGCTACCCGCCTTCCAGGTATTCGTTCTTGATCCACCCCCTCTCTTGAGTTGCTTTTCAATTTTAACCGCCATGTGGACCATGTCTTCGATTTCCATATAATGGTGCATCTCAACACGATCACGAATTTCATAATTGAGGCCATTTAACAACCTGACCATGGTAGCTTCTCAATCCTCTTGAATGTTGGCTCGGATCACGGTAACCTCCATTTCCTTGAAATAATCATCAACAGACTTACTTCCTTGCTTCAAGCCTTGGAGCTTATTGTGAAGGTCACGATAATAGTGACTTGGTACAAAACGTCGACTCATGACCCTTTTCATTTCTTCCCATGTATCAATGGGTCTTTCTTCGTTTCTTCGCCTACAAATCACAAGTTGATACCACCATGTTAGTGCATAATCAGAAAATTCAACAACGGCAAGTTTTACCTTTTTACGATTGGAGTAGTCATGGCAATCAAAGATGAACTCCATTTTAGTCTCCCAATCGATGTAGGCTTCCGGATCTGACTTTCCTTGAAACGATGGAATTTTCATCTTGATAGAATTCAAATTGTTGTCTCTTCGGGGCCTTCGTCGAGGAGCTCTTCTTTCAGATTCCCATCCGTCACTTCCTCCATCATCGTCATGATTTTCATAAGAAACTTGTGATGGCGTGCGGATAGGTTGTGGTCTTTCAGTCTCCAATCGGTCCATTCTTTCATGAATTTGGTTGAATTCCGTTCTCATCAATCGTCGCATTTCCTCCATCATGGCTTGAACTTGAAGATTAGGAGGAGGTTGCTCATCCGTCATTTTTTTTGCTACAAAATAGAAGACAAAAAGTAATAACCATAAAAATATTATTTCCTCCCCGCACTCCCTTACGTGTTTCACTCAAAATTATGTTCACTCGATTCTCGTGTATGTTGTGTTTGGCTTTTAACCTCTAATGATCTTACCACACCGCCTTTTACCACTCTTTTTAACTCTTAAAGTTCAAAACAAACTAAAAGAAATCAAAATCAAGTGGGCTTGTGGCCTTGAGGAATTCAAAACATACCAAACAACTTTAAGAAGAGATTTGACTAAACCAAATATAACAAGATGAACAATGCTAGTAGTACGTAAATAGAAAAGGAAATGAAAATAAAGAAAACTAACAAGAATTATAATTTACTTTGCGTTCCTTTTTTTTGTCTTTTCTTTTGCGCTTTTTTTTACCTTTTTTTTTATCTTTTTTTGTACTTTTTTTTTTTGCGATTTCTTTTTTTCTTTTTTTCCTTTTTTTTTGCTTTGCT
>JAANYP010000502.1:0-41902 GCA_020465985.1 Centrapalus pauciflorus
AGACACTTTGTTGTATGAGAATACAGACCTGTGTCCGATGTTTGTCTTTTAAAGAAAGTTTGCAAATACCAACAAGTTAGAATTTTTGTCTGTGTGCCTTGATCATAAAAGTATGTCTATGTCTGAGTCACGTAAGATAATTTCCTGATAAATAAAAAGGGCCAAGGGATATTCCGAAATGTAGAATGTTTAACAGGGTAAAATACCAACAATCGGCTAAATGGGTATGTCATGACAAACAATCAAAGGAATTCAAAAAATTCCTAAGTGTGAAAGTTTAAGTACTGAAAGTTAGTATCGGACATCGCTATCTGATTGAACCTTTCTTAGACTATACTCATCAAAAATATGTTGTTAAGTTTTTAGCTTAGATTGTAAATTTTTTCTTAAGTCTAGATTAAATTTTTTGGTCAAAATTTTATTTTACTTTATTTTATTTTATTTTATTTTATTTTTACCTTAGTTTATTTTATTTTATTTTAGTTTAGTTTAATTTTTACTTAGGTAAAAGGTCAAAAGTTACTGAGGGTGCATTCAAAGTTGGATAAAATAAACAATGCGTGAATTATCTTGAGCTTAGGGTAAAAGAATTGGCATAGTTTATCTGGTTACATAATACCGTAGAAAAAAGTTGGAAAAGTTGAACTTATTTCAAAATTTTCGAAATTTTTCTAAGTGTTGGTAGTTTCGAATCTAAGACAGACTCGAATGAGGAGTCGTTCGAATCTGTCAGTAGATTCGAATCTACACATAGACTCGAAGGTTGGTAGTATATATAGGTCCACAGTGAAGGCATTTATTTCTTACTGTTGTCGAATCTGAAATTTCGAATCTGTCTGTGGCGATCTCGAATCTATTCTCGAATCTACCGTATTTCACATAAACGACATTTCATCGAGTCTAAAGCTATCGTGTTCGATTCTACACTCATATCTAGGTATAATCAACCGGATTGTACAGGATTTTGGTAGTTTTATACACAATTTTGGGCTTAAACATCACATTTTGAAGTTTTATGGGTCAAAATAGAGTTTTTGCTAAATAACTAAGTTAGGACCTATAAAATATCAAATTGAAAGCATAAATCTACAATTAGAACCTAGTTGAACTACTGTATGTGATTTGCTAAGTTCAAAATGGTTAAAATCTTGGGTTTTTGTTGAAACAATGGCCGACGGGGTTTCAAGTCTGTTCATGGACTTTCGAATCTGTTCATGGGTTTCTCGAATCTATCATTAGATTCGAGATGACCATGATATTCGAATCTGTCCATTAGACTCGAATAGGGACTCTTCGAATCTGTCCATTACATTCGAATATGGACACTTCGAATCTGTTACCTTCGAATCTGTACTTTATTTAATTTGTTTAATTTAAATTTTATTAAACTTGTGGAAATTTAATTGTGTTAGATTTTGTATTTAATAAAGTACAAAATAAAACAAATTTGAATTTAAACAAGTTTATTGATTTTTAATGAGTCTAACAGTTTTATTTATTGTGCAGATATGGCAGTTCGTGCTTTTGTCCCTAAGCACAATATGGTGCTTCATCCGGATCATGACCTCCCTGAGGCGCAGGGATACAGGCAGATGCTTGAATTTCTTGTGGAATCTAGGATAGGATTTGCACTATCCCATAATGTTCAGCTCATATTACCGTATATTCGTCAATTCTATGACCATCTGCAGGTAGACTGCTCGGTCACACCGACAGTATTACGCACTCGAATTGTGGGACAGCCGTTAGTTTTCTCGGCAGATATGTTACGACAAGTGCTGCAGTTGGGCACACAAGAAGAAGAAGCTGGTCCGATAGAGTTTCCTCTAAGTATAAGGCAAGCGGCCTTCCAGAGGATGGGATACAGTCTTGATGTGACCAAGGTGTCATACATGAAAAGTGGTTTAATTGGGCAATGGAGGTTTTTAGCCCATGTTTTTATGGTTTGCTTCGCTCCGAAGAAAGCTGGATTCGATTATATAGTTGCGAAAATTCAATCTGGGATAGTCGCTATGGTTTACAATCGACCATATAGCTTTTCAGAGATGTTCTTTTCTGAGTTTGTGCACCAAATAACCGCTCCTGAAAATCAGCAGTTTCTGCTATATCCGAGGTTTATAATGATGTTGATCAGGCACTTCTTGCCAAATCTGCCGCCATCAAATGACGTTCAGAACGTAGCTATTATGGATAAAAGGATATTCGCTGATTGTTCCTCCCATCGAGGAAGATTGGCTATTCCGGTCGAGCGACCGTTGTTTGGAGCTGTTTTAGACAGGAACTTTGTGGCACCAGATAATGCCAACTGGGCAGGTGAAGTAGAAGTTCAGCCTCGACAGCAACAACAACAACCGCAACAACAACAGCAACGTCCACAACAACAACAGCCTCGTGCGCGTCCACGTGATCCAAGACGCCGACAAAGACCAGCCGCGAGTCAAATTCAGGCATCCAGGCCTACTACAAGCGAACAACCACAAGCACAAGAAGCAGGGACTTCAAGTGACGTTCACGAAACAGTCCCCGAATCTGAGCAGATTGCTCAGACTTTGGAGGAAATTTGGTCTTCTGGTCCTAATGCAAATGAAGATGTGGCAGCAGCACTAGTAGGTGAGCTGCTTAGTCCGCCTGGAGATGAAGATGACATATTTCGTGATGTTGAGGATTATGAGCCAGAGCAGGCTGATAACGTTTTGTCATCTTCAGCAACTGAGTCAGAAGAGATGGAGGAGATAGAAGTTGAAGCTCCAGAGTCAATGTCTGCAGTGCCTGAAGTTCAAATTGGAACTTATGGTTCTCGATTGATTATAAATGAAGGTGGTTCTAGGAGACGAGTGGACAGGGAATTGGAGGAGTCTGATTTTGAAGAAGAAGAAGTTCCTCAACTAGTGACAAGGCAACGGGCCAAACGTCACAGGTTCATGCAAGGATCCTCTTCAGAACAACCTGAAATTTCTCAACCTCAGGACCCTCAAACCACCATTCCACCATCACCACCTCATGATGAACCATACATCCCATCGCCGATCATTCCAAATCCAATTCAGTCCATCCCATCAACCTCATCCTCATACGCCGACAATCAAAGGTTTCAGCAGCTAAAAGCTCGAGTTGACTTTCAAAATATCCAGATCTTAGGCCTAACAAAGGCAATCGGTGAGATTCAGACTCATAATGCAAATCTTGACAAGGAGAATGCCGATCTAAAGAAGATTGTGGAAAAAGTTCAGGAAGAGAACTTGGAGCTAAAAACCTTTGTTTGTGATCAGTCTGCTGAGATAAGGTCGATGCGCTCCCTAATTGAGCAGCTAATGAAAAATTTACAGGCTCAGGGGGAGACATCGTGCCGAGATCACGAAGTGCAGAGAAGAGATGATACTGAAGGCGATGATCCCGGTGCAAATAAAGAGTTTGAGTCTGTAGATTTTCCTGCAGCTCAAGTTACACAAGTTGAGGGGGAGCCTAGTCAAGGAGGAGAAGTAGGAGGAGCAGGAGGAGAAGCAGGTTCTTCAAGGACTTTAGATAGCGACATGATAGATGCGCTGAAAGATATTGAAGAAGAGCTAATGGAATTTGATTTTGAAGATGATGTTGAAGAATTAGAAGAAGGTGAATTCATTCCAGATGACGTCGTTGACTGGAAATCGGATGATGAAGTGTTAGATGATGAAGACGATCATGTTAATGAAGTAATAATCAATTCACAACCAGTCACTGACCTGTATGAGAGTCAAAATCATAATGTGATTGATATTGATTACATCAAGGTAGCCTCAGTTGCAGATAAAGAACTTGAAGAGGCTGAGAAAGAGCCATCTAGAGCTGATCTGATAAATCTTTGGTTCAAGAAGGAAGAAAAGAAAGATCAGCTGAAGATGAAGAAGAAGATGAGAAATCCAAGTGCTGGAAACTTCTCAGGAGGAATTATTAGCTAGTTCTTTGACAGAGAACTGCAGCTGTTTATTTTGAAAAGAAGAGATGGCCTTCAATACATGAGGCGGACACTGAAAGCGTTTAATTCATTGCCCAAGATTGAAGTTAAAGAGTTAGCCTGGAAGGAGCTGATCAATATTGGAGATGATCCCTACGCGAACGTAATTGAAAGAATTATAAGGAAAGAAGGGCGATCAGGCAAATTTGAGCGACTCAAGCCAAGTACCGGAAAGAGGGTCGAGGATGGATCAAGGATAGATCCTCATACTGGAAGGCCTTGGGCCAGAATGATTTATAAGCCAGTCAAATGCTTGAAAAGAGTGCCAATGAAACCAATGCCACAGAACGTTTTGAGCAACATGAAGTGGTGGTACCTAGAGATTGACACTGCTGAAGCTATCATGGAAGATCAAGACGAGCAGGTCATTTTGAAGGTATATGATCCACTGCATTTGATAAACCTATCGAAGGACGACCTGAAGAAGCTTCATGATCAGCCTATTTTCTTTACTGAACCATGGAGATCTGAAGCCAGGAAGTTCCAAAAGGTAGTTAAAGTTTGTATAGATGCTGGATTATATGCAGGTAGTAGTATATATAGCTCTAGTACTTAAATTTGATTTGATGTAATGTAAATAATTAGAAGCTATCGTCAAGGGGGAGTCTGTTGGTACACCCTGTGTGACGATAGCAGTCTAATCGATCTGCATTATGGTTTAGGTAATATTCTGAGTATTAACAAGTATTTTGATATATATGTTTAATATGTGTTTGTCTGTTATTGATTGTGTGTTTGAACTTGATGTAACGTATTACAAGAAGTTCAAACATAAAGGTCAAAGATTAACTCAAGCATAAGTTAAAACATAAGTTTCATCACTTAAGTGTTTAAGTGTATTGGCTAGATTCGAATAGGTAAAGGAAGACATTCGAATCTGTGATAGATTCGAATGTATCCTTAGATTCGAATGGGCTAGATTCGAGTCTGTCAGATGGACAGATTCGAATGGGCCTTAGGCCAGATTCGAGGTTGGCCCACAACAAACTCGAATCAGGGTCTATAATTAGGGATAGACTCGAATGATTAGAGACCTTTGGCAGAATTCGTGAGGAATTAAGCAAGAGGCGATCTCGAGTTTATCAGCTAGGTGAGTCCCGTTTCGGAGAGAATTAGTACGTAGGATCGTTCGTGTGTCGTTCGTTCAGCGTCTAATAGTCTCCGTGTTTCCGTTGGTTGAGAGTTGTCCGTCTAACCGTCAACGAGGATTCCGCACTCGTTCACGGATCCGCGTCTAGATAGATCTTGCAGTGGTAGACCTTACACCCTTGCAAGAAATCTTTGAGCAAGGAGCAGCATCTCAGGAAAATATAGTAGAACAATTGGTTCAGGAAATTTTGGAGCCGCCTACCGATTTGGATGAATTACTCAGGGAAATTGATGAATATCAGCCACCAGTTGCTGCATCATAAGGAATAGAGAGTCGGGAATAAGCGACAGAAGGTCTAGTCGAGACGGCATCTGAATCAGCCTCAGACTCTAGTTCAAATGAAGAGTTAAGAGAAGCGGCTAACCCAACAACTTCTTTTGAATTATGGCTCAAGAGTAGTTGTGAGCAGAAGAAAAATGACTCCTCCAGCACTCCGCGATGAAGATGAAGGAGATGCAGATTTTATCCTTGAAGAAGAGGCAGTGATTGCTACACAACAGAGGGAGAAGCGTCAACGCATTCGTCAGGGAGCTCCATCTACTTCTACTGTCGTTCCATCTGCCGCAACAACCGCTCCATCCACATCAACTTCCACTCCATCAACTTCCGTTCCATTTACTGAAAATCAAGGATTCACAGAGTTGAAAGGCATAGTAGATTTCCATACAGTCCAAATCTTCCAACTCTCACAAGCTGTGAACGAGTTGCAGCAACACAAGTCCAGGCAAGAGCAGCAGAATGCTCAGCTACAAACTCAAGTGGCTACTCAACAAGAAACAATGTCAGCCAAGAAATCTCAAATTCTAACTCTTCAGACCCTGGTCGAGCTAATAATTAATGATCTACAAGCTCAGGGGAGATAAGTTGCCGAGGCGATGAGTTAAGGGGAGTTCAGAGAGGAGATGACGATGAAGGAGGTGACCCAACTAATCTTGAAATGACCTTTTGGGGGAGCCTGGATCATCTGGATCAGGAGGAGGAGGAGGAGATCAAGAGAAAGGCAAGGCTCCAGAAGCCTCAGAGTCTACTAAGCAAGAAATGATTGAAGCCTTAACCAGAATTGATGATGATGATGATATGAATTTTGATTTTGAAGATGATCTGGAAGAACTTGAAGAAGGAGAGTTTGTCCCGGAAAATGTTCCAGATTGGAGCCCAGATGATGAAGTTCTAATTGATGAAGATGATGAAGCAGATGGGATAGTGATACAGAAGCAGCCGGTTACAGAAGAGTATATGTTTGAGAGTCAGGGTCCGATTGATATAGAAGTAATTAGATCAGCTATATAGGATGATTCAGATACTTATAGACCGGACACGGAACTTACAAATGAAGAGAAAAGAAACTTATGGTTTAATAAGGAAGAGCAAAAGGCTGAATTGGAAATGAAGAAGAAAATAAGTTTGCCAAGCCCAGGAAAACTATCTGGGGGCAATCTTAGTTGGTTCTTCGACAGGGAATTGCAGCTCTTTGTGCTTAAAAGAAGAGATGGGCTCCAGTATCTGAAGAGAAAACTTAAAGTCTTCAATACATTGCCTAAATGTGAAGTGAAGGAACTGGCATGGAAAAATCTGATCAACCTAGGAGACGACCAATATGCTGAAGTGATAGCTAGAATTATCAGAAAAGAAGATCGGTCTGGGAGGTTCGATAGAATTAAACCAAGGGAAGGAAAGAGAGTCATGGATGAATCGAGAATAGATCCATTGACCGGGAAGTCGTGGATGAAGATGTTTTACAAACCAGTTCGATGCCTAAAGAGGGTTCCTTTAAAGCCAATGCCACAAAATGTTCTGAATAATATGAAGTGGTGGTATGTTGATAATGAGACAGCCGAGCGAGTTATGGAAGATCAAGATGAAAGAGTTAATTTGAAAGTGTATGACCCTCTGCACCTTGTAAACCTTTCTCAGGGCGACTTGCTGAAGCTTCATGAGCAACCAATCTATTTTCATGAAGGTTGGAGATCAGAAGGCAAGAAGTACCAGAAAGTAGTTAAGGTTTGCATTGAACAGGGAGTGAATGCATGCAGTAGTTTGAATAAGCCTAGTTCTATAGATTAGTGAATGTCTTTCTAGAAGCTATCATCAAGGGGGAGTCCGTTGGTACACCCTGTGTAACGATAGCAGTCTAGGTATGTAATAGATAATCTTTTTGTAATAGATCAGGCTTCGCAAATACAAGTTATATATGTTTGATCTTGTTTGTGTATGATGCTTACATTTGCATGATAAGTTCAAAGATAAGTTCTAGAACAAGTTCAAAGGCTAGGGTCCGAACTTAGTGAAGCTAAGTTCGAATAGTATTGGACAAGTTCGTGGGCTTGGACAAAAACGAACTTATATAAATCAAGTTCGAACTTAATCCTTATAATGAAGTGTTATCTGTTTAAATTAGAGACTTCTGCAGAAGTTAGTTATCAAAGCTCATATTAGTGCAAATACGAACTTGCGTGATTTCAGAGAGTCTTTCGGAGAAATACACGTGTCGGTCGTTCATCGTATCGACTATCATTGTGTTCGTCTCCGGTTTCTTTGTGTGATCGATCCGTTATCCCGCTAACGAGGATTCCGCACTCGTTGGAAGGTGTCGCGTCAAGATCAGATCCGTGCTATAGGTGACCTTACATCTTAAAGTATCACCTATAAGAGGTGTTACTCGTTTTGTAAAGAGAGGCAAACTGGCTCCGAGATTTGTTGGACCATTCAAGATAATAGAAAAAGTGGGGAACCAATCATACCGTTTGGAACTGCCTAAGGAGATGTCGGGCATACACCTGGTGTTTCATGTGGGGAACTTAAGGAAGTCCTTCACGACTGGAAACGAAGACTGGGCTGATCACGCTGAACTACAAATTGATGAAAGGCTCCGATATGTGGAAGAACCGGAATATGTTTTGGACACCAAGGTGAAAAAGTTAAGGAATAAAGAAATCAAGATGGTGCTGATACGTTGAAAGCATCATAATGGAGCAAACCATGGGAATCTAAGACAGAGATTTTGAAGTAATATCCCCAACTGTTTGAAGCTAAGTAACTTCAAGGACGAAGTTCAAGCGTGGTGGAGCCCATGCTGTAATATCCTCGGAATTAAATTATTGTAACTATGATTAATTAGTATACGATTCGAGTTTAATGAAATTAAGTTGGATTATGTATGATAAATATGAACTTGAAAGTGTTTTGACGGATTGTCATGGTTTGATAAATTTCATTTCATATTTTTAAAAATGATAATAATGAGGAGAAATCCTCATTGTTGTTTTTTGAGCAAGCATAACAATGGGAAACCAACACGGATGTTTAAAAAGGTTTAAATGAGAATATACAAAGTTGAGGGTGTAATGTGTAATTAAGACAAAATATCAAGTAAAAGAGAGGATGACCGTTCACTTTTGTCATCTCTCTCTCACTCTCTCTCTCTCTCTCTCTAAAACTCTCACACTCTCTCTATAAAGAACATACGGCTCTCTCATCATCATCATCGGACCAACACACAAAAATCATTGGATTCAAGTGCAGAAAATTCGAGTTTAAGTGGATAGAAAGTAACTATAAGTGATACAAACAACAATTTGAGGTAAAAATTCCTCAAATCTACAATTTCTATGAGTTTAAGTGTTCGGTTTTTATTAAAACGAATCTAAGATTTCTGTTGTTGATGTAAATGCATGTTGTTTATTCAAATGGATTTGTTCAAATCGAGTACTAGGGGAGTTGTATGCCAAATTTCAGGCTCTGATTTAACCTCTAAGTATCATTCTGAAATTAACTATGTGTTTTAATGTGTGTGTTAGACGGGTTGAACAAAATGGCCAAAAAGGGGCCTGATTTGGTACAAAATATGCTATAATTGATGTTAAAGTTGTAGAAAAGAGTATATTTTAAGTAGGTTTTAATAGTTTCCGTTATTAGATAAGTGTAAAAATGATCAAATTAAATCTGGAAAATAATAAAAATGATTAAGTATAAAATTTGGGGTCTAATGAACACAACTCGGATCCATCCGAGTTTCTGATGAACTTCGGATGGAACCTAAGGAATTTTACAAGGCAAAGATACAAATTTCGGATCTGTGGGCATCCGAATTTCGGATCAGTATAGCATCCGAATTTCAGATGGATGGAACAAAGTAAAAATTTCCAAAGATGGAATCTCGGATTATGCGAATTTCGGGTCTATCCGAAATATGTGTGGGATTCGAATTCGGTTGGGATCCAAATTTCGGGTCAAATTTCTAAAACGTATAAAATTATAAGTTTTATTAAAAATTAAACAGTTTTTGACATTGATCTTCTATTACACTGACTTGACAGGTCTCTTGTGGTGTTGTTTAACCCACGGTGGGGTACGTTGTGAATCCGGTTGAAAGCTCGACGAGAAAATAATAATTTGAAGTTAATTTAACGCACCCATTGTGCGTACTTAGGATTGTACATGTCTACTTTTATTTATTGTTAGCTGTTGTTCATTAAGGCATGTTGATTCATTTTGTTTGGCATTCTACTAACTGGCGTTTGTGTTGTTATTATTATTATTATTATTATTATTATTATTATTGTTATTATTATTATTATTATTATTGTTTAGTCCATTTATTATTAACGGACTTTTATAATGGACTTTTGTAATAGATGTCTTTTATATTTTGGGTTGAGGCCCATCACTCTCTTTGTATTATTTATATGCTTGTTGCTTAATGAAAAGATTAGCAACAACATTAGCAACACCTCTGTATTCTGCTTCGGCACTAGATCTGGATGTGGTGTCTTGGCGTTTAGTGGACCAAGAGAGAAGATTATCACCTAAGAACACGCAATATCCAGATGTGGATCGACGAGTGGCCGGACATCCGGCCCAGTCAGCATCAGTATAAGCGGTTAGCTGGGAGGTGGTCGAACGGAAAAGCTGAAGCCCAAGATCAATTGTGCCACGTATGTAGCGCAAGACACGTTTCATAGCATTGAGATGTGGTTCACGAGGGTCATGCATGTAGAGGCATAGTTGCTGAACTGAATAAGCAATATCCGGTCTAGTGAATGTGAGGTACTGAAGGGCCCCGGCAAGGCTACGGTAAAGAACTGGATCAGACACGGGGGGGCCTTCAGGACCTAGTTTGCTGTCAGTATCAACCGGTGTGCGACACGGATTGCAGTTAGCCATGTGAGCCCGTTCTAAAATTTCCAAAGCATACTTGGATTGAGACAAGAAAAGATCTGAAGGTGAACGAACCACTGAGATTCCAAGAAAGTAGTTAAGTGGACCGAGGTCGGTCATAGAAAACTCACGATGAAGTAAAGCAATGACTTTCTGCAAGAGAGGCGAGGAGGAAGCGGTAAGAATGATGTCATCAACATAGATGAGCAAGTATGCAATATCTGATCCCCGACGAAAAATAAATAGAGAGGTATCGGTTTTGCTGTGAGAGAATCCAATGCGAGTGGCGAAAGTCGCAAATCGTTGAAACCAAGCCCGGGGGGCCTGTTTAAGGCCGTATAAAGATTTCTGTAACAGACAGACATGATCAGGATGTGTGATGTCTTTGAATCCCGGGGGTTGATGCATGTATACCGTTTCGGATAAATGCCCGTTGAGAAAGGCATTTTTTACGTCAAGTTGGTGAATGGGCCAGTTGTGACAGACCGCAATGCTCAGAACGGTACGTATGGTGGCTGGTTTGACCACCGGACTAAATGTTTCGTGACAATCAATACCCTGTTTTTGACTTCGACCATTGGCGACCAACCGAGCCTTGTAGCGATTAAGGGAGCCATCTGCATTAAATTTATGTCGAAATAACCACATGGAGCGAACTATATTAACACCTTTTGGTCGAGGGACAAGTTTCCACGTACTGTTTTTAATTAATGCATTAAATTCATCTGTCATAGCATTGTGCCAATTGGGAATTTGAAGAGCTTGAATGTGAGAAGTGGGGAGGGGAGCAATGTGAGACGCAAGGAGGTTCAGACGTTGAACAGGTTTATGAATGCCGGATCGAGAGCGGGTGACCATGGGGTGAGAGGGGTTTGCAGGAGGTGGGGGTAGGGTGGTTTCAGGTTGAGTAGATGAAGAGGGGGAAGTGGGGTTGAGTTGAGGTTGAGTTGGAGAGTTATTGAGGGAATCGTTGGGAGGAGTTTCAGCGATAGGTGATGTAGAGGGTTGTATGACTGTAGGAGGTGGAGGTGGAGTGGTTTGAGGAGACATGAGAATGGTGCGAGCAATAGGGGAAGGACTATCGAGAAATGAGTATGATGGGGGGATAGAAGTAAGTGAGGTGTATGGAAATTGAGATTCATCAAAGGTTACGTGACGAGATATTATGACTTTGTTGGTGGTAGGTTGAAAGCAGCGATAGCCACGATGATCAGTGGGGTATCCGAGAAAGATGCAAGGGGTGGATCGAGGTTGTAATTTATTAGAGGGGAAGGTGTGAGGGTAACATAGACAGCCAAAAATTCGAAGATGGTTGAAGGTTGGTTGTTTGTTGAATAGTTTAGTGAAAGGGATTTCATTATTGATTGCAGAAGATGGTAGAATGTTTAGTAAGTGAACAGCCATAAATAGGGCTTCGACCCAGAAATTAGGAGGCAGGGAGGCTTGGAAGAGGAGGGTGCGGATATGATTGTTAATTGTGCGAATCATGCGTTCAGATTTCCCATTTTGTTGAGAAGTTTTTGGACATGAAAAACGAAATTGAATGCCATTATTTTTGAACAAGGTGTGTTGTTGGGAGTTATCAAATTCACCGCCATGGTCACATTGGAAAGCTTTTATTTGTTTATTGAATTGTGTTTGCACATATGCTCGAAATTGAACAAATTTTGAAAACGCATCTGATTTTTGCTTAAGCGGATAAACCCAAAGAAAATGAGTATAATGGTCAAGAAAAATAACATAATAGTTAAAACCACCAAAACTCGGAATTGGAGAAGTCCATAAATCCGAATGAATAATATCAAAAGCATTATCAACCACAGTACTAGAAGAAATAAATGGAAGCTTCACATGTTTGCCAAGTTGACAAGCATGGCACAAAGTCAAAGGCTTTGTATTATTACAGCGAATTAAATTGCAAGAAACAAGACGACGTAGCACTTCCTCGCCGGGATGACCGAGTCGTTGGTGCCACGTGGAATGACTGAAGGAAAGAAAAGCAAGCTGGGTATTGGTGGTGAACGGGTACAGATCTCCATTGCTATCACAGCGGTGGAGAAGCTTCTTGGTCAGGTAATCCTTCACAGAAAAACCAAACTCATCAAATTCAACTGTACATTTATTGTCACGAGTAAATCGACGAACAGATATAAGGTTTTTGACTATTTGGGGAGTGACAAGGACATGTTTTAAGTGAAGAGGATGAGGGGAGGATGACAAGATGCTATGACCAGTATTAGTAACAGGAATGGAGGCTCCGTTGCCAACAAATATAGATGAAATTAATGCATTATTATTAAAAACAGTAGTAAGGTTACTTGTACCTGCCGAGAGATGTGAAGTAGCGCCCGTATCCATGTACCATCCAGAGTCCTCACCCGGGCAGGGTGGCTGCAATGTCATTGTGCTGAAGGCTTGTGGAAGAGAAGTGGGCTGATGAGTGTAGGGAATAAAGGTCCAGTAACCATGTTGAGAGGGTGGAGGTGTAGATGAGGGGGGTAAAGGGGGTCGTGGGGTATGTGGTGTGGGGCCAAGAAGACCGGGGTTATGAGCCGCAGGTGGTGGGGGTTGGGGTCTTGGGGTAGGTGGTCGTGGGTGGGTGTTATGTGGTGAGTATGATGGATTGGGTTTAATATGGAGAAATCGACACTTGTCACCAAAGCGGCACGGGCCACGTTGGTAGTTTCGACATATTTGTTTCGGAGCAGGGTTAGGGGAGGATGAGGCTAGTAAAACTGTTGGAGCGGAAGGGGTATCATGGTGGTTGGCTCGATTTTGTTTGCGGTTTAGGCGGGATTCTTCTAGGGTGAGCATGGAGCGGGTTTCAAGAAGCGAGGGTGGGGATTTGCTATGACGAATAATACTTGCGACATTATCGTATTTATCTCCTAAACCAGCCACAACATACATAACCAGAGTTTTTTCTTCTATGGGTTGGTCAATATTTGCAAGAAGATCAGCAGCAATTTTAATTTTCTTAAAATACTCAGCAATAGATTGATTACCCAATTCGAGAGAGCGGAGTTCTTCTTGAATTTCCATGGCACGAGCTTCCTTGTTGTCGTGGAAAAGGTTGTGAAGATCGGTCCAAACGGAATGGGAGGTTGCGTTTCTTTTCAACACCGTTTGCAGTAGGGAGGTGGAGATCGAGCCATAAATCCAGACTTTCACCAGTGAATCCAAGCGTTTCCATTCAGCAAGAGTTTCGGGGTTGCTAGTAATAGTGCCATCAAGAAAACCTAGAACCCCAAAACTATCACAATGAGAGGTAAATAGTTCACACCAAGCATCATAATTAAGTTGATCAAGATCCAAGACTAGGGGAACGTGGGTTTTGATGTTGGTAACACCAAATGCTTTGTCGGCATTGAACGCGGATGCGGGAGAATTTGTTTCTGACATCTAGGTTGGCTGGAAAGAGGTTGAAATAACCGGCGATTGGGGCTGTCGGGCGGAGGCAGAAGGCGGCGCCTGTTGGCTGCCGGCGGCTGAACGGGAAGGAGAAAGAAGGAGGAGGCGGCGCTTAGGTCACAGGAGAACAAAGGGTTGCGGTCGAAGGTTGAACAGGAGGAGAGAGGAGCAGAGGGAGGCGGCGGCTCCTAGGGTTTAGCGACGGCGGCGTCTAGGGTTTAGTGCGGCGGCGGCGCCTAGGTTTTAGTGCGGCGGCTGCGAGATGTAGAGGAAGAATATGAAGAGATGGAGTGGGTTGCGGTAGATGGCAGCCGCAGGTGAGAAGAAGGAAGGAGAAGAAGCAGTGGCGGTGGTAGGTGGCCGGCGGCGGGAGGAGGGCGGCGGCCGTTTTTAGGGTTAGGATTAGGGTTAGGAGAAAGAGAGGATAGGGATTAGGGTTAGGGTTATTTCTCTGATACCATGATAATTGGTATAAACTCCCATAATCTTTTCATTAAGCAACAAGCATATAAATAATACAAAGAGAGTGATGGGCCTCAACCCAAAATATAAAAGACATCTATTACAAAAGTCCATTATAAAAGTCCGTTAATATTTATATCCGCTTTGCTTTGAATTAAACCCAAACTAGACCATGCCTCCTTTTGGAAACCTAAATACCACTTCTTAATTACCCATTATCACTAATTAGGCGATCTTTCAAATTTATATAGTGATTAGCTAGTGAGTCAAGTGCTTCCATGGTTGCTACTGGAAACATGAGTTCATTTCATGGGTGTCTTCAGGATACTTCCTAGTCTTTGTTGCATAGATAGATGAATGAACAATAAATTGGTTATTCAAGATCAATAAATTATAGAAAATCATTAGGCTTAATTAATCAATCAAGCTAGTCCATTTGTTTTTATGTTGATTAGCTAGTGCACAAAGTGAAAACTTTTTCTTTAAAACTCCAACTGTTTATGTCAACCTTAGAGATATCCGATCATACAATTGGTATCAGATAAAGGAGTGCATTCATTGAAAAATCAATCAACTCAGGGAGAATTTCATTTAATTTGATTTTTTTAAATGTTCTTCGTGTATATCATAGTTACTTGAAACATGAACTTGCTCATTTGTTATTTGTTTGATATGTTTTGGGATGATGTTAAGAATGATTAATTGAATCTATATGTAAAATTTCATCATTTAATTCCAAACACACAAAGATTACTTTGATTTTCTCTTTATTTTTGTGAGTCATCTGATTTGGAGTCGTGCTTGATGTTATGAACTGACATTTGAAGTGTTTATTATTAGTTGTTGATTGATCAATGCTTCAGCGAATTTTTAATTCCCAATTCGTTGCCTAGAAAAACTAATTAGTATATTTTTTTGAAATTTAACTTATCTTTCTCTTCTTTATTTTTTATCTATAATTGCAATTTTTCGTTCCAGTTGATCAGATTATGTGATCCTTGGCTCAAATGCTTATTTTGTGATGCGAAAGTGATGCTTTCTCTTTTTTGTAACTGTTCTGTCCTGTTTTATTATTTATCCAAGTCGTCCACCTCAATACACTATAAACTTGACATAGTACATTTATTTATGTATTCGTGATCCATGGGTGTAAGTAGTATAAATTTAATGTTCATGCATAGTGTAATGAAGGTGCATATATATTAATATTTTTACAGGTGCTAGTGGACTCATTTAAGAATCAAGACAGAGTGTTCGTGTTCAAGATCAAGTATTAGAGTGAAGATTGTCTATTTAGTTGTATTAAAGTTAATTACTGTTGGTACTACGTGAAACAAATATGTATTATAAACCTTTTAACAGTTAGTAACGTTGAATTGATAAGACTGTGCTTTATTCTAATTATGTAAATTTCATTGTTATATAATATAAATAAGTAATATACTAATAAAATGTATAATATATTATAAAAATACAAATTATACAAATCTTGGGTTACAATTATCATTCAGTGATTGAAAGCATGTGTTACTAAATCATTGCCACTACCAACTTAGTAATCAGAATGAAAATCTACTATGAGTGAAAATATGTGTCATTACATCAAAGTTGGTACTGACTGAAATGTGAAGTGTCACAAAAACTTGAGGCCTATACCCATACATATTTTCTTCATTATAAGCCTACACCCATTCAGGTTTTACTCATATTTTTTTGTGTGTAGGTGAAAGCCATGGACCCATATAGTGTCACTTTTTTATGTTTTAGTGACACTTTTCTGTGTGTCACTAAATGAAATTTGGTTTGTAGTGGTTATCGTGTTGATGAAGTCCTTGGGCATTACAAATATAAATTCCTCGTCTTGTTTATTTTTCAAATCTGTCATTGTTTATTTTTCAACCCTGTCATTTCACAATTATGTCAATTTTACGTTATTTTTATCATTGAATCTTGAAATTACTTGAAAGTTTGACAAAATTTCGGTTGCTTGTATCGGGTGGATTATTTTTTAGAAATGTATGGATTCCAAAATGAAGCATATAATCGTGAGCATTTTTATGACTTCAATGATTGTGGCATGCATATTTGTTATACTTCGACTTATCGTCATTTAGGGTAATTTTTTTGATAAAGCTATAATCTTTGAAGTTTTAACTTGATGTGTGTTTTTGTTGAATGCTAGTGTACATTTACTCCAAATGTAGTAATGATCCCAGTAATAATATAAACACTCACAATGATTACAATATAATTATATGACTGAAATATGAAGGAACAAAGAGAATAAAACACTCAATCAATGTACTCACAAGTCAGCCATCAAAATGCCTTTTGGAATATTCAATAAACTCAAGAGATACACAAAACCCTAGGTATATGTTTTTTTATACCTAGGCCTATCTTTGAGGGGATTACGTAAAATACCCCTCCACTTTCTAGTAAAAGGAAAATTACATAAGAAAGGAAATAAAATACAATACATACTAAATAAAAACCACTTGATTGAAAATTATAACTCTAACATTCTCCCCCTTTTCAATCATAGTGGCAAGTGGCAAGCTCTCTTCTCTGAAGCTGTAATTCCAAGAATGAAATCAAATCTTCGGATAACCTGACGCAGGTGCAATCTTTCATTAATCAGCTCAATTGCGTCACAGATATCCTGAACTTCCTGAGGCTTCTTCCTAAGTTCACTAAATTTGATGGCTTCGTCCTCTCAGAATCTATCATTCAACTGAACTCTTATTAGTCTTAATGTGCCATCAGAATAGCTCGAAATTTCCTCGAATCGCAAGAACCTCTTCTGCCCATCTTTGCTAAAAAAGATCACCCATTGCTCTGGCCTTTTGAAAACTCTAAAGATCGGATGATGATCAATCCCGAGGAAGCTTTGATCGGGAGCTTTTAAATTAACTTTCACAAAATAGCTCTCAATAGCTAGCTAAAAATCTTTTAAGCACATTACTGTGGATCGTGTCGTCTCATGCATCATGTGAGTGCCATAAGAGTAGTGACATAACTTAATCTCCCATTGACTTTGTTTTTAAGTTTGTTATGCACGGTTTTAATGTCGTCAAGGGTCATAAAGTCAAAGTCACTCTCATGAACTTGTTGAGTAGTCTAATCTGCCCTTAGAATATCCAATGAGGGTGTGTAGATGCGAGCCCTTTTGTACATGTTGGTTGAGACGACCTTCACAATCTTAGACTTAGATGCAGACCTTGGCCTAGTCTCTCGTAACATCATCTGATTGTATTTGGCCTACTCAGCTTTTGATTTTTCACTTAACTCCATGAGCAGCCTCTTACTATACTTTCCCGGGTTCTTCATGAATACACCTTCAAATTTATCCTCTAGATAAGGCTGAAGAAAATCTGCAGCTTTCATCTTCATCAGAAATTGTTTCAAGCCTTAAACGGGAGAAGTTTCCACTTCAGCTGCCGGTATGTTCCAAAACTGATAGACTTGACTGTTGTGGTCGAGCCTTAACTTTTCTCGTACTTCAGGAGCTAGCGACTGAATTTTTCCCTTTGAGAACCAGTGTACCCACTGTAGATCCACTTCGTCATATATCTTTGATGGTTCACCAGTAGACTCCTGAACGCAGTCGACTGTTCAGGGTCAGTGGGTTCGGGTGTTTCAGTCGGCTTTTTCTGGGTGATGGTGGAGGTAGATATATTGTAGGTGAGTTTTAGATTAGGTGAGGGGTTGAGGGGTTTTATTTGTTATATTATTTCTTCTTGAGGTTCGTGGGCCGGAGAGTTTAAGAAGTAAAAGGATGAGGATGATTTACATGTTTCGGATTCTGGTTTAGGTAAATCTAGGTCAGTTTCTGAATCTGTATCTGATAGCAAATTACTTCGATTTTCTCAGGTTGTGGATCATATGACACCATTTCCCTTGACAGATCTTCCTCTTCTTGACCCCCCCCCCCACCCCGGGGCTTTCGCTGATTGTTCTTCCCCACTCTATGCCCTTTGTACAGACCCACCTTGACTATATGCCTCACCATCAGGCTCAATCCGGGGGTGTTTCTCCCCCTCGGGATGATTCATGTTTTTTTTGAGCTCCGAAGCCTGAGGGTGGCACATTGTTTTCAATTTGGTCACTACCGCCTTTACCTTTGTAACATCTTAAGATTTCTATTATTGTAATTTGAGGATATTTAGTTCAATTATGTATTTATTGTATTCAAGTTGGATTATTATTGAAAATCTATCTATTCGGGAATTTAAAAGTTGATTGTTATGTTTAATAATTTAAAAAAGTTTGAATTTCAGTTTATTAATAAGTATGATGAAATTTAAATGTTGGTGGTGAAAATATGAGAAGTAGAACTTTATTTAAGAAAATAGACAAGTGGAGGGACTAATTATGTAAAGAACCGAAAATGGGAGCATAAAAGACTCTTTGAGTGTTTCAATCTCATTCTTGCAACCTTTCAACTTCAAAACCACACACAAATTCTCTCAACAATCTGCTGGAATTCGAATTTTGCTAAAAAAATTCGTGGATTTAAAGCTTAATATATTGAGATTTAAGGCTGATTAAGGTAAGAAAAGTGATTGTAAAGTTGTAGTTTTCATGGATGAGTTTAGAATGCAAAATTCAAAATTAAAATCTGAGAATTTTTGTGTTCTTGAAAGTTTTTTCTCTATTTCTGGTCAAATCTGGATAAAAATGAGTGTTAATGATAGGGAAAATGGTCTAGAAACACTCAATATATGTTAATATATCGTTTATATGAATTGCATGTTAATAAATACGAATTTGGTGAATTTTTTAGTTAAACCCGTAGCCTTTGACTTGCTAAACTGCAGGTTGACTCGTCGAGTCGAGTGGAACGACTCGGCAAGTCGCCAAGAACATCAACTGGATAATTCTTCTAAGTGTTAAGACCTGAACTTCGGGTGTGACCCAAACTTCGGTTGTGTTTAATTTCAGGTTAACTCGAGTATAAGTGAACTTCGGTCGAGGACCCGAACTTCAGACCTCAACTTCTGGAGTCGGGCAAGGTAACTCGGTGAGTCGACCTCAGCTCAAGCGAACTTCGGTTCTGGTATAAGGGACCCGAACTTTTCGTCTAAAAATCAGCATTTTGAGACAGTTTTAGCATTATATAAGAACATTTGATAATGGATTCTTCGACCTATTACAAATCTGAACCTTAGATTTAATTATGATCTTCGGATGGTGGAACTGCAGTTGAACACCTTAACTTAAAACAATTTGATGGAAAAATTAATGACCAACAAACATTGATGGTATTTTCCTTTGAATAATATGACTGGTCCGTTGTGGTGTTGTTAAACACGTAGTGGGGTAAATTGTGATTCCGGTTGAAATCCAGAGGAGAAATAATATAAATTTGAAGTTTAATATCGCACCCACTATGAGTACTTAGGATTGTATATGTCTACATTTGTTTTATGCTAGCAGTAGTTCATTGAGGCTTGTTGATTCATTTTCATTTGACACTCTACTAACTTGCATTTATTTTGATGCACATTGTTGCTTGATTACGTGTTATTACGTGTTCCGTTTTCTTTGTTGTGCATCAACATGATGGGCTTGCGAGCTATAACTTGTAATTCAGTGCTACCGAGGCTATATGATCTGGAGCTGATCTCTCTATGGTCCTGAAGGGCAGGTGTAGCATTCCCAATGGTAAATTCTGCCTCAATTGAATGTGATATTCTGTGCAATGGCACGATGGAGCTGCGTGCTCATATGTGTTTCCGCACTTTGTGTGCGAAGTGGTGCACAACGTTTGTCGTCGGTGTTACTCATGTGTACTGCATAAAGACTTGTAGTATGTAATCATGTACACTCTCTGTACTCATTAAGCTTTGCTTACCCGTTAGTTGTTGATATTTTCTAGGAAAAGGTAAATCCACTGCTGGACCTTCTGGCTAGGTGATGTCTTGAAGTATTTGAGGATCTCTACTACTCAATCTGTAACCGATACATGAAGACATCATTGTACTATTTGGAATGATTGTAATAACAATTGAGTATGTAGAAGCTAGATTGGAACCTTGTACTACCATAGGGTGTTTGACTTTTATTTCAATTATCTATTTTCAATTTTGTAATGTACTAAGTGTAACATCCGACATAAAACCAGGTTAGCAACTATAACTTAATCAATATTTATTAGCAAGTTATAACCTAATCAGTGGTCATTAGCAATTAATCAAGGTGATTAACAAAGTTTATAAGGAAATTGAATTCAATTAGAAACAATTTCATCGGTGCGATGTAACGGCAAATTAATTAATCCGATCGATTTACGATATGATGGATTAATTCAACTAAGTACATAATTAAATTAAAATTAGTGACACTAATAATGCATTAACAAACTTACTTAACATTAATTATGCAAGACTAAAACAATTCATTAAACTAATGCATTTATAAGTATTTATGAATTTACAAAAAAAAGGGAAATAGAAGAATACATTCTAAATACTTTTATAAAAAAAAATACATCATAAATACTTGTGATGGCCGGCCCCTAGGGGGTACTTTCATAGCTTTTGACTTCAATTTTTTATTACATAACTCCATAACACGTCAAAATTAAAATCCTCATTCACCATCCTCTTTCAATTTATCCAAGATACACACTCAACCTCGATTATCACCATCATTTCAAGACCAATTTTTCCCATATAAATAGAGACCTCATCTTCACTTCATTCTTCACACCTTTCAACACAAAAACTCTCTCAACTCTCTCAAAAAAATCAGCCAAAAGGAAGCAACAAAAGCAAAAGTTGCAACTTTTATTTCTTCAAGTTTTTCAAGCAACTTTTGTGCAACTAAGTTCAAGATCAATTCTTCTACTCATTTTCATTCTTCTTACACATCAAAGTAAGTAAATACTAGCTAATTACTACTCATATTTATGTTTATGTAAGTCTTGCATAATATATATAATCACCACCAACAACAAAGTTCATTAAAACTCAAGTTTATAACCAAATAGTTTTTGTTTTTAAAGTTTGTTTTCTTCAAATGTGTTTATAAATAAATAAACACCTAATGTATGTATGAATAATATGAAAACAAGTTATATAAATGTGTTTCATAGCCTTTTATACATGTGGTTTTTGAATAAACAACAAGAAAACAAGTTGTTTCAAGGTTATGAAATCCAGATTTTCGGCAGAAATATTACATCGACTTTGAAAAACCATAACTAATTCAAAACTTAAAAAATGAGTTAACTCTTGTTTCAAAAGTTAGATCTATGTTTTAACTAAATATCTGGAGGTTTTCATAATTTAATATGGAGTTTTCAACCCCCAAATATTATTTGGGAACCCGGAAGTTTAACAGCTCAAAAATGGCCAACATAGGGTTTTTAACGAGCCTTTTTCCTAACCTAAACACCTCGAAAAATGGCCGTTCTTAACTTGAAAAATTCATTGTACATAATAGTTTTATGACTATTAATATCAAAGCCCAAATCATTTTGAAGCTTGGTCAAAAACAACCACAAAGTAGGCTGAAAAAAACCTCGTTAAAAGCTGGAAAATTATATATATAAACTTGATGTTTTTAAGTGGGTTTTATTTATAAACTTGTTAAGTTGGGTGATTTAAAAACATAAAAACCCTTATACATTCATATTATCATATATATGGGAGTTATTAAGTCCCTCATATCATTTAGGACTTGGTTAAAATACCTCAAGTATCATCACAAAACGTCAACGCAAATCTTCATTTTACGCTCATACTTGCCATCACATTTACGGTGAGTACTCATAGCCCCTATTTTTACAATGTTATGTTTTGGGATGAAAATATATGCTACATCTTTCCTATGGACACAAAATATGCTATATTTCTTTTATATATTACACACATGCGGATTCATCATGCCTTCAGATCATGAACCGTTAATTACAGTTATGTAAACGTGAATATCATACGGATAGATCTATCGAGATTAATGCCGCCCACTCGGGTTGGTCGCGCGAACTGTTAACGGGTGCATATATATTTAAAATCATAGTATTATTGTGGTTAATACTACATATGGCAAACTCATAATTAAGTTCGGTTGCATGATGGTTTTATGTAATACATAACATGGAATTTATGCTTTATAAATTCAAACTCAATCGTTGTTGTCCATACAAGTCATTCTTTCGTGTAAACCTATGAGCTCACCAACAATTTTGTTGACGTATTTTTGCGTATATTTTTTGGGTAACTAAAACAAATGACATGCATTGGAAGCATGACAAGGCTTCCATATTTTTGGAGTCGCATAAATTTTCAAACCTTCGGAGATTTATTTGCGTTATTAATATCACTATGGTTATGTATTTGCATCTATGTAATTTGCGAACTAATTACGTTTTATTCTGGTTATGTAAAAACAATGTTATATTCTAAAGTTTATTAATGTATTTTTTTTTAAAACGTCCATATAGTGGTCGTTCACTTGATTATGACTATGCTTTCGCGACGTCACGCCTAGTTACCAACCGGGGTAACGGGGTGTGACACTAAGTATTTGAGTTTATTGTTTTATTATAGGTTGTGTGATTTAATCCTGGGTGTTGTGATTGTGGTTATTGTGGCAATGGTGTCACAACCTTTTCAATCCTCTTTTATATACCGGCTTCCACCCGTAGAATCAATAATCAAAGGATTGTGTGAAAAGAGCATTTGAGGTTGCGATCTGATCTTTTGTAGCTACCAGCTTGACATACTGGACTGATAGGGTTCCTGGTGGCGGCTCCTGAGTTGCAGCACCCTTTCTATTCAACATATAAAGAAGAGAGGCTGGATCCCCTCATTTTTCCTTGACATGCCAGCCACTACATCAGCCCCTTCTTGGTGACTTTTCACTTGACATTCAAAATCACTAAGAAAATCCATCAAGTTGGTTTTTCTAACAAAGTCTTGCACCATTAATCCAAGTGCTCGCACCCTCGCAGGTTTCACCTTCTCCAATCTGCTTAAGGCATCGGCTACTACATTAGCCTTGCCCGGGTGGTATCGGATTTCACAATCGTAGTCACCAAGCAACTCAACCCATCTCCTTTGCCTCATGTGGAGCATCTTTTGGTCAAGAATGTGCTACAAACTTTTGTGATCGGTGAATATAGTGCATCTTGTGTCGTACAAATAATGTCTCCGGATTTTTAGAGCGAAAACTACTGCTCCTAACTCCAAATCGTGAGTTGTATAATTCTTCTCGTGAACTTTCAACTGTCTTGAAGCATAGGCAATAACGTTATCTTTTTGCATCAACGCACATCCTAGACCATGATGTGAAGCATCGCAATAAACTACAAACCCGTCAGTTCCCTCTGGTAATGCGAAAATTGGAGCATTGCATAACTTGTCTTTTAAAATTTGAAATGGATCTTCCTGCGATTTCCCCATTCAAACTTTCTTTCCTTGTGCGTTAATGATGTTAGCGGTTGGGCGATTTTTGAGAAATTTTTGATAAATCGCCGATAGTAACCCGCCAACCCTAAGAGTTGGCGAATTTCTGTTGGGGTCCTTGGTGTTTCCCATTTCTTGATTGCCTCATCTTTGTCGGATCAACATGGATTCCTTCTTTGTTAACCACGTGACCAAGAAACGTACTTCCCTAATCCGGAAGTCACACTTAGACAACTTAGCGTACAACTTTTCCTTCAAAAGCATTTCTAAAACTATCCTCGGATGTTGCTCATGGCTTTCCCTGTCCTTAGAATAGATTAGTATGTCATCTATAAAGACTATGAAAAACTTCTCCAGATATGGTCTAGATACCCTATTCATTAGGTCCATAAACATGGCTGGAGCATTTGTCAATCCAAAGGGCATCTCGTAATGCCCATAACGTGTTTGAAAAGCTGTTTTAGGAACATCCTCCTCTCGGACCCTCAATTGATGATAACCAGATCGAAGGTCTATTTTTGAAAAGTATGTTGCACCCTGCAACTGATCAAATAGATTATAAATCCGTGGTAGGGGGTATCGGTTCTTAATCGTCAGCTTGTTCAGCTCTCTATAGTCGATGCACATTCGAAAAGATCCGTCTTTCTTTTTGACAAACAAAACCGGAGCTCCCCAAGGAGAAGAGCTTGGCCGGCCTTGTCAAGTAGTTCTTGAGGTTGAGCTAATAACACCTTCATCTCAGCTGGTGCCAAACGATATGGTGATTTGGCTACCGGAGCTACTCCAGGAGTTAAGTCGATATGGAATTCAACTTGTCTCAATGGGGGTAAACCGGGTAAATCTTCTGGAAATACTTCGGGGTAATCTTTCACTACCGGAATATCCTAAATTTGCTTCTCCTTAACCCTCTTGTCGACAACATGTGCTAGGAAAGCATAACACTTTTTCCTAAGGAATCTTTGAATCTTTATACCAGACACAATCTTCAAGCTCCTATTGGGTTTATCTCCGTGTATTATAAGGGTTTCTCCTTCTTGAAAAGGTAATTTGATAACCTTTTCGGAGCAACAAATTTCTGTTCGGTTTCTGGATAACCAATCCATTCCGACAACTACATCAAAGCTTCCTAATTCAATTGGTATAAGATCGAATAACTTATCTTTCAGTTCTAAGGTACATCCTAGCAGTACGTCTTTGACAGTAGTTTCTAGACCGTTAGAAAACTCAATTACATAATCATCTCTTAGGGTGCCAGTTTGCACATTGATTAGTGTCCTATATTCGGATGAAATAAAACTCCTATTTGCTCCCGAATCAAATAGTACTGATGCATAGTGGTTATTCAAGAGAAACGTACCAGTCACCACGTTGGGATCCTCCCTTGCTTCTGCAGCTCCAATAACAAATGCTCTACCCCTTGCTTGGCCTGCCTGATTCTGATTGTTGTTTTTGTTGTTGTTCTGCCCTCTATTCAACCTCGGGCCGTTGTTTTGAAAATGATCCTCACTTCCACATTCATAGCACGCCTTCTTTTCTACTTTATTTCCCTCTCTTCTATCCCCTCATTTAAATAAAACAAGAAATTTAAATACTAGTCTCCTAGAGCCAATGGTCTTCAAGATGGAAACCAACAGTAGCATGAGGAATATGGCCACGAATACTCTTCTTATAAGGAGATACAAATACTCCACCTTTTTCAGAGCCAATCTAGCCTCGACCCTAGCTACTTCGACAATCCTCTTTGCTTGTTCTAGTGCTACGCTCGTATGGTCCACCATCTCAGTTAAACTTGCCTGCACATATCGCTGATGCATCAATGTGTCTCTAACGTACTTCAGTTCAGAGTTAAGGGCCTCGAGTTGTCGAGTCTCCCCATATGGCCTTCGAACTTCTGGCACGGGTCTTCCTATAGCAATTGGTGGTGGATGGGAAGTTGCTGGCTGTGGTGCACTAGGTCCAGCTCTGTTTGATATCGGAACTGGGACCCTCTTTCTTGCAGTGTGCTTGATCCGAAGACCTTGACGTTGCGATGGGGGTTGAGGTCTAACAGGCGAGTGTAGATGGTATGACTGCTCAATATATTGAGCTTCACTAGGATCATCATCAGAAGTATCGAGGTTTCTGGACAAATCCTCGCTATCGCTCATGGGTGTGTACTCAGGGGGGCTAAAGCAGGATGAATCAGACTTCTCCATGAAGCTAATATGTGTGTGTGTATATATATATATATATATATATATATATATATATATATATATATATATAAGCATACTTAATTATTAAGGCCAAAACATATTTGATTAATATCGATATGGGCTTATATGTTTTATGTATTAAATTGCTAAACATTTGGCCTAAGGGTATATAATATCCACTTTTGACTACCAACAATGAATGGCCAGTCAGATCGATCGGGAGGCAGGATCCTTTCGGCATATGCCTTTCGGAAAATCTAACAACCAAGCCGAACGACTATCCTAGGCACCTTTCATTTGTTATATCGACTCGTGAATATTTCCTTACATAATTGTGTATGCTTAATCATTTCTATCGGCATAGGGTTGATGGTAATTAGCAATGATCACACACACACAAGATGAAGTTTTTATAAAAGTATTTGTAGTACAAAAATTGTTGTCAAACATACTCCTAGTATAATCACTTCAAGTGATGCATCATCTTTTCTTGGTTAAACAAAGGTGATCAAGCTTTGTTTAATTACGATCCGATGATGCTACACTTGACTTAATTAATATGTAAAATAGTTTAGAAACGATGTTTTGATCTAGTGGTTATAGTTTAAAAATTTTCAAATGAAAAACTTGGTATTCTCTATAACCTTAGGCTCTGATACCAAAAACTGTCACACCCCGCTAAAGCGGAAACACGAGATGTAACAGTGTTGTGATCATAGCATAAGTTAAAGATCAAATACCATACATAGTAAAAGTTTTACACATGAATTTAAAGGAAATTGTTTTATGGTTACAACCATATCGAATCTTAAATTAATAAAGTGCTTGATAAAAATGTGAAGCCTTCTTCAAGCACACCGAAACATGCATATCGTAGTGATCCGATTTTTAAGCTTGATTCCCTAAATAGTTGGTGAGTTCACGGTTTATGTAAAAACGGACAATCTATTTTACATAGTATAAAACATGTCAAAATTTGAGTGTTGGTTTCGTGGTGTGGCACATGGTAACCCGTTATATGCAAAATTAGAGGATAGCACCTCCTACTCAAACCTAAGTCCAAGTACCCCGTCTTATGGGTATAGTATGAGAAAGGAACACTCCACGTTGTACACCGTGAGTGGGTGGCCACCAAGTATTGATATCAATAGTTATATTCGGCTCGATAAAGTGAGTTAATGAGTAGACTGGTGTTTCGGTTTCATTCACTAATCAAGATGACATACATACCAAGTGCAAAGAGTATCATAACAATGTAAAATTCAAAAGTATTACCATAACCACGTTTGCATGCATAGCATAAATGAGTTTGAAAGTATATCGATAGTTGGCATGCATAAGGATAAGCAAGTTTGTAAGTATATCATGAGTTTGCAAGAATGTAACATGCATTTCCCCCAAAACGTTAAAAATAGTAAAAAGGGGTCGTGACTACTCAAATCGCTTCGAGTGAACGGGTGACGTTTGCAAAGTTTGAATCCTAAACACGTCTAACGTCCGCCTATAACACATGGTGGGAATTCTATGTAAGTTTGTATTTTAAACCTTTAAAACCATAGATTATACTTAGTTTCTTTTATTTTTTTATACAATGCCATATTTGTCCAAAAATCCTTTAGATGTATGGAATATTTTTGTTTATAGTTTTGTTTTTATTTTTGCATGGAGTTAGATTAAATAAAATAAATGGAATAAAGTAGAATACATTTTTTATTTTTATGAAGTATCTCAATATAAGACCAAGTTTATGATTGCAAAGTGATAGTGGACAAAACACAATCTGTCCAGATTTGATGAGCTCACTTTGCAAGCATTTTTCGTATATTTAAAGTTCTGATCAGGTCATAATATTTTTTTATGTTAAACTTCAGTGTTTTAGGAAGATTGTGGTACATTGCACACATTTTTCTTGGAGATGTCTAAGTCTACTTTAAAAATTATATAAAAACAGATGTCCAGAAGGTTGAGCAGATTGCACACCTTGCTTGCATGGACTTTTTGGAGGGTCAAACCTCAATGGATTTGAGTGAGACTACAACCATTTGAAAGCTAACTCATAATACTAAATTACAGAAGTGGATTCGTGTTATTTGGAGCATTATTTTGAGAGTTATGGTCATTTAGAGCTATAATGAGTGAGATATGACTATTTGAAGTGATGAGTGGAAAGATGTCAGAAACACCTTGAAGACATCATGCATTTTCTTTAAAGATCAAACACTTGCATGCATATATATCTGAATTTTTAAGACTTTGAACTCAATTTTCTGCAATACAAATGGTGTGAGGTATCACACATTTATACCACATAAGACTCAAAGAGTGTGGGATTTTTAGTGTTTGAACCTTGCTTCACCATGCATGTGCATTTTTGAGTTCATTTAGCCTTCTTCTTGTTCTTGACATGGGTTTGATCATGGAATTTTATCATTTTTAGACACATTTCATGTCTTTAATGAACAATCTACACACATCAAGATTCAAGAAGGTTTTTGAAAGAAAAAGTAATGAAAGATAATAAAAGTTCAAGATAACACAAGAAAATATGAAGGAAATTGCAACTAGTGTTCATGCAAGTTGTATGAACACTTGTTCTTACCTTGATCTTCAATTTTTGAGGTTTTTGAGATGAACAATATGTATAATATTCAGCTGAATTTTTGAGAGAAAAATCTGAGTTTTAGTGAGAGAAATAAGAGAGAGAATGAGCGGATTGAAAATGATGAAGAGATGAAGTGTTGAAGTGATTTTTATAGAAAAAATCACACTTTTTTTTTTCTCTTGGCTGGCCCTTAAAGGATGAAATTCAGATTTATTTTTCTTTTTTTTTTTCCTATAAAGTTTTAAATATATGTATTTAAGAGTTGGTTGCTTGTTTGTGAATAAAAAGTAAAGTTTATGCTCATTTTCTTACTAGTTTGTGACATAAGTAACTTTTTGGCATGTGTAACTTACATTTATAAAATTTTTATATTTCAAATTAATGTTTCTCTTATTTATTACTATTTAAGTAAACTTTAATAAGTTTGTTGCTATTTTAGTTAAAAGAGCACAATACGGATGTCTTTCTTCAAATCTTTGATTAAATTTCTTACTTATGTTTGCTTTAATTACTAAGTGAATCCAAAATTATGTGTATTTGTATTTTGAATCATTAATAGCTTGTTAGGTCTATCCATTATTTATATATTCCGGCATTGTACGAAAATCATCAGAAAATTCTATGCCGAACGCAGAAAACTAAGTAATCTATTGAGGTTTAGCAAATGTCTGCAACTTAGGTTACAATTGAAATTCTAAATAACTAATTGAGTATTCGAAAAGTAATATAGTAGGTAAATCGGGGTCTAACCTGAAACACTAAATTGACAGTTGTCACATAATAGATCGGCGATCCATGCTTTTAGTCAGAGCAGCAACAGCAGTGACATGAGTTAATCCACTACTACAAATCGAAACTAATGCAACACTTTTGATGCAACAAATTTAAAAATTGTTGCTTTTTTATTTAAGTTCGCTCTAAAGCAACACATTGACAATAAGTGTTGCATATAATGATTTAATGCAACACTATTTTTAAAGTGTTGCCATTTTTACTAAAAAAATGTAACAATTTCTAAAGTGTTGCAATTTTTACAAAGTTGCAACATTTGTTTAAAGTGTTGCATATTTCAATAAAAAAAATGCAACACATTTTAGAGTGTTGCATATTTTTTAAGTGTTGCATTTATAATGAAAAAAATATGACATGTTTTTAAGTGTTGACTATACTATTTTTACTTGTTTTGTAATTTTGATTAAAAAATATACACAAAAGTTCAATGTCTGATTTGTTAGGATTAATAAAATACAAGATTTGATAGTACATGTTTTATTTTTATTTTTTTTAAAAGAGTACAATTAGAAATTTGGTTACAAATTTAAAGTATCACATTTGTTCTAAAACTAGGTTATGGATAATCAGAAAGTAATGCAAGTGAACATCACGAAAAGTACATATAGCACTACAATTCTACTATGTATGTACACGTTCGTGAAAGCTTTCACCCCACCCCAGATTGAAGCTATAGTAACATTTTCATATGATATCAACCTAGTTGTAACTCTCTTGTTGGAAATAAAAATATGGGCTTTCTCTGTTTTATCCTAATTTGATGCAACCTTCCCTCACTGATAAAGCTCTTTTTACGTCACATCAATGTGTGAATATATGGAGAAATACATGTCCCAATGTGAATTCTTGACCGACCGCAGTTTAAAAAAATATTCAGCAGCAAATGGGGGCACTATTTTAGATGCACCAAGTTAATGGATGTTTATGAAAAATTAATCCCATGAGTTAATAAACGTAAAGCTTTTGCTCCATTTTTTTGTAAAAAATTAATAATAATGGAAATCCATCTATTCTATTATAAAAGTAACTAGATGCCACATGGCACCTAGATAGAGCGCCACTTGGCTTCACCTGAGATTGCCACGTGTACCTTGCATTTTGGCATTTAATTTGCTTTTAAATTTGATTTTCCAATCTATAAATAATAACAACAGAGTATCTATACTCATTCTTGTGAAGCCACATGCCATCACCATGAATCGACACGTGACATTTATTGGTTTTAAAAATAATAATAAAATTTAAATTATATCTATCCAAATCTAATATAATCTACTTTTAAACTCAAATCAAATCAAATAAAATCTTATACTCTACTAACTTATTAATTATCATATAATATAATAATGGTTTAAAAAACATAAGAAAATAATTATTTTTCATATATATTTAGACTTATATAAAATTAATAGGTCATAATAGATAATAATATCATTCTTTTATACTTTTGTTTAAAAAAATAATATTTATACATTTACCTTTTCATTTATTATGTTTTATATATATTAAAAATATTCGCGTAATACGCTGGTAATAAACTATTTGTCTATTATACAAATATCACATTACAAATATACAACCGGAAACCGAATTTGGTATTTTTATTCAAAAAATATACATATATGCAACTATGAACTATCACTCATCTCACATTTGTTTTTAATTTCACAAACCCACAGCCACACCCACTCCATTCCAGATTTCCAGCATCCAGCCCGTCGGTTTCTCTCAAACCCTAGCGTCGTACCGCCGCCCGACAGTCGTCGCTCCGCCCTTCGCCGCTACACCCTTCGTCGATGCCTCCCTGCCTCCCTCTCAAAACCCAAGCGTTTGTCTCTACTTCCTCTCAAAACCCTAGCGCCGCCGCCCGCCTCGTCGCATCTCACCGTATCATCTTCTTCTCCGACGTCTTTATCGGTGGCTGCGCTGAAGCGTCTCTCTTTATGGAAAACGAAGCGTGGCAGCGTGGGAAGCGGATGGGCATGGTCGCGTGGAATATTTCAATCGCCAATCGACGGAGACGTGGCTCAATTTACGATTTGTATCGGAGGGTCAGAAGCAAAAAAAAAATTGAAATATGTGAACTGAAGAAGAAGATGGAAATTAGTCATACTCGAGAATCGATCAATCTCATAGTCGGGAATCAAATAGTATACCGTTTGCAGAGGTGAAGAAACTGATGAGATCGGTGAATGTTGAGGTGTTGAAGATGAAATCAAATACCAAAGGAAAGGAGACGATTTTCTATTAGGAGCTTTGGAGGCTTGTGAGAGTATGTGCATCACAAAGCTAAACCAGGAAGGAAAGGAGTTCGTGAAAGTTCATGATGAAGCTGGTGTTTTCTTGTGTTTAGAGATAAAGTGTTGCAAAAGATTGATAATGGTGTTGCATTTACATAATGACAACATTTGATAAGTGTTGCATTTGATAAGCAAAGTGTTCCTATAAGTTGGTAACAATAAATTAAAAGTGTTTCTTTAGAGTATAAAAAGTTTTGCATTTATAAAATAATGGCAACACATTAAAAAGTGTTGCTTTAGAATATAAAAAGTGTTGCATTTATAAAATAATGGCAACACTTTTGAAACGTGTTGCATTATCTAGGGAAAGTGTCGCTTTAGACATAAGGCGACGTTGGCTAAGGTGGCACTACATAAAGTGTCGCATTAGACTTATAGTAACACTTTTAAGGCCTAACACAACACTTTTCCCATGTTGCTTTAGGTTTATTTTGTTGTAGTGATCGTTTCTTGATCTATTCTTCAGTTTGTTGTGCAGAAACTCAATGTCATCTACGTTAACAAAACCCAGATCATTCTCATGCAGAAACTGATCTGATCCATCTTCTCGGAGAACCTCGAATGCAGGAGTGAACACTCGAGCTCTCTTGTACATGTGGATATTGTTAATCTTTACAATTTATGATTTTGACCAATATCCAGCCTTTGGTCTCTTTTCTTTTAGCATCATTTGGTTTATTCTGCATGTTCAGCTTGGGATGCATCAGATATAACCATTAGAAGACGTCTGCTGAATGACCCATGCCTCTTTCGGAAAACCATCTTGAATCTTTCTTCAAGATGGGGACTTTGAAACTCCTCAGTAGGGAATTTCCTCAAAAAATCTTTTCAATCCTGGACCGGAGGTTCTTCTAGCTCGGTGGGAGAAGCTTCAAGTTGTTTCAGAATGCGACCTCTCTCGTCCTGCCTTAATTCTTCTTTTTCCGCCTCATTCAGAGTATGTACTTTACCCTTTGAGTACCATCTAACCCATTCTAGATCATTTACATCATGCTTTGGAGTTGCTTCAGGGCTAGTATCAAAGCAGTCCACGGTTCTGGGACCTGAAGACTCGGCAGTTTGGGCTGGAGGAGTTGATTGGACTGTTGGGATTTCTTGGCCTGTAGGGGAAAATTGGACTTGTGGGATTTCTTTTTGAGTGGTGGAAAAGCTTTAATGAATGAAAGGATTTCTTGCTGGGGTACATGAGTTGGGGAAATTAGAAATTCAAACGAAGATGATGATTTCTGGGGTGACTCAGGCTCTGGCTTGGGGATTCTCAAAAGATAGTCTTGGTCAGTATCGGAGTCTGTATCAGACACCAATATGAATTTAACTTTTTCAAAAATGGGATCATATTCCACCATGGCTGATAGTGGATCTAACGGAGCTGTGCCTTCCTGAGCCCCCAAACTCTCTTCCCCAAACCCTTGTTGTTCTGACCCTGCTTCTACGTCTGCTCCCCCTACACCTAACATCTCGCCCTCAGACTGAACCCTTTGGCGTTTCTCCCCCTCATGATGATCAGGGTCGTCCTGATCGTCATGTTTCCATTTGAGGGTTTCAGCCTGAGGACAACATTGAAGTTCAATTACAACAGACTCCAAGCGATCGATTCTGCCGTTTAGCTGCTCCTGGATTTGAAGAATGAGGCGTGTAAGGTTGTCCATTTTTAGGAGAGATCGGCTATTTGATGTTGGACTGATCGAGTACTTGTTGGCGGCTCCTCAGAAGCAACACCCTTACCCTTGAGAAAAGAGAAAATGGATGTATGCTGCTCTTCGAAAACTGCCTTAAGGGCTTCCAGGTCAGCCTGGGTAACAAGTCCGGCAGCACGGATAGCAGCCGTTAACATCTCGGGAGTGATCCCGAGATGGCCTGAGGTTGATGGCGTGGGTTCGTCAACAACAGATTTTCCTTCCATCATTTTTGGCTCCTCTATGGGAAGCTCAGATCCGGAAGTTTGGGGAGCTGCCACGAAGGCGGCTTGTTCATGAGTGGACGCCACGGAGGCGTCGTGTGGTCTGTGAGGGAGTGTGGTGTGAGCTGTGGTCAAATGATGGTTGGTCACGGGGCGCGACATGTGACCGGATTCAACATCACCTCTCTCCGAGTGAGAGGGTGATTGAGTATGAGCTGATTCCCCGTGGAATGAAACTATTTCTCGTAGAAGGGAGACCGAGTGGGTGGTTGGGGTTATTTCGACCACTGGACTGGTGGTCTTATAGTGGGTAGTCCGGCTGATTGGGATTTAAACACCCTCAGATGCAGCACCCTAATCCCTCATTTGGACAGAGACGGTCCTTTCAGAGTCGACTGCCTCTTCCTGCTCACCCTCTACTCCATCCCTCACTACAGAAGTCTCCCTCTCACCAGTACCTAAAATATTTTCAATCACTGCCTCTACACCCTCAATCTCACTCATACGCTCCTCACCTTCGGGCTGGTTACACTCATTCGGATCTGACTGAGCCTCATCCGGATATACGACTCTTATGTAATCCCTTACCTTCTCTGTTTGAACGGCCTGATGAAGCAATGACAATGGAATATCCATTTCTGCAACATTTGCAGTGGCTGCTGGGATCTTTATTCGTTGAATGGAGCTCGTGATGTAGACGTCAGCCTCGGGGCGTTCATGTATGTCCTCGTCCAGATCCATTGCATATTGAATGATGCGCTGAAGGAACCTTTGGAATTGAATGTACTTACGTGCTCTTTTAGTTCCTTTTTCTAGGACTGCCCTCTTCAACTCCTCAAAAATAAACGCCGTATAATTGTAGTGGCGATCAAAGGCGAACGCGACAAACATTGCAAGGACTTGAATGGAGGCCGAGTCATGGCCAGAATGTTTACTGGTGAAGCTGTAACGACCTAAACTTTAATCAACGACAATTAATAAGCTTAATGTTAACTGTAAGCTAAATGATAATTATTTTAAGAAATTTAAAATATAAATTTGTCAAGCAAGTAATAAATTGTTATTTAGTTAATATAAGTCAAGTGGACCAAATTATAAATGTATTAGGTTAAATTAAAAGAAAAGCAACTTTTGGGGTTAAATTATAAAGAATGAGACTTAGAATTTTATAAATATCTAAAATGAGACTTAGTGCTTATTTCTACTAATTTGAGTCTCGTGCTCTTTATTATCAAATAAATTTATCTCTGCTCCTCTCTCTACTCACGGTTCTTCATAAATCATCAAGAACATCAAATTGTTGCAACAAAATTCATGATTATAGCCAAGGAATTAACAAGGCATTAAGCATCATGTATCTTACAAGATTAAAGGTAAATTTTATCGGATGTTTTAGCAACTTGAATAAGCATATACATATGCTACGCTTCTGTGATATTTAAGAACACAAAAATAAATTTCAAAACATTAATTAGACAAGGATTAGTGTTTCAAATATGAAATTAAACCCAGGCATGTAAATATTAAGAAATGAATTGAATCTAATATCAATTTTTAGGTTTAATTTTGAGTTTAAAATGATGCTTCTGGCCTTATTGTTCAATTCTGTTTTTGCCGAAAATGAGAAGGCCAAAAAGGCCATATGGCCTTTGGCCATGGAATTTATACATATGTGTGTGTGTTTGTTCATTTAAAAGCATCAAAAAAACCCCCCCTTAAATCTCCTTGAATGGCTGCTGAGTTTAAAGAAAACAGAAAGAAAAGAAGTGTGCAGAGTGTGTGCGTGTGTTGCATGGCTACCGAGAATCCCAGAAATCTACCGAAACCATTATGGTTTCGGTAATAATACTGAAACCCACAGGTGATGCAGAAACCCCTAAAAACTTGAAGGAATATTAAAACACAGATGTAACACCGAGACCCTATATAATACCGAAACCCATTGATGGTTTCAGTAATTATAATGCTGAAACCTTATGATAAGAACCTAAACTACCGAGACCATTGACAATACCGAAACCATGGATGCATGCTGAGATGTATTGAAACCTCATGACAGCACCGAGACTATATATGGTTACTGAAACCTACCGAAACCTTTCAAGGTTTCGGTAATTCCCTGATTACCGAAACAGTCCAGCAACAGTCCTTTTATTTATTTGTTTCGGATATATATGCATGAGATGTATAAGCAGGGTATATATGTATATGTGTGTAGTGTGTAAAACTGAAAACAGCAAACCCTTTTTGTTAATTGTCTCGGTTGTGTGCAGTACACAACAACCAAACCATTCTTTGCTTTGCATAAATGAGGTATGCGTGTGTGCAGTGTGTGATAAACACTGAAAAGCAAACAACAGCTTTAATTCATAATAATTAAGGATGTATGTGAGTGTAGTATGTATCTATTATGGAATTAGTATGTATGTGTGCTGTGAGTGTAAAAGTGTGTGCAACCGTGTATATATATATATACATGTGCAGTGTGTGTCCAGAATGTGTGTGTGTGTGTGTGTGTGTGTGTATATATATATATATATATATATATATATATGTGTATGTGTGTGTGTGTGTGTGTGTGTGTGTGTGTATTGTCTTGAGTATGTATGTATAATCTTAGGTGTCAATGTGCCAACAGCTAGTTAAACCCATTTTTGTTACACTATATTGAAACTATACAAGCATATATGTGTGTGATGGGAATAGCTTTTATACATCACAACTATGTATTAATTAAATTAAGGAGTGTAATTAAGTTAATAGATGTATACATATATTAACATATGTGTATGAATGGGTGATCATATAATAGAAAAGTATGTTTAATAAGCACAAGAATCATAATTAATAGCACATGGATTATATTTACATAAATTGCTAAGGCTTGGATGTGCAACAACAAGTAATACATTCACATATTTATATTAGCCTAAATAAAATTATGTGGTATTGTTTAGTTTCAAGTGTGAATGTGTATGTATACAACCATGTTAAATGATTATTCGAGCCTAGGTTAGTAAATATGAGTAATTTACATGAAAATTTCATAATTATGAAGCACACTTATGAATGAATATGTTTAATTTATGTGCAACCTTATGAACATATAAACATCAAATAAGCGTATGACATGATTAAATATGCTTTCTTAAGAATTCTAATGAGCAAACGAAAGCTAAGAAAGACTTAAGAAGGTCACACATCCATGAAAAAGGATATAAATGTTTGTAATTTATCTAAATCACGTTAATACAAGTTCTGAGTTTAATGATGATTCAACAGAGTATAATAAGACAATTATAATCATTGAACCTTGAATGAAAGATTCTAATGAGATTGATGGTCATATTCATCTCAATACAATTAAAGTATGAGAATTTGGGATTAAAAACCAACGAACGAACACTGAATATACTATTCAGATGATACAAAGGCTAATAAATATCAGAAATGATATGATTAACAAATTGAGCAACAAGCAAAGCTAAAAGACATTAAAGAGCATCAGTGAAGGCTATAGCAAAGTGGCAAGCGTCTGTAAGTCTGATATAAGTCAGATAGTGGTTCTAACCCATTACAGATTGTGAGCAACAGAACTAGAGCCAGAAATTGCAAAATATCCCGTAAAAGTGAGTTGTAGATTTTACTTTAACTACAAATTATGTGAATTGAGACTTTCTTTGCTTTGTCCTGATTTTATTGGCATTCTGATCCTGAGCATATTGATATATTATCATAGCATGTTACTATGATTTGTTGAGCTGAGCATTTCTTTCTAGCTTGTATTCATTGACGAGTCATTTGATTGTTAAGCTTAACACCTATGATTCCTAATTATAAATCAACAATTAATTCCAAACAATTTAGTACAAGATCAAGAACACTAACCGAATGATTGTATTAAGAACAAACAATTACAGATTTGGAAATGAGATGAACGATTACTGTAGCCACTGTAGCCCTAATTGATCTCTCAGATTTCCATGCAAAAAGGAATTACAAGAATGTCAGATCAGCTACAAATACAAAGTCAAAATGCTATATATATTTTATTTACAACTTTAACCTAATTACATTTTGTATCCTAGACTTTTATTTCATCAACAAAATAAGTTCCAACGTTCTCCCCCTTTGATGAAATAAGCCAAGTCTTCATCTTGTCAGCCCCAACTTCATCTCAAATTTCCTAACACTTATTCTATTGGATAGCCTCCACTTGATTTTTGGAAAGAATTCAACCACGAGTCTCTTATCATAAGCACTGAGGGCTCTTCTTTTCGTTTCCCTCTTTTGATCAGCAGCTAATTTTCCTTTCAGCCTACTCATTACCTTCTGGAGGGTTCCATCACGGAACTTGTTTAATTCAATATTCCTCATTGCTCTCAGCTTTCGATTTTTATCTCTATACATTACAGCTGGACGCTTCACCATTATTACTTGATAATCTTTCAGCTCCCCTGCAAACTTGATTTCCCTATTCGGTGGAGTTACATTTATCATTTGCATGCCTCTTTCAACACCGATTTGAAGGTCTTGAACTGACATGAGAACAAGCTTAATGTGAATGAAATGAAACAACGTCTTCAGAGAAAACCTACAGTGTTCATTCTGTTTATTTCTGCAAAGTTCATCAAATAAGTCTTCAATATCCACCAAGTTCATCCAAAACATATTTGCTTCTGTAAACGTGTAAGTATTCCCTTATGATATAGTAACCGTGAATGTAGGATAAAAAATCTTTACAAATCTATCATTTTCTATCTTTATCAAGTCCACAATCGGAAACTCACTTCTGACCTTTTCTGCACTTTGAGCCTTATTCTGAAGAAAACTTGCATAATTAGCTAGATTCGGTCTATTCGGCTCCAAAACTCTAAGTAACTTCAGAAAAGTGCACGGAGCTTGCTTTTTGCAAAAAAATCTTCTTCTCAAGGTAATCTTCAAGATATGGCAATTTATTCCTTTTCCTTGTATACTCAGCAGATGTCTTCGACGTAAGCTCCAATCCCTTTTTCTTTTTCTTTCTTACTTCTTCTTCATTCAAAATACACAGTATGTCATTAATTTCCCTTTGGACAATTCTTTGAGCTTCGAACCTTAGTTGATGTTGTTTTAGTAATTCATCCGCTGAGACATATTCATTAAAGAATCTCTCCATAATCTCAAACTCATTGACTTCTTTAACAACTGGAGGAACAAAACTCTCTATAGGATGGTTACTTCTCTTCTTCTTTTACTTGGATCGTAACCTCAGGCTTTTCAACCGTCGGTATAGGTATATCATCTTTAAGGATTTCTTGTACCAAAACCTCTTCTTCTTCTATTCTTTCAGCTCGAACTGCAATATCTGTCAACTCAATGACGTCATCATTATCTGACTCTTCAATCTCCACTACTTTCTCTGTAGCATCCTCAATCATTGGAATTTGATCCTGAATATCATCTTCTGAATCTTCATATTCATCAAAGTTATAAAATTCTAACTGAATGCTCAATGGAACAGGAACATCTTCATAAAGAATCAATTCCTGTCCTTCTTGAATATCAGCAGGTTCTTTTAAGCTTCCTGCTTCACCTCTTTCTTGTACCTCAGCCTCCTTTGCGGGATACGTTATCAATAGAAGTCCAGTTGTCGGCTCATCAAGCTTCCTCCTCTTCTCCCCCTCATGAGGAGCATCATCGGAGTCATCATCATGCTTGTCATGTTTTCGTTTCAGCACTGAAGCTTGAGCCTTGCACGTTTGTTCGACGGCTGATACAGTTCAGATAAGTTTCCCAATGTCGTGATCACTATACTTTCCAACCCTATCATTCGCTCTCGCATCTCATCAAATTGTTCAAAAACAAAGACTCGTAGCTCTTCTATAGCCTGATGTGGATCTGGTTGCTTCACAGTCTCGGCGTGGCCAGTGCTTAGAGATGGCAATGATGTGGCTCTGACTGGACTTCCAACCTCTGCAAGTGACGAAGCAACAAATGCTTCCGATACTGAGGTTGTTCCGGCAGTGACACTTCGTCCGACTGCACTTACTTCAACAAATGAAGTAGACGCAAGTGTCCTAGTGTGTATCGGTTCTAGACTAAGTGCAACAAAAGAAGTCGTACACTCGGGCAGATGTGTACTGGTTTCAATATCTATCAAATCCAAAGGATTATCGGATAGTAGTTGAGCTTCATCCCAGTGAACAAATGAAACAGTATCCTATTCAGAGGAGACTGAGTGGACAGTGGGGTGTGCAATCGTCAGTGGGATACTCACTTCTTCAATGTTATTTCCCTGTTAGGAGCTAACAGCATATGTGGTTCTTTCCCGACTTTCTGGGCTTGGTACATCCCTCACACTCTGCCGTGCTATTTCTACTATATCAACTAAACCAGCACCTCCCTCATTATGATATTGACCTCCTTCATCATCATCATCATCATCCTCTCCTTCTGCAGCTCCCTCATTAATGTTTGACAAAGTTCGTTCAGAATCGGAGCTACTTTCTTCTCCCTCACCACCCCTCACATTTACTTCTACTCCCTCAGACACTAATTTGGCTTCCCTGAACTTCAGCCCCATGCTGAAGTTCCACCTCTCCTACAACTCCTTGGTTAAGAGAACCCGGTTCTTGGGTCTCTATAGGAGCGTGATCTATTCTGTATAGCCTTACATTCTCACTCTCCTGATCTACATATTTCAACAACACTTCTTGAATAGGCATGATATTGGCATTTGGAGAATCTGGTACCTCGTGTAAGCTCGTCATTACATAATCGGGACATCGTTGAGAACTTGACCGTTTCGGTATATTTTCATTTTCCCTTAGAATGCCTCTGATAAGGATTTGGATGAAACGTTAAAGAGGTACAAATTTTCGTGATTGGTTTGTCGTCTTTGCCAACACGACTTCCTTAAGATCCTCCCAGATGCACTGTGCATAATCATAATGCTTGTTGAAAGCTATGCCATGAAAGCTTCTGAGACAGTGTATACTACATCTGTCTATGCCCGTGTGCTTCGACGTCATGCACAGGTTGATGATTCGAAAGAGAGTGTACCATTTGCCATTCAGTCCATTTCGATGGAACTTTGAACTCTTAGGTAGTGGCTTTGGATATCCTAAACAGATTAAATCATGCACCAATTCCTCATTTGATACAAAATCTTCAAAGTCGGCTAATTCTAGGAAATTCACTGTATCTATTCTACGAGGAAGGAATAGATTGTGTCTCAGTCTGGCTAAGGTGATTTTGGTTTTAAACTGATAGATGGTAACCTTGAAATGATGGTTACCATCAGCTGGGAGAAACTTCACGGTATGGTAGAATTGTTGAAGATACACCTGAGGAATGGAGGGTTTATATTGAAGAAGATATCCCAAAGGATGACCTTTGAGAATATCTACAATGATTGGATGGCTTACTTTAATGACGTTGGTGTCAATGCGATGGTTATTATCTCGGAATGGTAAGCAGTATTTAGGTTTGACAAGCTGGTTATCGGGAATGAGGGTAGAAGGTGAAGGTCGAGAGACTGATGCGGATCGAACTGGTTTAGACACGAGGGTGTGGTTTCATGAAGAATGGGAATCAGAGGAATTTGAGGGTTGGGACTGAGCTTGTGAAGCCATTTGAAACCTGTGAAAAATAATAAGCATGTTAGATTCAACAGATAAATAAATGAAATCCTGCAAATAGAAAAATAAAACATTTCACTAGAAATTATAAAAATATGTGCTTTTCTATTTAAAGCATTGGGATTCCAGACAATAATATTAAAATATTATTGTGAGCATTTAAAAGTCAATATTTCAGAGACCAATGTTAGAAAAACACAAATTTAAACAAATTCTTGAAAAATGTGACATTTTTCTTGAAAAATTTGAGTATAAAACTCGATTGACACTTAAAGCTCCTTAGATATTGAATGACAACTCGATAGACATAAGAATTCAACTCGAATAAAGAAGAGTGTTTCTCGAATGTGCCTAAGGACCAACTCGAATGACACGAAGAACCAACTCGATTAAGTCTGATGTTTTCTCAATAGACTTACAACTCAACTCGAATGAAATAGAGTCCTTTCTCGAATGAAGGACTTATCGAGAGTTGTTTTGAAACAATTCTAAGTCCTGGACTCTACTCAACTCAAACATCAAATGATTTTTCTCGAACTAAAGATAAGTTCAACTTGAATGATATAAGAATGAACTCAAATGTAATAAGAACGAACTCGAATGAAAGAAATATTCTAAGTTCTGGAATGAATTCAACTCGAATATCACTTGAATGGACTCGATTAAGAGAAGAGTCCAACTCAAATACAACTTGAATGGACTCGAATCTTTTATGTTATCGAGGATTATATAAAAAATTTTCTAAGGCAGGAAGATGAATCAACTCGAATAACATAAAAGATTTTCTCGAATGACTAAGTGATCAACTCGAATTGAACTACAAATTTCTAGGGTAATGTATCTGTCAACTCGAATTAGACTAAATGTATTCTCGAATACACCTTGATTCGAGAAAATGTTCTTT
>JAANYP010000502.1:42500-215395 GCA_020465985.1 Centrapalus pauciflorus
GAAAAAGCTGAATTTGTTTGAGATTTTGAGATATCTTCGTGAGGAAGAAAGGGAGTTGAGAGAGAAGGTGAATAGTGTCCGGTTTTAAAAAAAAATTATTTGAATTTTGAATTTCAACTTTATAGTTGAAATTTAAAAATTTAAAAATTTTTAAAAAAAATATGCGGCCCATTTCACCAACTCATTCTCTTATTGTTTTGTTTTACATTCAGCCCATTTCACCAACACAAATGAAAATCTAAAAAAAATTAATACCCAACAAAAAAAATTTGTAACACCAAAAAAAATTTAACTACATTCAAAAACAAAAATAATAAAAATTTAACAATAAAAAATGAAAATAAAAAACATAAACACACAAAAAATATATATCCAAAAAAAAAATTAAAAACAAAACATAATGCTCCCCCTTGATGTTTGCAATTGAGCTCCCCCTCAGATGTATATATTATTTTGAATGTATGCTCCCCCTACAAAAAATAAGATAAAATTTATCAGATTTTCTCAAAATCAGATAAAATCATTTTTTGCTCCCTCTGCACATGACAATCCAGATCTGTTAAATTCTGAAAAAATTAAACTTTAAAATTCATGAATTTAATATCATAAGAAGATCAAATTAAAAAATGTAAATTTAAAATTATAATTTGTAACTACTGAATTGTCAAATCTAATGATTCAACATACCCAACTTGTATACCAAAAAATTAAACCGTTTTTCATGTAATGCTTTGGTAAACAAGTCAGCTAATTGATGTTCAGTAGGAACAAAATGTAATTCTATATTACCATTTTCTACATGATCCTTAATAAAACGATACCGGATGTCGATGTGTTCGGTTTTTGAGTGTTGCACTAGATTAGATGCTATAGTAATTGCGCTCTGAGAATCACAATAGATCAGAATCTTCTGTTGTGTAAACCCGTAGTCTCTCAGGTGGCTCTTCATCCACAACACTTGAGAACAACATGATGATACAACAACATATTCTGCTTCGGCTGTAGACAGTGAAACACAGTGTTGTTTCTTGGACCAGCAGATGGGTTTGTCACCTAAGAATTGAACTGCTCCTGATGTACTTCTTCTGTCCTATTTATCACCTGCGTGATCACCATCAGAAAAAGCAGTTAAATTGAATGAAGATTCCCAGCACAAACCAAGGTTTGGTGTTCCCTTCAAATATCTTAATATCCGTTTAGCAGCAGCTAAATGTGATTCTTTTGGATTTGCCTGATATCTAGCACAAACACATGTAGCAAACATAATATCTGGTCTACTTGCAGTTAAATACATTAATGACCCAATAATTCCTCGATAATGAGTTACATCTATAGGTTTCCCTGAAATGTCCTCATCGAGTTTGGATTTGGAATCCGGAGCCATGGGAGTTTTTATAGGAGTACTATTGACCATGTTAAGTTTCTTTAACATGTCCTGTATATATTTAGACTGATTGATAAAAATTCCATCAGTCAGTTGTTTAACTTGTAAACCTAAGAAAAAATTTATTTCTCCCATCGTGCTCATTTCAAATTTCTGGGACATTAAGAAAGCGAATTTCTTGCAAAATTCTGGATTTGTAGACCCAAATATTATATCATCTACATATATTTGAATTACTATAATATCTGGCCCCTGACGTGTTATAAACAGGGTAGTATCCACTGCACCTTTGTTAAATCCACATTTCAACAAGTATGTTGAAAGTGCATCACACCAAGCACGAGGTGCTTGTTTAAGGCCATACAGGAATTTATCTAAAATATATACATGATGAGGCTTCGAAGGATCAGTAAACCTTTCGGGTTGATATGTATACACTTCATCTGTTAGTTCCCCGTTTAAAAATGCAGTTTCTACATCCATTTGGTAAACTGTAAAGTTTTTATGAGCAGCAAATGCAAGAAACATCCTAATTGCTTCTATTCTTGCAACTAGAGCAAAAGTTTCATCATAATCGGTCCCTTCTTGTTGACTGTATCCTTTGGCGACAAGGCGAGCTTTGTTACGAATGATGACACCATGTTCATCCTTCTTATTCTTGAAAATCCACTTCGTGCCAATGATTGATTTATCTTTTGGTCGCTCTACCAATCTCCAGACCTTCAACCTTTCGAACTGATTTAGTTCTTCTTGCATTGTCACAATCCAATCAGCATCCAGAAGAGCTTCTTTAACATTCTTTGGCTCAATTTTGCTGAGAAAGTTTGAAAATAAACACTCATTTATTGTTGCTCTTCTGGTTTGGATAGATGCAGAAGGATCACCTATGATATTTTCAGTTGGGTGATTTCATGTCCACTTAAAGGTATGTGGATACAGTTGAATTTGGTCTTGATTGGGATTTAAGTCTAAGTATGGAATTCGGGGGTTAGTTTCTGATGTAGATGGTATATTATCTGAGATAGGGGTTTCCAAGTTTTCAGATGGTAAGGGGGTTTAAAAAGATAGTGGAGGTTGAATGGGTTGTGCACTATCAGTAGGTAAGTGCACATCTGTAGTTGAAGCTTCTCCAGTTTCTTCTGAAATGGGTGATGAGAATAGTCCGAGACTACGACCGGATCTTCAGTAATCCTGTCAGGCACCAAATTTGAAATATTAGTTTTGGGGCTTTTCAAAGTAGTCTTCATAGAAATTCTCGAACAGTTTATCTAAACCAGAATTATCTACACTCTGTTCAGTTGACTTCATAGAAGTCAACTTGTTATGGTCGGGTCCTAAACTGGTATGTTCAGAAGCCATTACTACGCCTTCATCAAATTTTACATTCACGCTTTCATTGAGTGTCTTGGTCCACTTGTTGTAGACCCGGAAAGCTACAGACTCCTTCGAATACCCAATGAAGATGCCTTCATCAACTTTTTAAATAAATTTTCCCAGATTGTCTTTATCATTTAATATGAAGCACCTGCATCCAAAAAAATGGAAAAATTTAACATTAGGTACCCGTTTGTTTATTAATTCGTACGGAGTCTTTCCGAATCTTTTGTTGATTATGGATCTGTTCTGCGTGAAACAAGCGGTTGCTACAGCTTCAGCCCAAAGGAATAACGGAAGATTGGAATATGCCAGCATCGTTCTTGCATATTCCACTAGTGTACGATTTCGTCGTTCAACGACACCATTCTGTTGTGGAGTACGAGCGGCTGAGAATTGATGTGTTATTCCCATAGAATTCAGAAACGATTTGAGAGATTATTTCTTAAATTCTGTCCCGTTATCTGATCTGATGGTCTGAACTGAAAGCTGCAACTTTACTTGAATTCTTCAAATGAAGTCTATTATTATCTCGGTAGCATCAGATTTGGAACGCAGGAATAAAACGCATGTGTATCTGGAGTAGTCATCGACTATTACCAACACATAGTGTTTCTTGTTTATACTTTGTGCTCTCATTGGTCAACACAGATCCATATGTAGCAGTTCCAATGCTCTCGTTGATGAGTGTTCTGTTTTGGACTTGTGTGAAGCTCTAGTCATCTTTCCTTTTTCACAAGCTGCGCACAACTGCTCTTTTTGAAACTTGAGAGTTGGTAGCCCTTTAACTAACCCACCTTTTGCAAGGTTGGTTAATTCTTTAAAGTTCAGATGAGAAAGACGATGATGTCATAGCCAAGAAGTTTTAGATGTTGCTTTTGACATTAAGCAGACATCCTTCTTCAGATTGATTGAGGCTAGGTCAATTGAGTATAGATTGGTTTTCCTGTTCCCTGCAAGGATTTCTTTTCCTTCTCCAGATCTAATGCTGCACCGATTTGCTTTGAAGTTGACCTCTAATCCTTTGTCACAGAGTTGTCCAATGCTGAACAAGTTGTGACCAAGACCGTCAACGTAGAAGACTTTCTAAATTGTTATCCTATCGTACGCAAGACTCCCATAACCTTTGATCGGACAGAATTTATCATTCCCGAATTAGACCGTCCCACATTACTTATCTACAAAGTTAGTGAGTGTTTCTCTCTATCCGGTCATGTGCTTTAAGCATCCGGAGCCAAGGTACCACACATGATTTACCTATAAGACGAAATAAAACATGAGGTACCCACTTATAGTTGGGTACTTTTGACTTTGGTAAATGATGCGGTTTGATATGCTTTTTCTCATCAGATATGTCTTTTACTTTAGGTACCCACTTTTTAACAGTCTCTTTGGTATCCATTTTTGTACAGTTCGATGTGGAACTATTTTTAAAAGTTGTTGCTTTGGAACCTTTTTCTATTTAAAAGATGGATCCTTTTTCTTTGGTAGCCATACAAGCTTATCAGATTTAGCATGCATTGATTTACAAGAAATAGAATTTAAAGCAATTAAAGCAGTCCGAGAGTATTTAGTATAAGATTTATCAGTAAATTTATTATTACAGACATATTTTTCAAATTGTCTATTTCTATCTGTAACAACAGTTTCCTTCACTCTCCACTCTTGTTTTATACTCTTGTTTTTCTTTTCTTTCTGCTTCTTTCTCCATTCTTGCTTCCGAGAACCTTTCACAATATAATCTGACATACAAGAAACACAAGAATTAGTGATTTTAGAAACTTGTTTCTTCTGTAAAGGTCTCTTACCTTTTAAATTTTTGACCTTGAGTGCAATAGAGTCCTTTGTGGAAGATGATTCACCTTTTTCATAAGTAGGAGTCACAAAAGTAACTCTTTTTCAGTTAAACTTGGTGATTGATTAGATGATTCCTTTGAATCTGTAGATATTCTTTGTAGAATTCTAACAGGTTCTTTAAGATCACCAGGTTGTTTGTTTTGTAAAGGTTTTACAAACTCATCTATTTTAACAAACATTTCTTCCAATGAGTTAAAATCAGAGTTCATATACAGATTAAAGTCCTTTACAGAATTAATAGAATCAAGTGGAATTGAAGGTGTTTGATCTGATATTGATTTGTTCTCAGGCTGTTTTTTTAACGTTTGTTCCAGAGTTTTAAGTTCAGCCTTAAGAGTTTGATTTTCTGTCTCAAAATTTTTTGATTTTCAATTCGAGATCAGAGTTTATCTTTTCAAGAATTGAAACTGGTAAATATAACTTTTGATATTGAGTAGCAGTTTCAGATAAATCCTTCTCAGAATATGTCTGAATATACTCCTCTTTAATGCAAGTATTTTTATTTAATTCATTTATTCTGTTATAATCAACAGAATTTTACATTTTATCAGATCTTAGTCTTTTTGAATCTTCACTTGATTCTATCTCATCTGATGCTTTCATAAAAGTCATTTGTAATCCTAAATTCATATATCTGACATCATATAAAGTAGGTGAATTTGAAATAGCCTTTGTCAGATATTTAGGATTATTCCAACCAATACCAGATTTAATTATAAAACTCGGTATCTTTTGGTTGATGTAAATAGATTGTTTGATCTGTTTGACTTCTTTTGATAAACTCATCTTCCAATGTTTTTATTTTCTCATAAAATTTTGTTCTTTCTTCAAAAATGGCATGATATTTTACAAAATAACTTGAAGCCTCTAGCTCAGCCAAATTCAGTTTTTCTTTTAAGTCAGATATATTGTTATTTAGTTCTTAGATTTTACATTGAAGATCACTTGTTTTATCTTGCAAATCTGATACAGCTCGTAGTGCTAATGCTTTATCCTTGGAAAAATCCAATACTAACGCATGTTCTTGATTTAGCTTGTTTTCCAAGGAATGAGCATTTTTCTTTTCGGCTTTTAAAGATCTTTTAAATTTCTTTAGCATGAAAGCCATTTGCGTTAGTTTTTGTTCAAGCAAACAGGAATCATCATTTTCAGATTCAGAGTTAGAATATGCCTCCGGTGTTTCTGAACTCTCTGATTTGTCTGAATCTGATTCATCACTCTCTTTATCTTTGCTGCAGCCAGCATTTCCTGTTGCCATCATTGCAAATTCTTCAGTCAATTCCTCATCAGACTCTTCCTTTTCCTCATTCTCCTCATCCGTCAACCCAACCCATACTTCATCTTCTGCAACCATTACTGACTCACTCAGTTTTGATTCATTGAAAACCTCTGACTTTAAGCAGATATGTGCATCTTCATCCAAGATGTCTTCATCATCTGAAAGTTGTAGCCAATGATCATCCTCAGCCATTAGCGCTTTGCTAGCTTCTTTTTCTTTTGCTAGAAGTGCCTTTCTCGTGTAGTATTCAGAGTTTTTGACTACAGGCATTCTGCACTCTCGGGCATAGTGTCCTGGCTTGCCACAGTTGAAACATTTTTGCTCTGTATCTTTCTTTGCTGACTTTTCTGATTTGTCATATTTATCGGCTTTGTTTCCACTGCTTTCACCAGACTTTTCATATTTATCCTTCTTTTCAAACTTTCTTGAGTCATTCTTGTATCTCATTTTGTTATTGGTGGGCTTTTGGTAGAACTTCTTCTGAAATACCGTAGTGAGTAAGGCCATTTGCTTCTTCATTTCTTCTATTTCAGAATCTGCTGATGAATCTGATGAGTCTGATTCTGAAGAACTGCTGCTTATGACTATCCGTTTTTCTTCTTCAGCTTATACTTGTATTTCTTATCTGCCAATAAAGCTAAAGGGTCAACGATATCCTGTTCTGCTTTCTTCTTTCCAGACATTTTCCATAAAACAACCTCTTGATAGTTGTTAAGGTTCTCAAAGACCATATGGAAATCCATGTCCTCAACGTCTTTTGTCTGTTGAATGATCATTGCATACTTTTCCCATTCTGGGTTAAGTACGTTCAGAAATTTCACGTTGATGTCTAAGTTGGACTTAGTAACATCGTTCCTTTTAATCTCACTCACAAAGCTGACAAACCTGAAGTACATGTTATCTAGCAATTCCCCCTCTCTTGCTCTAAAATTCTCAAACGTCATTAGGATGTTCCTAGATCTATTGGTAGCTGTCCTGTCTGATCCCCTCATCAGCTTACACACCTCATCCCAGATGGATTTGACTGTCTTAGTGTTTGTCAAACAGGTGTAGATGTCATTGGGGATGGATATCTGTAACAACTTTCTTGTTGTTTTGTCCCCCAATTTTCTCCGCTTTTGTGTCTCTGTCAGGTTCGTTACCTCAACAGTTCTTTCCGGTATTGGAGGGTTTCCATTGGGTACAACAGGAATTGTTTCCAGGAACACCGCTGGTCCGTCAGTTAGTGACTTTAACATTTCTTCTGAGAGGTCGTGGAAACTGATAAACTCCAAAATCTTTCTCTCCATTGTACGTATTCTCCCCGATAGAGAATTGGAGGTTTTGTCTCCGACCCCATTGCAAGTGCGTCTTTAGACAGGATGACTGACTGATAGGAATCTTCCAAGATCGAATGATATTTTGATTGAAATTGGAAAAGTTGATCAACAAATGAAAATTGATCAAACTTGAAAGTGTATGTATTGAAACTCAAATAATGAAGTGATCAACTCAATCAATGAATATGCAAAACTCGAACAATGATATACTCAACTCGAATCTACAAAAAATTAACTGTTAGAAGAACAATGTAACTCGAATTGGCTTTTATTCAACTCGAATCAAATAAGATGCAACTCGAATAAAGCATTAGTCAACTCGATCAAAACTATGGTCAACTCGGATACACAAGTAGTAAACTCGAATCAATCTATTGAAAATTTAAACTTGTTTTCTACAACTCGATTGAAGGTTGTTTCCAACTCGAATATACCTTCTAGTCAACTCGAATTAACTTCAGAGAAACTTGATTTGACTTTAAGTCAACTCGAATAGAATTCAAGTCAACTCGAATAGAATACAAGTCAACTCGGTTGAATCTTAATTGGAACTCGATTATCAGTGCTGTCAACTCGATTAATAAGTGCAATCAAGTCGAGTGACACTTGAACACAGTTATAATCGAGTTTCTGAGTTTTTCAAGAATTTCAAGTCTGGATTTCAATTAATTTTGTAAAAGTACCTTAATTGAACCCAAATTGATATCGAAGGTGAGGTTTTTGATTTCAAACACTTTTTCTGAAAGAACTTTGTTTAAAAACAGATTAAAACCCTTGTTTTTCAATGAAACAGTGAAGAACACAAGTTTTTCCATCTTTTCTGAAAAATAAAAAGATCTTTTTCTGTGTTTGGAAATTCAAAATAAGATTATGATCAATCCAGTCGATTATGAGTTACCTTCCTTCGATCCAATAATCAAGAACAACAATCAACTGGATTAAAACCCTAGTTGATAATTTCTATATTTCGAAAAAAAATATCAAGAACAGTTTCAAATATCAATTTTCAATCAAAAAATCATTCTAAAGCTCTGATACCAATTGTGATTCCTAATTATCAATCAACAATTAATTCCAAACAATTAAGTACAAGATCAAGAACACTAACCGGATGATTGTATTAAGAACAAACAATTACAGATTTGGAAATGAGATGAACAGTTACTGTAGCCACTGTAGCCCTAATTGATCTCTCAGATTTCCTTGTAAAAAGGAATTACAAGAATTTCATATCAGCTACAAATACAAAGTAAAAATGCTATATATGTTTTATTTACAACTTTAACCTAATTACATTTTGTACCCTAGACTTTTATTTCATCAACAAAATAAGTTCCAACATTCTCCCCCTTTGATGAAATAAGCCAAGTCTTCATCTTGTCAGCCCCAACTTCATCTCAAAATTCCTAACACTTTTTCTATTGGATAGCCTCCACTTGATTTTTGAAATGAATTCAACCACGAGTCTCTTATCATAAGCACTGAGGGCTCTTCTTTTCGTTTTCCTCGTTTGATCAGCAGCTAATTTTCCTTTCAGCCCACTCATTACCTTCTGGAGGGTTCCATCACGGAACTTTTTTAATTCAATACTCCTCATTGCTCTCAGCTTTCGATTTTTATCTCTATACATTACAGCTGGACACTTCACCATTATTACTTGATATTCTTTCAGCTCCCCTGCAAACTTGATTTCCCTATTCGGTGGAGTTACATTTATCTTTCGCATGCCTCTTTCAACATCGATTTGAAGATCTTGAACTCACATGAGAACAAGCTTATTATGCATTAAATGAAACAATGTCTTCAAAGCAAATCTGTAGTGCTTATTCTGTTTGTTTCTACACATTTCATCAAACAAGTCTTCAATATCCGCCAAGTTTATCCAAAACATATCGGCTTCAGTATTCATTGACGAGTCATTTGATTGTTAAGCTTAACACCTATGATACCTAATTATAAATCAACAATTAATTCCAAACAATTTAGTACAAGATCAAGAACACTAACTGAATGATTGTATAAAGAACAAACAATTACAGATTTGGAAATGACGTGAACGGTTACTGTAGCCACTGTAGCCCTAATTGATCTCTCAGATTTCCGTGCAAAAAGGAATTACAAGAATGTCAGATCAGCTACAAATACAAAGTCAAGATGCTATATATATTTTATTTACAACTTTAAACTAATTGTATTTTGTACCCTAGACTTTTATTTCATCATCAAAATAAGTTCCAACAACACCAACACTATTGCTCGGTGTTGGGTTAATATTAGGCTTATGATGTGTTGATTTACATGATGAAAGCACAGAGGGTAGCTAGAGCTGAGCATTCTGATGATACCCATACAGCAATTACTGGTAGCTAGCCCAATACGTGGCTGATCCCCACTAATGATGCGTGTGTATGGTGTTATCATTATCCGAGCATTCCTTATAAGTTTGTCTAAAAGTCTCAAGAGCAATAACAGTTTTGTAACTGGGAGCTGAGCAAAGACGCGCATCAAAGAGCATTTAATTGGCCAGTGTCCCTTCGAGATTTGAGTTGTGCATGAGCCTAGTGCAATACATCAGCAATAGAGCTGAGCTGTGCATGAGCCGAGTGCAGTGCATGAGCTTTCCATGTTCATAATTGCATGTTAAATGTGAAATTCTACATTCTTACTAAGCAAGCTTACCCCGTTGTTGCATTATTTTTCAGGTAAAGGCAAAGGATTGGCTGGACCTAGTTCATAGGTCAGGACTCTGAAAGAGCTTGAAGTGCTTTAGAACCTGTTTCAGCACCTTGGTACTTGACTGATGATAGAGATTTGGGGTTCGGGGCTAGTTTATATTTTGTGCTTTGATATAATAGTCTACAAGTCTGTACCCTATTACTTAAATTGTCTCTGTTTGTAACTAACTTTAATTCCACATTGTTAATTATTATCTTAGTTTCCTGATTGATATTGCATTGCTACTGGGGCCTAGACTTTAGACCTTTGAGAAATCTTGGGTCTTACGGAAGCATTTGTTGATGATATCAAAAAGGACCCTCTAGTGGGACTAGAGATGCTTGGTCTGGAATTCTGATGGCCATCATATCCTATGGTCAGAATTTCTTGAAGGGTTTGGATGGGAGAAGGAATTGGGGAAAACGCGTATTTGGTGACGGAATGGTTTTCGGAGGGTAGGCGGAGAATATGGCGTATGGCTTCGAGTGTGACTTTAATGGGAATGGAGTCGATTTTGGTGGTAAAGTGAGGTTCGGCATCACTGATGAAAGTGAGATGATTGGTAAAGAAATGGCAGTGGTTAGGGCGTAAAATATAGGGTGGCCTTTGAGAATATCAAACGTGATATCCTAGGCTTTATGGCATAGGGTAGAAAGATCGAGCTGCCAGTTGTGAGGGGCAAACTTAACAAACTGGGTAGAAGAAAGAAGAGATTCTTCTGGAAGCTGTTCATTATTATTGGGTAGCGGAGAATGCAGATGGTTAAGGATATTTGAGGATGCATGAGTCCTGTAAACATGCAACAGTGTTAGTATAGCAGACTTGAAGGAATGAAGCATTGATACTAAGTCTGAAATAAGCGTGAATTTGAAACTGTCTATTCTGTTTAAAGCATCGGGTCTTTTATCAGTAGAATGTAAATTCTACTGAATAAAGTCCAAAGTCGATCGTTGAGAGACCAATGTTAGAATACACATTTTCAATCAAACACTTATCCTAACTCTAACCAATGGTGCATTGGACATGGAATATTTTTGTGATTTTTGATTTTTAAAAATATGCAAAAATGGAAAAATTAAACCGAAATTCAAATGAATGAGTGATCCGAATTCGGGTGCATGAGAAATTCGGATGAGATGATCTGAATTTCTGGTGGGATAGAAATTTGGATGGAAATGATGCATGAAATGATAACCTAAGTATGAGACTAAAGGTGGGGGAACCAAAATTCGGATGGATCCGAATTTCGGATGATGAGAATGATGAATACTTAGAAAATACACATAAATGACAAAATTTGGATGGGGACCGAATTCGGATGGGACCGAATTCGGGTGATGATTATAATAATGAACACTTAGAAAATAATCATGAATGGTAAAAGTTGGTTGAGAACCGAATTCGGATGGACCGAGACAAAGCCTTAGTTGCATAAAACATACAATTGATATTATATGAGGGCATCCGAATTTTGGGTGAACCGAAATTCGGGTGGCACATATAATATACTTGTAAATTTTTTAAGGTTCTGCCTACTGATCCGAATTTCGGATGGTTCCATATTTGTGAACATTAAAACTAAAAATTTGCCTAAGTAAGATTCATCCGAATTTCGTATGGTCTGAAGTTCGGATGATCCGAGTTGTGGACTTAGTCAATTTTGCAGTTAATGTGTTCATGCACATGCAACGTGAACAGTTCAAAAAATGTTTAAAAATGCATGAAAATGCAGATCCTAATGCTAAAACATGTCAAGAACATTTTATTGTACTACACTAACTTAAAATGAGCAGATTAAACTACCTAAAAATTCTAAAAACCGAACATACAACCCTTTAAAAATTGGAAAATTAAAAACACGATATAAGATGTTAGGAGCTAAAATAAAGTAGTAAAATGATTACCTGGAGGTGCAGATGCAATACAATGCAACAAAAATGGAAGAAATCAGTTGTGATTGTAACTTGAGAGCTCAAAAACGGTGAAAATGGCGGTTTGGGAGGTTGTTTGGGCATCGGAGAAAGAGAAGGAAGAAGAAGGAGTAGCTTAATGAAGAAAAACCCTACACCCGCCTATTTAAATCCGCGGGGCAGGGCGGGTCAGAGAGATCCACGCATTTCCTTGTAATTGGGCCACCCGGTTTTAAAAAAATTTAAAGACTAAACAAAAATTTGGGTTTTTTTTTAAAAAATTTATAACTAAAGACTAAAGAAAATGGAAACAAAATGAGCCCACTTAAAAATCTTTTTGTATTTTTCGATCTGGATTAAATATGAAGACAAAAATAAGATAGACTAACTAGATAAAATTAGGCTTAATTTAACAAAACTGGAAATTTTGACAAGGTAAAAGTAAACTAAATTAAAAATAGGAATCAAGAAAATATTTTTGTGATTTTCTTTAAAACTACCACGGTGATAGACGAACAACTGATCGTCCTGACACGATGATTCTCTCCACATGAAACTTTTCAAATGCTAGCAAGTTCGAGATCGCCCTTTTGCTTAAAACTCTCTCAAATTTGCAAAAGTCTCTGAAAAAGTCTGATAATTAATCGAATTAACCCTTAATTATACTGACAGGTTCGACTTTGTCTAGGACAAATTCGAACTTGGCCCAAGGCCTATTCGAACTTGTCCTCCTAAACAAATTTGAATCACATCCTTCAAACTTATGTTTGAACTTATCTTTGAACTTATGTTTGAAGTTATGGTAATACATTACACCAAGTTCAAACATACATACAATTAATATCAAACATATATATCAAACACTTGTTATTAGTCAATATCAAGTAAATTGACTTACACAAAATGCTATCTATACTTAGACTGCTATCATCACACATGATGTACTAACAGACTCCCCCTTGACAATAGCTTCTAACGATTTACATTTTGATTAAGTACTAAGGTCTATTCAAAATGCTACTAGCATAAAGACCTTGTTCAACACAAACCTTGACCACATTCTGATACTTTTTGGCTTCAGACTCCATATGTGCATCACACGAGATTTTATGGACATGAAGTACATGTAGATCATCTTTGGACAAGTTGACCAGGTGCAATGGATCATACACTCTCAGAATCACTTTTTCATTGAGGTCTTCCATCACTTCTTCACCTGTCTCACTTTCAACATACCACCAGTTGAGGTTTCCCAACACATTTTGAGGCATAGGCTTCAGAGGAACTTTCTTTAAGCATCTAACTGGCTTGTAATGTATTTTCATCCACGGCCTTCCAGTTAGAGGATCAATTCGTGTATGGTCCATAACTCTTTTGCCTATTCGTGGGTTTAGCCTTTCAAACTTCCTAGACCTTCCTTCCCTTCTGATAATCTTGGCAATTATTTCAGCATAGGGATCGTCTGCGATGTTAACAAGCTCTTTCCACGCTAATGCCTTTATCTCAACTTTAGGCAGTGAATTGAAGTCTTTCAATCTTCTTCTTAGATATTGAAGGCCATCCTTTCTCTTAATGATAAAAAGCTGCAGTTCTCGATCAAAGAACCAGCTAAGAATGCTCCCGGACAGTTTTCCAGCACTAGGCACGTTCATCTTTTCCTCTAATGACATGGCCTTCTTCTCAGCCCTGAACCACAAATTTTTATGTTCTTCAGCAGTAAGCTCCCTATCAGGCTCCTCAACTTCTGATTCAACATTTAAAGCTGCTTTAAAAACTTCGATGTCAATCATATCTTGTTTAGCCGTCGTATACGTATCAGGTTGTTGCTGAATAACAATTTCATCAGCTTCATCTTCCTCATCATCTAATACCTAATCATCAGATTTCCATTCATGAATGTCTTTTGGTACAAACTCACCTTCTTCTAAATCTTCAACATCACCTTCAAAATCAAACATTATTTCCTCTTCTTCAATATCCATCAGAGCGTCAATCATCTCGCTCTCAATGGTCTTTGAAGTTTCACCTTCAGCACTTTCTCCTACTGCGGATTGACTCGGCTCCCCCTGAATTATTGCATGCTGAGCAGTTGGAAAATCTGCTAGCTCACTCTCTTTTCTTGCTTCGGGATCATTGTCGTCATCCTCATCCCTCCTTATCGCTTCAGCTTCTTTGTAGCTTGTCTCCCCCTGAGCTGGAAGATTTTTCAGTAACTGCTCGAGGAGGGACTTCATTGTCTTGATCTCAGAAGCTTGATCAGGAACAGTTGATTTCAGTTCAATGTTCTCCTGCTCAATTCTGGCGTTATGCTATAGAAGCTCATTAACTGCTTTGGTAAGCTGGAAGATTTGGACTGTTTGGAAATCTACTTTGCTCCTTAGCTCTGTGAATCGTTGGTTTGCAGTAAATGTGGACGATGTGGATGGAACGGATGTAATTGGTGATGGCGTGCTTGATGGTTGAACAGCAGGAATCTCAGGCTCTGGAGCGAAAGTAGATGAAGCTCCCTGCATGAATCTGTGCCTTTTCTCCCTTTGCCTTAGCACGAGAGGAGTAGGGTCTTCTGCTTCATAATCAGAATCATCATCATCTGATCCTCTAGCCACTCTCTTTCCTTCCTCTCTTTCACTGACCATAATTCTTGATCCGTATCTGCCGATTCTAACAGATGGATCAACCGGATCTACTGCTAAACTTCTATCTCTTCAACTTCCTTAGACTCCGATTCTGAAGTCGTCACTGCTTGACCTTCTACCTCAGGCTGATATTCTTCAATGTCTCTCATAAGGTCATCGTAATCAGCTGGAGGCTCCAAGATAGAATCAATAAGTTCAGCGGTAATATCCTCCTGGGACTGAGTCCCATGAGCCCAAATTTCCTCGAGGGACTCTGCCCTAGGATCAATTACTGGTGCCACATCTGAAGGACCCCTAGTGTCCGACGATGGACCTGCTGTCGATGACTCCTGAATTCTGCTTGAGCTTGGCCTCGAAGCCTGAATTTGTCTTTCTGTAGCTCTTTGTCTTCGTCTTGGTTGCTGTGGAGGTCGTTTGCTGTTGCTGAGGCTGTTGCTACTGTTGCTGCACTGGCTGAGGCTATGGTCCTTCTCCAGCCCAGTTCTCCCCTTCTGGGGCTACATAGTCTGGATCTACCACTGCACCAAAGAGAGGTGCATCCAATGGTCTAATCTGCTCAGCCCTACGGGCATTGTGTGACTGGCAGTCTGCAAAAATACGTTTATCTATCACTGCCACACTTTGAATATCTGCTAGTTGTGGCAGATTCGGCAAAAAGTGACGGATCAACATCATCACAAAACGTGGATACATCAAAAATCTTTCTCGCGCTGGAGCCGTGATCTGGTGCACGAACTCCGCAAAGAACATCTCAGAATAGCTGAAGCTTTTATTATATACCAAGGCAATCATAGACGATTGCATCTTGAATACTATATAGTCAAAACCCGCCTTTTTCGGTGCAAAGCACACCATAATCACGTGTGCCAAATACCTCCATTGGCCTATCAAAACACTTTTCATATAGGAAGCTTTAGCTATATCGAGTCCATAACCCATGCGTAAAAAGGCCGCTTGCCTTATGTTCAATGTGAAGTCAATTGGTCCTGCCTCCTGTTCTACAGTCCCCAGCTGCAAAATTCGACGGAGCATATCCGCTGAGAAAACGATCGGTTGACCTCCAACTCTAGTTCTCAACACTGTTGGCATCACAGTACAATCAACTTGTAAATGTTCGCAGAATTGCCTAACATACGACAATATTATTTGAATATTATGCGACAGAGCATAGGAAACCCTGGAGTGAGCCAAAAATTCCACCATCGGTCTAAAGGCCTGAGCTTCAGTAAGCTCCGTATCCGGTGATATAACCATGTTATGCTTCTGGAAAAATGCTCTTTCACCCATATCTGCACATTAAACAATAACATATATTAGAAGTAAAAAATAAAAATGAAACTTGTTTAAATTCGAATTTGTTTTATTTTGAACTTACGTAAGTCCAAAATCCAACACATTTGAATTTCTACAAGTTTGAATTGAAAATTATGCAAATATTTCGACTTTAATACTAAATTCAAAGGACATGATCGAATTTGACTTGAATTCGAGTTTGTTGACAAATTCGAATTTACTGACAAGTTCGAACATGATGAATATGTTCAAAGTCGGTCACTTTCGAACACAAATCCATGATTTTAACCCCATTAGACTTTGAAAATAGTATTCAGTTTTCCTATTAGGTTCTAATCGAAGATATATGTAACTTATTTGAAGTTTTACCGGTTAAAACTTGTGATTTTGAATCACAAAGTTTAAACCCATAAAACTTCAAAATTCGTCGATTTTTTTGCGATAAATGAGTTCTAGGCTAACTAAATCTTGTATAATACTAATGTTTATACCTTGATTTGGTGGTAGAATCGAAAACAAAGGAACAAAAGTTCGAGAAATAGTTGAAAATTCAAAATCAATAAACTCGAAGGTAAGTTCGAAATCGCTCGTAGACAAGTTCGAAACAACAGAATCGAAGGTAGGTGACATAAATGATTCATTGTTGACCTTTATATACTAACCACATTCGAACTTGTATTGAATTCGATTTTACTGACAGATTCGAAATTGAATTCGAGTTAGTCTTAAATTCGAACAAAATTGAAAATTTTGAAAATCTTTGAATAAAATTCATCTTATTCAAACTTTTCCAACTTTTTCTTGTAACGGAACAAAACTTTGGAAAATGTATTTACACTAAGCAATTGATTTTCATGCAATGTTTGTGTATTCAACTAAACATGCATCCTTAGTAACTTTGACCTTTTTCCTAAATAAAATAAAATAAAGTAAAATTTTGAATAATATTTAAACTTAAACTACTCAAAAATACTTTTAAAAGTTACAAGCTATACTAAAACTAACAGAATATTTTTGGCGAGAAAGTCAAAGAAAGGATCAATCAAATAGCGGTGTCAGATACGCACTTTCAGTGTTACACTCTCACACTTAGGAATTTTTGATTCCTTGATTGTTTGTCGTGACACACATTTCTAGGCGATTGTTGGTATTATTTTCCCTTTAAACATGTTACTCTTTGGAATATCCCTTGGCCTTTTTATTTATCAAGAAACTACCTTACGTGTCTCATACTTAGACATACTTTTATGATCAAGGCATCACACAATGATTATAACTTTTCAGTATTGCAAATTTTCTTTAAAAGGCAAACGTCGGACACAGTTCTGTATTTACATAGAACAGAGTGTCTTAGTTTGTCTTAAAGTTTATTTTAAAGCTAGCAAGATAGTGGTGACAGGTCTGTACCGACGTACAACAAAGAGACTTATCTTGCTAACTCGAGTCAAACCAGAGGCAACAGGTCTGTACTTACGTACAACAGAGTTATTTGTTTTGACTCTCAATTCACTATCATGATTTTTCTATTCTTTTCTTTTCTTTAAGATGTATTTGATGTTGCTATACATCCCCCAGGAAATTTGCATACATCATTTAGAATCAATGTCTATATGTCTCTAACATAAAAATTAAGACCATTTGGTCATACATCTAAGTTAGTAACACGTCTGACTTTTTCTTGAATATTTTATTAGCTTTTGAGATTCTGATGCAGCGTAGCAAATAGAAAACCAAAGATAATCCGTTGATTCCACGAATACCCGGAAGATCTTAACCAAACTCACGTTGATTCACAGGAATACCGCGAATTTGGCCTTCAAAATTGGTTCACACAAAGAACACAAATTTGGAGAGAAAACTGAAGTGTCATCAAAATTGGAAGTGTCCATCCAAGTTCACACATTACAATACTAAAAAGAAGCAGAAAAACATAAACGGGCCAAAATGATAATGGGCCAAACACACGGGCCAAAAAAATAAAGTCCAAACTGAAAGAAAAATGCAAATTAAGTAGTCTTCGGGGCCTTTTTGGGCGAAAAGCAGGGCCCAAACCGCCTATGGCTGTTTGCCAGCACGTCGGGCCTGTCCATACGGTCGTTTTGATATATTATAAGCCCAAATCGGATACCCGAAGCCCAAGTTATGGCCATTTTAGTGAGCCAATGTGGTCATGGGCCTCCAAGTATTCTAAGGCCCGGTCTTCTGCATCATTCCCCCCTGGGTAGACAAAATTCGTCCTCGAATCTGCAACAGCTTCATCTTCAGAAGAGTCTCCATGAAAAGGCACCAAATGCTTAACATTGAACACGTCTGAACAGCGAATGTGACTTGGCAGCTTCACACGATAAGCATTAGGGTTGATCTTCTCCAAAATCTCCACTGGTCCAATCTTCTTTGCTGACAGTTTGTTGTATTCACCCACCGGGAAACGGTCTTGAGTCAAAACTTCCCAAACAAAGTCACCGACCTCAAAATCGACATGCCTACGCCTTTGATCCGCATCTTGTTTGTACTTGGCGATAGCCCGAACCAAGTTATCATGCACAGCTTTATGAACCTCATGTAACCCAACAACGAAATCCTGCACTTTATTTGGAACAGATGCTGAAACAGGGAGAGTCAGTAAATCCAATGGGCCTCGAGGCTGGGCCGAATACACCACTACAAATGGGCTAAAACCAGTGCTTCTATTAACAGCATGATTATGAGCAAATTCAGCCTGACAAAGCTTTTGATCCCATGCCTTCACATGATCACCCACCAAACATCTCAAAAGGTTTCCAAGGGACCGATTCACCACTTCAGTTTGCCCATCTGTTTGAGGATAATAGGCACTGCTGAAGTTGAGCTGCGTGTTGACCATTTTCCACAAACTGCGCCAAAAGTGACTCAAAAACCGAGTCAACCGATCTGAAACAATAGAGGATGGCACTCCATGCAGACGATATACCTCCCGAAAGATCAAACAAAGCCACATTAACTGCATCTGTCGTCTTCTTGCATGGTATAAAGTGAACCATCTTCGAAAAACGATCGACAACAACAAAGATAGAATCATTACCACGCTGAGTACGAGGCAACCCCAGCACAAGTCCATGCTGATGTCCACCCAAGGCTGTGAAGGGACAAGCAACGGCATATAGAGTCCAGCATTGGTGGCTGTTCCCTTGGAAGTCTGACAGATCCTACACCTTTTTACAAACCGGTCAACCTCTTTCCGAATAGTAGGCCAGAAATAAGAAGACTGCACCAACTGCAAAGTACGATCCCGGCCCACATGCCCTTCACCATGTAACTCCCTGATAATATGTAAACGAAGACTAGAATCAGGAATACACAATTGGTTCCCCTTGAAAAGAAAACCATCATGCACAACAAATCTGATATTTTTCCAGAGCTGATATCCTGCAAAATAACAGAGAAGTATGGATCAACTGTTAACTGCTCCATGATGGAGTCAAGTCCATGCTGACTCTACATTTTCTTCCTCATGAACACTGTCTTCAGAGTTAGAACTTGTTGTCTGATTTTCGTTTGTAGGCATTTCAGAATCATTCTCTGCTGGAGATCTATCTTCTGTTGTTGTTGTCTTAGATGTTGATGGAAAGGTCGTCCTCGGAAAACTTTGACCCTCGTCATTCAGATTTAATGACGACAAGTCCTGTTCGATTGTACCTGCATTTCCATCCGAAGGAATGTTAAATGATTCAAACAGTTTGTCATAATCAAAAATCCATTCCGGACCAGTTTGGGGTTCATGTATATAACTAGTTACATCAATATTAAACACAATCTCTACTGTACCATTAGATTTGTTAAAAACCCGTTTGTTTGGTGAGTTCGGCACATAACCTAGGAAATAACCTTCGTTAGCCTTTTCACCAAACTTAGGTTGATGTTTTGTTTTCATTAACGTACATGGTACCCCAAACGGTTCGAAGCCAGTTAAATTTAGTGGCCTTTTATTCAAAACTTTATAACAGGTTTTGTTCAGTGATTTGACAGTAAGGACCCGATTTAAAACATGACAGGCAGTATTCACTGCCTCCCCCCAAAACATGGTAGGAATCTTTTATTACAAGAGCATGGTCCTTGCTGCCCCAATCAAAGTCCTGTTTTTTCGTTCTGCCACCCCATTTTGTTGTGGCTCGTATGGTGCTCTAAATTGATGCACTATGCCCTTTGATAGGCAATATACACCAGTAACCGTGTTTTTAAATTCCGTTCCGTTATCACTCCTGATACGTTTTACCCGCGTTCCGTAAGAGTTTTCCACTTGGTCTAAAAACCCGATTAGCTTGGCAGTTGTCTCGTCCTTTGTACCTAAAAAGAAAACCCAAGAAAATCGTGAGTAATCATCAGTAATAACTAAACAATACCAACTACCACCTATACTCCTTTTGTTGATTGGTCCGAACAGGTCCATATGCAACAAATCGAACGTGGTAGCTATAGAGTTCTGAGTCTTGGACTTGTGTGCCTTCTTGTGTTGTTTTCATTTCTTGCATGGTAGACACTTGTCCTCAAACTGAAAACTCTTCATTGGAACACCTTGCACCAAACCATTCTTCGTAATGTAATTCATTTTTCTTTGGTGAAAGTGTGCCATGCGTCTGTGCCATAAAACTGATTCTGTCTCTGAAGCATTAGATAGAAGACATATTGTTCCCATCGAAGATTCTGGTTTGTTCATGTCTAGAATGAACAAGTCATTCTTCCTTGGGGCCCTCATCAGTATCCACTCTTCAGGAACTTTGAATCCCGGTTTCAGCATTAACGCCTCAATATCAGTGCAAAGTACTGAGTTCTTCTTATCACAGATTTGAGTTACACTAATGAGATTAGGAACAAGTTTATCAACGTTGTAAACTTGATCAAGTTTGATAGTCCCATTAGTGACCACTCCAGTACCGGTGATATTTCCTCCTTTATTACCAGCGAATGATACAAATCCCCTATTCCCTCCCTTGAAGTCTGCGAGTGGACTTTTTTCCCCAGTCGTGTGCCTAGAGCAACCACTGTCGACGAACCACTTGTTGTTTGGACCTGTAGTTATCTCCTGCACATGAAAGAAATGAGGTTAGTTATCACGGGGAACCCAAGCCATGACTGACTTCGTAATACCATTCTCGTCCACATACTTGAACTCTTTCAAGTACCCATCTCTCCTTTCAGGTGACTTGGGTGTTTGATTTAGAGCCTGTTGTGGTGCAGAGTGATTTAAGTTCACTCTCGGCCTTTGTGTAGGCATTTGTTGTGAAGCTCTTGAATAATTTCGATTATAAGGCATTTCCGAGTGATATCCCTGAGCTATACCTGGTGTTTGATGTAAGGTCTGCGACTGCAAGATCTATCTAGACGCGGATCCGTGAACGAGTGCGGAATCCTCGTTGACGGTTAGACGGACAACTCTCAACCAACGGAACACGGAGACTATTAGACGCTGAACGAACGACACACGAACGATCCTACGTACTAATTCTCTCCGAAACGGCACTCACCTAGCTGATAAACTCGAGATCGCCTCTTGCTTAATTCCTCACGAATTCTGCAAAAAGTCTCCTAATCATTCGAGTCTATCCCTAATTATAGACCCTGATTCGAATCTGATGTGGGTCAGACTCGAATCTGGCCCAAGGCCCATTCGAGTCTGTCCAACATGACAGTCTCGAATCTATCCTATATTCGAATCTAAGGTCTCATTCGAATCTATCACAGATTCGAATGTATCCTCTTATGCAATTCGAATCTAGCCTTTGACATATACAACTAAGTGTTTGAAACTTATGATATTACCTTATGACTGATTTTATCTTTGAGCTTTATGTTTGAACTTCTTGTAATACGTTACATCAAGTTCAAACATACAAACACTGATAATCATCAATCATACATAATATATATATAACAAACATATGCTAAATCACAATGTAAGACAACTTAGACTGCTATCGTCACACGGGATGTACCAACAGACTCCCCCTTGACGATAGCTTCTAATAATTCACACATTTGATTTAAGAACATGGTTTATTATTGATTCAAAACACTACCAGCATACAGACCTTTTTCAACGCATACCTTGACCACATTTTCATACTTACTAGCTTCAGTATCCATATGTGCGTCACTGGAAATCTTACAGTTATACAAAATCTGCAGGTCTTCTTTAGATAGGTTCACCAGGTGAAGCGGGTCATAGACTCTAAGAATAACTTTTTCTTCTAAGTCTTCCATAACCGCTTCCCCAGTTTCCGTGTCAGCATACCACCACTTCAGATTTCGCAAAACATTCTGTGGCATTTTCTTCAGAGGTACCTTCCTCAGGCATTTCACTGGTTTGTACTGAATCCTCATCCAAGGTCGGCCTGTAAGAGGATCTATACGTGACTTATCCTCGACTCTTCTTCCGACCCTTGGACTCAACCGTTCAAACTTCCTAGATCTCCCCTCCTTTCTTATTATTCTTTCAATCACATTCGCATAAGGATCATCACCAATATTTATCAGATCTTTCCATGCAAGCGCTGTGATTTCAATCTTTGGAAGGGTGTTGAATGCTTTCAATGTTCGCCTTATGTACTGAAGCCCGTCTTTTCTTTTAATTATAAAAAGTTGAAGATCTCTGTCAAAGAACCAACTTAAGATTCGCTCAGATAGCTTCCCTGTACCAGGCACTTTCATTGATCTCCTAATTGCTAACTCCTTCTCTTCGGCTCTGAACCATAGCTTCCTTTTTTCTTCGTTACTTAGCTCTCTTGCTGGTTCTTCAGTCGATGACTTAGGATTCAAGGCAGCATTCACTATGTCAACATCGACAATTCTATCTCCATCTATCATATAAGTGTCAGTGATAGGATTCTGCTGTACAACTATTTCGTCAGCTTCATCATCCTCATCAGCTACTACTTCATCTTCAGGTTGCCAATCTACTATCTCTTCCGGAATAAACTCTCCTTCTTCAAGCTCTTCATCTTCATAATCAAAACCTCCATCCAGTGGATCATCATCAAGATCCATGAGTGCTTCAATCATCTCACTGATCTCAAAGTCTGAAGGCTGTTTAGATGAACTAGCTTCACCCCTTTGTCCTTCGCCTTGACTAGGCTCCCCCTGAACTTGTATAACTTGAGCTGCAGGAAAATCTACAGACTCAAACTCTTTATTTGCACCGGGATCATCGCCTTCAGTATCATCTCTTCTCTGCACTTCCTGATCTCGGCACGATGTCTCCCCCTGAGCCTGTAAATTTTTCATTAGCTGCTCAATTAGGGAGCGCATCGACCTTATCTCAGCAGACTGATCACAAACAAAGGTTTTTAGCTCTAAGTTCTCTTCCTGAACTTTTTCCACAATCTTCTTTAGATCGGCATTCTCCTTATCAAGATTTGCATTATGAGTCTGAATCTCACCGATTGCCTTTGTTAGGCCTAAGATCTGGATATTTTGGAAGTCAACTCGAGCTTTTAGCTGCTGAAACCTTTGATTGTCGGCGTATGAGGATGAGGTTGATGGGATGGATTGAATTGGAGTTGGAATGATCGGCGATGGGATGTATGGTTCATCATGAGGTGGTGATGGTGGAATGGTGGTTTGAGGGTCCTGAGGTTGAGGAATTTCAGGTTGTTCTGCTGAAGCTGAAGAGGATCCTTGCATGAACCTGTGACGTTTGGCCCGTTGCCTTGTCACTAGTTGAGAAACTTCTTCTTCTTCAAAATCAGACTCCTCCAATTCCCTGTCCACTCGTCTCCTAGAACCACCTTCATTTATAATCAATCGCGAACCATAAGTTCCAATTTGAACAGGTGGTTCAGTCGATACTGACTCAGGAGCTTCAACCTCTAACTCCTCCATCTCTTCTGATTCGGTTGCAGATGATGACAAAACGTTATCAGCCTGCTCTGGCTCATATTCCTCAACATCACGAAATATATCATCTTCATCTCCAGGCGGACTAAGCAGCTCACCCACTAATGCTGCTGCCACATCTTCATTTGCATTAGGACCAGAAGACCATATTTCCTCCAAGGTCTGAGCAATCTGCTCAGATTCTGGGACTGCACCTGAAGTCCCTGCTTCTTGTGCCTGTGGTGGTTCACTTGTTGAAGGCCTGGATGCCTGAATTTGACTAGCAGGTTGTTGCTGTTGGCGTCGTGGATCACGCGGCCTAGCACGCGGCTGTTGTTGGCGTTGCGGTTGCTGTTGCTGTTGCTGTTGCTGTTGCTGTTGCTGCGGTTGAATATCAACTACCCCTGCCCAGTTGGCATCACCTGGGGCTTACCGGAGTGTAAGCTCTTCTAGGTGTAGTACTCCTATAATTTTGTTGAGGTCCTGACCTAGTTTGATTAGGGAATCTATTCGGTGAATTAGTCCTAACCACATCATTGGGTCGACCTGACACAGGTGTTTGTTTCACAGCACTTTTTGGTGTGGCTTGCACAATTTTCTCGGTGTTATGAGAACCACTTGTGCTTGCTACACTTGAAGAAGGTTTATGTTGTTCCGGCTTTCCATTTTTAGGTGTAGACTCTACCTTCCTATGTGGACAACTAGAAGCAATATGTCCCTTTTCATGACATCTAAAGCAAGACATTTTGTCAACCGACTTCTTATGCGTGCCCTTTGACTTAAGTGTCTCACTAGAGTCTTGTTCTTTCGTTTCAACTATAGTGACTGTTTCCTCCTCTTGATTATTAATGTAAATTTTGGCTTCTCCTACAGGCTTATCACTAGAAGATGGCACAAATTTAACCTTCTTAATCTTGACATTGTTACTAGTCACCTTAGTTTCTTTATCCTTAACAATTTCAGACATAGGTTCAGGTGCTACCTCTGATTCAACTGATTTTTCAGTTTTCTCCTGAGGCTGAGGCACGTAGTTATCATTGAAAGGTTGAGGACTCTCATTATACCCTAGACCTATAGGTTTCTTAGACTGACGTCGTGCATCTAAGATCTTTCCTAGGTTCAGTGATGAGTTCCTAAACTTTTCCAGTTTACTATTCACCTCGGCTACCTTAACCTTAGATTCAGCTAGCTCTACCTCATTGATCTTAAGCTCTTTGGTCAATGCCTCAACATGTTCATACATTAGTTCTATTCTAACACACTGCTCACTCATCTTGTCTTTTAGAACTATGACATCTTGTGCATCTGCCTTATGTTTATTTCAAAGGTCTTCCTTTATATCTAATAAGCTAGCATTGTCCGATTTTAAGGATTCATTTTGAGCAGTTAGATTTGATGTGATTCTAGCACTAAGTTTAATCTATCATTAGACGTAGCAAATAAAGCACATAAATCACGGAATATAGAGAAGTTCAGAATTACCTTGGCGAGATCTGATTCCACGTTGGCCATATGTGCGGCGAACTCCAGCATCGTCTGTTCTTCTGACTTTTCTACCAACATAGGACTTGTATTATTTTGCTCTTTGTCCTTTGTTTCTTCCTCTGCTCTGACACTTCCTGTCTCCATGACTTCAGCCATAAAGGCTCTAGCGTTGGACTCTGGATGTGTACTCCAGTCATATGTTCCATCGAGCTGTCTGTCAGATGTGACATTGGTTAACAGACTAGCTATATTTGCCTGACTACCCGAACTACCCGGCTGATATCTCCCTTGAGATTGATTCTGGTACTGGTTCTAGTAGTTCTCGACTTTAGGTCTCTGACACTCTCTAGCGAAATGTCCTAACCCTTGGCAGTTGTAGCACTTAACTTTGGATTTATCAAACCCAATTTTATTGTTGCTGACATTGAGATTTCTGCCCGTCCTCTTGATGAACCTTTTAACTCGCTGAGTTACCATGGCCAGTTGCCATTGCAGATCCATCTCCTCTAAATCATCAGGGTCCACCTGATCATAATCCTCATCCCATAGCGCAGGATCGTTGATTTTCCCTTTAACGCAATTGCCATAGGCGGCCACAAATGAAGCCAACAGATTTAGATTATCTTCAGCTGATTTTGCGCTCATCGGCATCTTTGAATACCCTTGAGATGTAGATGCATACTGAGCTGGCTTTTCTTCCGGTCTAGACTACCCTAAGAAGGCCCGGCTCCCTGAGTCATCTACTTCAACCGGAGTTGATGTTTCACCCGAAAAGAATGTTGTAGCCGTCTTCAAGTCACTTGCGCCTAAAGGTTTGGACTTCCTAAAATACATATCCGGATCCTGTACTTGGTCATAATCCCGTTCCTTCTTCAGCAATTCAAAATTATAAGCCCTCAGCGTTCCAATGACATTTTCGAGAGTTAGAGTGTCAAACTTTTCTTCATCATGCTTTATCAGTGCCACATACATCTCCCATTTGGCTGGTAAAGCATCTAGAATTTTTACAGTCTTCTCTGACTCACGATACTCAACATCGTGGTTGTCTAACTCAGTCAACAAATGATAGAACGTAGTAATGGTCTCATCCAGCTTTTCGTTTTTCAAAGCCTTGAAAATAGCGAACTGCTGCTTGAGCATTTCCATTCTATTTTTCCTAACCCTTGGATTACCTTCACACCTTTTCTCCAAAGCATCCCATAACTCTTTTGCTGTTCGTTGATTGTGCAGGATCTCCTGAGGTAAAGTCATTCTAATAATCGAGAATGCTCGGTTCTCGGACTCATATAACTTCTTATCATCATCTTTCATCTTCTAATATGACAAGACATGTTGACGGCCTTCAACCTCTGTTGTAGGTGGAACGTATCCCTCGTCAATACAAATCCACATTCTCATATCGTTGAATATAGCGAAGTCGGCGAACCTATCCTTCCACCAATAATAGTCCTCCAATTTCATCAACTTTGGTGGAGAATTTGCTTTTCCGACCTCATGGTCCATCTCAATAAACCTTTGTAAACTTGTCATTGTTTCAAAAAATTTTGAATTTAAAACTTAATTAATTTAATTCGAAATTAATTTAAATTAACTTTTTCTAACTTGAGGAAGTTCGTATATAATTAATTTTAAATTGGTTTGGAATTAAATTCGAAATTAAGTTTGAACTTCAACTAAGATCGAAATAAGGACAAATTCGAAATCCAAGATAAAGTCGAATCTATAAATTCGAATATATGTAGATTCGAAAATAGGCAAATTCGAATCAGGCAAACTCGAATCAAACCCTAAGGAACTTTGAAAGGAGCGTATTTTTCTGACAAACTCGAAATTTGAGAAAACCCTAATAGCCCCTTGATGTTCGAGCGCCGCAAGTTCAAAAAACGGTTAGTAATTCGATTTTGTTCAAGGTTTCAGATTAAACCAATATTTTAAGAGTAAAAATATTGATTTCGACCAAATACTTGAACTAATGCAAACTATTTTCCATTATGTTGCTTGTAAAGCTCGAAAATCCATCCAAAAGTGATTTAACGGTCCAAAAACGTCAAGAAACCACAGATGTTGCTAGTGAACACGAAGAACACCCAATGGCTCTGATACCACTTGTAAGGTCTGCTCTCTGCGGATCTTATCTTGACGCGACACCTTCCAACGAGTGCGGAATCCTCATTAGTGGCTTGACGGAAAGACCACGCACACCGAAACACGGAGACTACCACGGTGATAGACGAACAACTGATCGTCCCGACACGATGATTCTCTCCACACGAAACTCTTCAAATGCTAGCAAGTTCCAGATCGCCCTTTTGCTTAAAACTCTCTCAAATCTGCAAAATTCTCTGCAAAAGTATGATAATTAATCGAATTAACCCTTAATTATACTGACAGATTCGACTTTGTCTAGGACAAATTCGAACTTGGCCCAAGGCCTATTCGAACTTGTCCTCCTAAACAAATTCGAATCACATCCTTCAAACTTATGTTTGAACTTATCTTTGAACTTATGTTTGAACTTACGGTAATACATTACACCAAGTTCAAACATACATACAATTAATATCAAACATATATAATCAAACATATATATCAAACACTTGTTAATATTCAATATCAAGTAAATTGACTTACACAAAATGCTATCTATACTTAGACTGCTATCGTCACACAGGATGTACTAACAAAAATCTTTTTGACTTTTTGGTAAATTAACACGCTAGTTAAAACATAAAATCTTTTTATGTTTTTCTGAAAGATTAATATACTACATCTTGAAAATTACTCCCTCTCAATTATACAAATATCATTTAAAATCTAAGCCCTAGAACCTTTTGACCCTTTAAAATACAGACAAACCTGGAAATATTAGCGTCCCACTCAACTATGAACAATTCACTTAGCAAATTTCAGGATCATTAATCATTAAAAATATACATAGATAAAGAAATATTGAATTTAATTTTGTGACACAACCTTTAAATTTAAATAACAGATATTTTCTAAATAAAGGAATTTCAAACACGTATGTTTGAAATAGAATTATTTTAGAAAATGTCTGATATTTAACTAGAAGGAGGATTCAACATGCCAATATGTGATACTAAAAACTGAAACGAGTTTCGTCTAAAGCTTTAGTAAAAATATCAGCAAGTTGACATTCTGTGCCTACAAAATACAATTCAATTATTCCCTTTTCTACGTGATCTTTATATGATACATGATGTCTATGTGTTTCGTTCGTGAGTGCTGCACGGGGTTGCAAGAAATAGCAATTGTACTTTTAGAATCACAGTATACTGGGATATTGGTGAGCGAGAACCCATAATCACGTAACTGTGTTCTCATCCACAGCACTTGAGAGCAACAGCTTGCGGCTGCTACATACTCTGCTTCTGCTGTGGATGTGGAAACACAGTTCTGCTTTTTGAAAGACCAACTCACCGGTCTGTCCCCCAAGAACTGTATTCCGCCTGAAGTGCTTTTCCTATCAACTCTACAACCTGCAAAATCAGCATCTGAAAAGGCGGTAAGATAAAAGTTGGTTCCCTTTGGATACCAGAGTCCAAGATCGGGTGACCCTTAAGATAACGAAAAATGCGTTCTACCTCAGTTAGGTGTGATTCTTTTGGGTCGGTCTGAAAACAAGTACAAAGACATGTTGAAAACATTACATCTGGTCTACTAGCCATAAGATCCAGTAAGGATCCAATCATTCCTCTATAAGTTGTATTGTCGACACTTTTCCCAGCAGGATCAGTGTCTAACTTACAGTTTGAAGTCATGGGAGTTGCGATACTCGTGCAAGAGTCTAACTTATACTTCTTGAAAATATCAAGAGTATATTTCAACTGGTTCACAAAAATTCCATTTTCAAGTTGTTTAACTTGTATTCTGTGGAAAAGGTTCATTTCCCCCATCATAGTCATCTCAAACCTGGACTCCATTAGGGATGAGAAATCCTTTCAGAAATTACAGTCAGTAGATCCAAATATAATATCGTCGACATATATTTGGACCAGAATTATGTGCTGGCCTTCCTTTTTAGTGAACAATGTTGTGTCCACCACACCTTTGTTGAAACCATCGGAGATAAGAAAGTTAGAAAGACTGTCATACCATGCTCGAGGTGCCCGTTTCAAACCATAGAGGGCTTTGTCTAGCACATAAACATGGACTGGTTTATGTGCATCAACAAATCCTTGTGGTTGTTCAACGTACACCTCTTCGTTGAGTTCACCGTTCAGGAATGCTGTCTTGACGTCCATCTGGTACACTTTGAAATCTTTGTGTGTCACGTACGTCAAGAAGATTCTCATCACTTCTATCCGTTCAATTGGAGCGAAGGTCTCGTCATAATCTATGCCTTCTTGCTGTCGGTAGCCTTTAGCGACAAGTCTTGCTTTATTCCATACCATGATGTCGCTTTCATCTTGTTTCTTCTTAAGAATCCACTTTGTTTCGATTATGGTTCGGTCTTTGGGTTTGCGAACTAACCGCCATACTATGAGCTGTTTAAACTGCTTGAGCTCTTCTTCCATTGCCACAATCCAGTCTGGGTCTTTGAAGGCTTCATCCACACGAGCAGGCTCTATCATGCTAAGGAATGACGCAAAGAGACATTCATTAGCAGATGCCATTCGAGTTTGGACACTGGTAGAGAGATCACCAATGATTTGTTCGGTTGGGTGACTCCAGGTCCATTTCGTCTCGTGTGAAAGGGGTGAACGAGATGGAAGCTCAGTGGTGAGTGTGGGAATGGATGATGAGTCATGGTCGATGGTTTCGAATGAAGGTACCACTGGTTCCGGTTCAGGTTCGGCTTGATCAGTTAAAGGGATAATGTTTGGCACAATGTGTGAGGGCATTTCCTGAGAAGAATCAACTGGAGATGTGTCAGTGGATGAAGTGGATGGTGGAGGTGTAAGGATTGAAGTATTGATTGGTGGATCTGATGGTGGTGGTTGAGCAGTTGAATCGTTGGATGTGTTAACTACAAAAGAAGAAACATTTAAAGAATTCGAAATAGAACTAAAAATTTCTACATAAAACGGATCAAATAAATTAACTAAATTAGAAGAAGAGAAAGAAGTAGATTGAGACGAGTCTCCAGGAATTGGTATAATGCGTGGTCATGATTGGTCAACTTCGGGTGCCAGTTCAACCATTTCATCGAATGTGACATGCACACTCTCATTGACTGTCCTGGTGCGAGTGTTGTATGCGCGATATGCCTTCGAGTTGGACGAGTATCCAATGAATATCGCTTCATCCGCCTTCTCGTTGAACTTTTCGATGTTGTCCTTGTCATTAAGCACGTAGCACCTGCAACCAAATACATGTAAGTACTTGATAAAATGAACTTCATTTAAAAAGAGTTGGTAGGGAGTTTTATTAAAGCGCTTATGGATTATGGAGCGATTTTGCGTGTAGCAAGCTGTTGACACGGCTTCGGCCCACAAGAACGGAGGTAGCTTAGAGTGTGTCAGCATTGTGTGAGCAGCTTCCCCAAGGGTACGATTACGCCTTTCAACGATTCCATTTTGTTGAGGTGTTCAAGCAGCAAAAAACTGATGATGAATACCTTTGGATCGAAGGAAGCTCTCTACTACCGAGTTCTTAAATTCCGTGTCATTGTCAGATCGGATTGATTGAACATACAGCTGCTGTTGGGTTTCGACACTCTTAATAAAATCTATGATCTCTTGAGCTGTCTCATACTTGAATCGCAAGAATTTAACCCAGGCACATCGCAAATAATCGTCGACGATAACCAACACGTATCGCTTCTCATTTATACTTTGTGTTCGCATAGGGCCGCATAAATCCATGTGAAGTAACTCCAATATTCTTTTTGATGATGGTTCAAGTTTCGACTTGTGAGATGATCTTTTCATTTTTCCTTTCTCACACGCTCCACAAAAATTGTCTTTTTCATATCTTAATTCTGGAAGTCCTTTCACCAGTTTTTTTGAGGCCAGCTTGTTTATATTATCGAAGTTCAGATGGGATAACCTACAGTGCCATAAGCAAGAATCTTTTGAAGAGGCTTTTGATAGTAGGCAGATGCTATCCTTAACCATAAGCTTGGCTACATCTATGGTGTCAAGGTTAGAGCTTCGAAAACCAGATTAAATTTATTTTCCATCCATACTCTTAACATTACAGTTCTTAGCCCTAAATGTAACCTCTAGTCCTTTGTCGCAGAATTGTCCTATCTATACTACTATATAAAGCATTTAGATCAAAAATCTAAAAAACAGTTTTTTATGCACATTGTACAACCAATTAAAGCATGATCTTGAATTTTAAGACGTACCATTTATAAAGCTCGAGGTACAATTTTCTTATGCATGAAATTCAAACCCATCTTTGCGGATTTATTGGAACCATGCACGCCTACTGATATTGGGAGATGAAACTATCATTAATGTTATGGCCTCTTGCACTTCCCAACCTTCTCCTCCTCATCAATGTTAAAAACAGCTGCATTATCTGAAATAGTTCTGGACACTCTTCCTCTCCCATGATAGTCTCTCTCTGGCTACTTCATTCTTCTTCCGAATAAAACTCTCGACTGGAAGATCAGCACATAATAATCATGTATGCCCTTGATTGTCAGATCCAGTTAAGCTATCGATCGGTATACGTGTCTCCCTCTCTATTCCTTTTCTCGCACTCACTCTCATTCACATGGCATCTTATCGCCCGCAATAGTCGAAACCCTATTGAATAGCATCAGAGTTGCCAAGGTAAATTCTAAGATGTCATATTAAAAATGTAACGTTGGATTTTGTAAGGAGAGATTGGATAAATCTTTAATCTATGTTGGGTTCTACCCCCAAATGTGTTGTTATTTCACGAAACTCAATGATAATAATTCTTTGGAAACTATCTTGGGACTACTAAAGGTACATATAGAACTATCAGATGTGGTGGTAATATCAATTTCCTTTAGGTTAAAAAAATAAATGTTTGTGGTTTGATGACTCTCATCTTAAGCTTTTGTTAAGAATTTTACAAATGTTTTATAATCAATTTCATGGTACAAGTATAGTCATTCTGTCCATCAGATATTGCTAATTATTGATTGGATTTGGGTTACAATGATGGTCGTATTCAGTCTTTCTCATTTGAAGCCAAAATGTCTATTAACATTTTGTTTTGACAATTAAAGTTTTTATTGTTTTTTACCTTCTTCTAGCTTGCCTTTTACTCTTTTGCTCACAATATCTTTCTTTTTCATACTAATTAAGATGTAAGCTTGCTTTCATTCTATTGTTTTTTATAGGATTTATTTCTTTAAAAGTTTTATAGATTCTCTACCAGCGAAAAAGATACTCTTTCTGATTAAACAACTCCTATTGTTTTGTCCAAAATGTTCAGTTATTTGATCAGTTTTGAAAAGGCATTAAGTTGGTTTTTTTTTCAGTTTCGATTACACTGAATAAGTTCTGCATATATTGTTCGTATTTACCTGTAATATGTTATATTGCTTTCTAATTTAGTTTCTTCTTCATGCTTAATCATCTAGAACATACAGATATACTACATTTTTCATACTTCACTTATTATATATGATCAACTGGTGCTATAATTTTATTAAAATCTTCAATATATCTATTTATTTTGCTTGGAATTCTATTCCAGATTGAGTTTTCGGAATTGACTAGCTCCACCAGACGCAACCATTGGCTTGATCTCGTAAAGGAGATACTGCAATTGCACAAGTTCTTAGTGAAGTTCAAGGTGGAAGATACTTTGAGATTACCAAATACCGTATGTTGCAGCTCAAACAAGGATGATGCGATTCAGGTTCATATGCTTTTCTTTGATGTTTTATTTCTTCTTTCTCTCTAATTTGATTTCAGGGAAGTTATAACCAACTGATTGGATTCCCTAATATTGCTTTCAGATGTTAGCAAAGAAAGTAGACCCTTTAACTAAAGCTATGGAGGTTGAGACCAAAAAACTGAGAAGAGAAGTTACTCCTATGGAGAAGGAGGTAGTTGTTATGCGTGTTTACAAGGAACACGACAACATGGTGAAACGGATTGGGAATTCGAAGTTTCCTGTGAACAGCTCTCAGTCATTTCCTACCATGTTTGGTACATTGTCTGGCTTCCCCTTTGCTTATATGAAAATTTTGTTAGTTTTCTAAATGAATGCATGCTTTATTTGATATACTTGGCATGTGATCTGCATCTGAGGCTCTAGATATGACAATTACTTAAAATGGAACACAACATTTGACTTCATGTGCTTATCAATCTAGCATAAGTTTCATGTAGTGGGAGTCATGGGACTCAATAAATTCATCTAATGAGGGATCTAAAATCTAAATGTTCTCTATGTAAGGTTTCTTTTAATATAAATGTTTGCTTTTAATATCCAGAGCCTCTGATCGAGCTGCAATAATTTTTTTGTGGTGTTGAGGCTGATATTAATCCCAGTTATTACGAGGAGGATTTTAAGCATGTCTGATCTTTGTCATTAGGTTCTTTTATTCATTTATCTATATCTATATCTGTAAACTATTAATCTACCAGCCCTTGGGAGTTTGAAAGACCTGATGTTTATCAGAGACAGACTTATTACAGGTTCGACACAAGTGTCTCCCGTTACGGAGGAAAGGTTACCACCGTATGCATAAAACCTTTGTTTATTTAGTATGATATGTGTTTTGGAGTTTGTCATGTTGTTACTTCTTAGATATTGATTTTGCAGCTTCATACAAAGTTCCAAATTGAGGATCACCCTTCAAGATCCATGGGATGTAAGGTGGTGGTGTATTTTGGGATTGCATGGTTGAAAAGCCCTAAAATAAGAAATAGATCATATGTATGTTCTTAGTGTAGTCGGGGATTATTTTATGTTGTACAGTTTTGATTGTCAAAACTCATTTGATTAAATGATGTTGTTCTTTCTGTTTTGTAACTCAAATACACACACATACACTACATAAGCACTTAATTTACGTACATATAGGTTATTGATGTTACTGTTGATCCTTATTTCTGTTTTAAATCACAACATAAATCACACAAAACACTCCGAGACTCGGAATCTTGATAAGTCTCGGACTGCGCATAACCCACACGTTCCTTTCTGTTAACTGTTACATTGATCAATTTGATAAGGGTAATGGGCGAATTAACATTGTAATTGATTAATCAGCCACTCTAAATCGATTCAGGACCAAGGCCTTCTTTGCTTGAGTTACGGACCAATAAAAACAGAGGACAGATACCATTTTCCAAGTTGCTGACTTATTAATTCATTCATGAAATTAAACTATAAAAATTCATAAATCATCAATTAAACATCAGTTTAAATCATGCATGAACTTATTTTAAGGATTGAAACACATCTTGATGATAAATTTTGAAAATTGAAAAACATTGGACTTATGTATTTTCTCAAAAGCTGTAGCTTCGTATATGAACACAATTAGATGATTTTAAAGTAGAAACTTACCTTATATTCTTAACATCTTGATGTATCTTTGCTTGATTAACAACTTTCCAACTTGAATTCTTGAACTTTTATAATGGATTGAAGATGAATTCGTTGAACAAGGAAAGGGGCTGTGAGGTTTAGGGAGAGTGAGAATTTGATTTTCTTTTGATTGAAAATGAGCTAATACATTGTGGATTTGTGCTTAAGGGGTTCATTTGCTCATTTTTGTCTTATTGTCATTCGGACCCCTTAACTTTGCTTTCTTTTATTTCTTTTAAATAAAACATCACAATAACATAGTTGGCACATAAAATATAATAGTAAAAAAAATTGCATTACTGAAATCTAATTAAAATTACATTTAGCTGACAAATTACAAAAAATTAAGTTCAGGTTGTTACAGAATGGGCTCCACCACGGATAACTTTATCTTTGAAGTTAGCTATATTATTTTGACATAATGTTTTGTGCAAACTGAGGCAAAAAAATGAACTGCCTCACCTACAATATGTCATTTTTGCAACACAAAGTAATATATGGTGGTTGTTTTCTATACAACGCTTTTTGGACAGTTTAATAGGATCAATATTTAAGCTAATGAAGCAGAATTTGTTCTATTGAGTTCCGTAGTCATTACTATGAATATTTGTAATACGTTGTTCGCAGGATTTTGTGCTCTCAACGTGTTCCGTCCTTCTTTTTATGTATGAATTTTATGTTATGCTTCTACGTGTGCTAACAGTTGCTCTTTGGACAATCTAATATGATCGGATTGCAGGCATTATATAATTTTTATTTATCTAGTAGTTGGAAGGTAAAATCTCAAGCCATATAATTGTTCTAGATTTCTAAAGTTATGAATGTTAAGCTATGCAATTCTACGATGGATATAGTCAAATTCTTTCGTTATCTAATCTGATATAAAGATCCTTCTATTGGTAGTTCTTGTATTTGATGAAGTTATTATCACTTTGGATGTAGTCAAGACTTAAGGTGTGGAATGGTGGATCTGGGTTTGGTAATATTCTTGTCCTTTTATTCATCTCCTAACTTCAAAAGACAGACTCATTTTCTCCACTGTGTGTCTGTTTCTGTTTTATATTCTTAGGTTTGCTGTGGCGATGTTGTGTGTTGTTATTCTTCTTTCCGTTTTCCGGACACAAACACACACTGATTACTGAATTTTTAGATGTTGTTGTTGCTGCTGTTTGATCTTTATTGAACCATACCGAGCTACTGCACATATATGTATATTGCAAGAACTATTGTTGTTTTCCAGCCTCATAATGCATTTTGTTTTGATTTTTTCCTAAGGATAGACTTTTTTACAAAAAAATCTTATCGAAATTGGATGTCAACTGAAAGTTTATTGCTATTTTATGCAAAGAATTACACTTAACGAGTGAAAATACAATTAGCAGCAAGAAGTATTATGTTTTAATAGAAATGGTGTTTTTATAAGGTTTTTGATGTGTTGTGAAAATTTCATCAAAAACAGGTTTTATTTAAAAGTTCTTTACCGTAATAAGCAATTTTAGCATAATAGATTGCTATTCTGGGCAGATTATGCACAATCCAGAAAATTGCTAAACTTTTTATAACTCCAGGGCTTCATATGCCTGTGTTTGATATGTTTTGTACCACATTTGACAATTATGAACCTAAACTACTTTGCTATAATTAGCTATTATCATTAATATGGACTTAAAATACTAATATTGAGTTATTAGCTCAAATTCAAGTTACAGCTTCTTCTCCGTTCCATCTCCAAACATCAATTCAAGAGTTCCTATAGATTAATGTTTTGTTAAAATTTTGGAAATACAAACCGTATATTATGTTTAAGAAATTAAATGTCTTATTCCCTGATGTTCTTGTTCTTAGGATAAATATAGTGTAGATATAGGAGATGGTCGGGTGGGCTTTCAAAGATACTTTTCTATGCATTTTAATTGAGTTCGTCATCAACAATATTCGGACAATTTATGGATATCCACAAGATGTGTGTCGTTAAACTTCACTTTATTTTAATTGTAAAATGTAAGAATTACACCTACATTAGATACATGTATGGTTTAATGTTTTTAAGTGTTGAGAACTAACAAACAAACTCAAACACTATATTTTATCGAGGTAACCACTACTTAGATGTTTAAGTGTAATCAAATTTGGAGTTCTTGTACAGAATGTGTCAAGCATGGTAAACTACTTTTTAGAATAATTGCTTGTTAATAAAACATCGATTACATTAGCCATACACAATCTGAGAGTAGTTGCTTGTTACTTTAACTTTTATTATGGTCCTAACATATTTGACAACATAAGATCTTTTGTGTTATTAAATTCATAGTCTGAGATCTTTTGTGTTAGGCATCTACAGTCTGAGATCTTTGTGTTATTAAATAAATAGTCGCTTAGTTTTGTATCTTTGGTCCACTATTTGTCGCCGCCGCCGCTTTGCGTGGGTACAATACTATACTAAACAGATTATGAGATGACCCCTCAACATAGTCAACATCCTTGATGACTAGATTATTTAAGACCAAATCCCCGTATCCTTTTATATGAGCATTATTATTATTCCCGAATTTTATTGTCCCACAATACTGCTCTACAATATTAGACAGTATCTCCCTCCTTCCAGTCATGTGCTTTGAGCAACCCGAATCCATATACCAGATAGATTTTGCCTGAAAAGAAAAATGCATACAATGAAAATCTTAGGCATAAAACAAATCCGTCAGAAATTAACATGCAAACCGTGTTCTGAACCGAGATGTTCAGAATACATGATGATTTTAGACCGGATCCTGAGTTGAGTGCATAGAAGCCAAACATGTCGGTTTAAGCACAACCGACAAGCAGAAGAACAGGTTCTAGTCTAAGATAACTAGAAGCCATTTCAATGAAGTGCGGGTCTTGATCTGAGGTAACCAAGAACCATCTGCATTAAAATCACACAACTTTAGGTACCCATCTTAGGGTGGGTCCTTTTGGGTTAGGTGTTCCAGGAGAATATGACACGTGTACAGTCTTAGGAACCCATTTAGCAGTTATGTGTGGACTAATGCAGAGCCTTTTGGAATCCATTTACGATTGGATTTAACAGGCTCTGTAACCTTAGGCGATGAAATTACCTTCGGTTTTAGACTTTTTGAAACATGTTTAACATTTTCTTTGGGTTTGGGCCTAGGCAAAGTACAAGTCTCAGTTTTTTTGGCCGATGATTCAGTATTTTTTATTTTCTTTTTCCAAATTCTTTTAACAGGATAAGGCACGAAAGCATTCATTTCAGGTACTTGACGTCTAAAACGAGTTGGACATAATTTAAATAAGTCACCAAATGAGTACTTTAAACAAGAAACAGAATTCAATACATCATTACAGACATTGTTTTCTGAGATTACATGCAACCTATCTCGGGAAACAAATTCATCTGGCATTACAGCCTTCTTCACAAAAAAACTGGAAAAGTCTTGCATGGTTGTTTTTGGCACTCTTCTCACATGATCTGTAGGAACAAAACGATGAGAGTCAGTACCTTATGGAAGACTTATACTTTGAAAATTTACTTTTCCTTGGTGAGTGCGTTTCTTGGAGGACTTAGATTGACTCTGAGTCTTCTTTGAAACCTCAGCTTTGAAAGATTTGGAGCACTCGCCTTCAAAACTGACAGAAGAAACTTCAACTTTGGCTTTAACTTTTTTAGATGATGTGAGTGGGACTTTGGTATGATGAGAAACTTTTGGTTCTTTTGAATGAGAAATTAAGGGTTAATTCCACATTTTAAAATGACTTTCTGAACCCATGTCAAATTTTCTTTGTAGATGGTTAATTCCACATTTTGTTGAAAACTTTGATTTGCCAATTTTTCCTCAGTCTTAAGAAGAGCTTCTTGATGATCAATGGCTTTCTTCCGAGTTGTCTTTAATTCCTTTTCTAAAACTTTGATCTTATGTTGAAGAACTCTTGTAGGAATGTAAAGATAAGGGATTGGTTTGACAGGTTCTGCTTTCATTTCACCCTTAGAATAGCTAGACAAGAAGTCCTCCTTTAGAGTACGTACTCCATAGGGATAACTCCCATTTAGCTCATCATATTTAAAAGGCATTTCTTTTTCTTTGTTTTCATTTCGTTTCTCTTCCTCTTGGGTTAAAACTTCTACCGATGTTTGATAAACGAAAGACTTCAACCCAGCACCCATATATCTCATATCATAAAAAAGAGGTAAAACTTGCTGAACCTTTTCCAAATACTTAGGATTTTTAAAATAATTTCCTTGTTTGGAATTATAAAACCTAGTCTCTTTGGGTTGGTTTAAATGGATAGTTTGTTCAGTTTGACCCCGTTTTAGAAATTCATCATCTAGGGTCTTTATTCGCGAGTACAAACCTATTCTTTCTTCTTATATCATTTTGTATTTTTCCAAACTGTCTATGTTTTCCATGCTTACAGACTCTAAACATTTTGAAAGAACAGATATTTCTTATTTTAAAGAGTTCTTTTCATCAGTGAGTTTATCCATACAAGATTCAAGGTACGTATTCCTATCATCAACATCTACCTTTTCAATTAACATCTTCTTTATCACCTCATGGTTGTTTAACCATTTCTTTTCATATATGTTAGATGTTTCTTTTAAGGATTGGGCTAGATGTTCAGCCTTGACACACTTTTCTTTTTCTGCATTAAACCTTGCTTCTAGCTCAAGTATTTGTATGTGCAAGTTACATTCATTTTTACAGATAAATTATTTACAGACTCATGAATGTTAAAATAATGTACCTCGTGTGCCTCTGAATCTGACTTGGAGAATTTGGAATCCCCGAACTTGGCCATCAGACAGGCTTTTGGATCTTGCTTTGTCTGCCCCTCGAAAGACGTGTCTGATTCTGAGTCAAATGTAGTCGCATAATCAGCCAGTCCAATGCCGTCAACCATGTAGCAATTTTTTCCCCTATCCTCTTTCTCGTCAGAGTTAGCATCATCCCAGTAATCTTCTTGATAAATAAGGGCCATTGCATCTGACCGTTTCTTCCTGTCATCTCTATCATCTCTCCTCCAATCATCCCTCCGGTCATCTCTCCTATCATCCCTTCTATCGTCCGGATACCTTCGCGGGCCAGTATCATAATGAAGCCGATTGTTTGTCTTGTTAGAAAAACGTCGTTCTTGAAGACGATTTGTCCATAAGGCAATTTGTTCTTGTATGGTTGCCTCTTCTTTATCATATGACTTATGCGGTGGTGAAACATATCTGCATTGCGAGGATGATGAGCCTTGAGCATAGTAAGGTACATGAGATGAGTTGGGTGGTTGTGCAGTGGATAGAGTTTTGGTGGAGAGCAGGGCTAAAGAGTTAGTGGGTTTGATGTTTGAGTTTGCTGATAGTAGCAAGGAAGCCAATGTGTTTTCCATTTGCTTCTGTTGATCCACATCCCCTTGATATTTCTTGAGTTCCTTGAATACCACATTAATTGAGACATTTGGAATGTCCAGAACTTGTCTTGTGGCTTGACATGCAACTTGCCATTCTAGGGCCAGTAAAGAAAAGAATTGAATGTTGATGTCATCCTTATCCTTTTTGATGTGCAGTTTGTTCAGCTCATTTAGACTGCACAGAACCTCGTGAAGGTACCCTGAAGAGCCTCCCCATCTTTGGCATGTAACTCAGAAAATTTTGCCTTTGCTTCCTCAATCTTTGCTCTGTCATCTATATCCGCCCAACGCATTTGTACTTCTAGTTCATCCCACATCTCTTTGGCTGACATGTTGCTGTCAACTCCAACAAGTATATCGGTGGGAAGGGCTTGATAGATGAGGTATTCTGCCCTTTTGTCGGCATTTAGTCTGTCCCTTTCAGCTTCATTAGAGGGTTCACGAACTGTTTTGGATGCTAGGACTGGTGGGTCAACATCTGGCCTGACAGGGATTTCACGATAATAGATAGCAGGGCCTTCAGTGATAGATTGTATCAATAGATTCCCATTTGGCTGCATACCAATAAATTTCAGGAATCTTGATTTCCACTGTTCGTATTCATCAGGATAGAGAACAGGTAGTCTGTTCTCGGATCCAAGAACAAGGGCCTCTCTAGACATGATGGATAGTGCTGATTAAAAAAAAATTAAGATCTTTTAAAGTGGAAACTGAAATTCGGATTATCAGAAATCAGATGAATAGTAGTTCGGATGAACAGTGGTTCGGATGAAGTTTGAAGATTTCGGTTGATCTGGAATTCGGATGAACAGTGGAACTCGGGTGTTCAGATATTCGGATGAACAGTTAAACTCTGATGGAATTGTAATTCGGATGAATTAAAGTCTGATGGACCGAATTGTGATAGAACGAACTCGGATGGATCGAAATGCGGTTGAACAGTGGAATCTCGGATGGGAACTTAGAATAAGTTCAACTTTGATTAGCTGAATTTTGTTGATGATCCGAAGTTCGGATGGTCCGAGTTGATTTTCAAAATTGTTTAAAACTTAAGACCAATTAAAGTTAAGCACCCGAAAAATGGTTTAACTAAATTTCGGATGATTAGAATTTCGGGTGAGTCCGAAATCTAGTCCGAGATTTGTTAAAAATTGGTCCGAATTAGTCCGAAATTTGATCTGAATTGGTCTGAATTTTGATCCGAGATGATGTTCGAGATGGTCCGAATTTTAGCAGTTACAATAATTCCAGCTTTTCAGAATATGTGTTAAAATGCAGTTTAAAGCCTGAAAATCAATTCTTAATGTTTAGATTAATTTTTAAAACAATTTCTGTGAATAACTATTAACCAAAACACCTAAAAATCTTGGAATTTGGAACCAAAACCGAAACAAAAAAACCCCAATATCCTAAGATGAATTTCTTCAAATAATCGAATAAAACTTGTAAAGATTGAACTTAAAAACTCAAAATCAATACAAAATTAATAATAGATTATTAAAAGACAGAATAACACGAGAAACAGAATATTAAGTTTGAATTTAAGATCAAAACGTGATGATCTTTTGAGGATGAACACGAAAAACTTGATGATTTTGAATCCAAAAATCAGTTGAAATCCACCAATTGGCTCTGATACCGATTGTTGTAATGTAATCCCGGTAATAATCAGCACTCGTACAAATGATTTTAGCAATAATCAAGACAAAAAGAATGATTTCACTCAATGATTGAAATGAATATTGAAGAAGAATGTCAGAGAAAAAGCGGCGGCTCTCAATTGCTTTTCTGAATTGTGATTGTTTGTGTGGGAAACCCTAGGTGGGGTTTCCCTTACATCTTTTAATCCAACTTTCAAGGAATTACAAACCAGCCCCTCAACTTCTAAATCTACAGAGAATTACAAATAAACAAAGACAAGAAATAAATTACATGGAAATAAAGTAAACTAATTATTACAAAATAAATTCCACAAAATCGAAATTTAATATCTAACAAAATGTATGCAAATGACGGTTTGGGCGCTGATGCTTGCCGACAATGGAATGTGAGGAAGAAGTGGAAAAGTCAGAACGGAGACCGGCCCGCCCTTTTTATAAGAGAAAAATGGGCAGGGTTTTGGGCCAAAACCCCAATAAACAAACACAAAAAATTGTGCTTAACACAGACAAAATATTTTTGCTTTTACAAGAATTTGTTAAACATAAAGTAATTGAAATACAAATAAATTAAACTAAATTAAAAATAAAGATAAGAAGTTTAAAGATAAAAATAAAGAAAATAATAAAAGATGAAAAATAATAAATAATAAGAAATAAAATAAAAAATTTAACTTCGATCACATATAAAATCTTGGGTAAATTACAAATTTCGTTCCTATGGTTTATTCGAAATTATGGATTGGGTCCTTTAACTTTGAAAATTACACTGACAGTCCTTGTGGTTGAAGTTTCGTTACGGATATAGTCTTTTGGCCATTTAAAATGACCAATTTACAATTACTAGTTTAATAATTTATTTTAATGTTGTTTTTATTATTATTTCTATTATTATAAAATAATAAAATAATTCAAAATAATTTTAAAAACCAGTAAAATTAATTTAGTGTAGAATACATGAAAATAAAAACTAAAAAAATTAATTTTTGAGTTTAGACATTTTAAAATAAAATATAAAACTTTTGTAAATCATAAAATAAATTATTATTATTAAGTGTTCATTTTTATCATTTTTAGGGTTAAATGATTTTTAATAAGGATTGAATCATCTATAAAAACATATAAATTGTTATTTCATCATTTTGGTAATTAAAAACTAAAAACAAAATAGTCTTTTAACTTTAGGTTTCCTTTTTGATTTTTTGTAGAAAAAATTAAACGTTTTCATGAATAATAAAACTAAAAAATCAAACATTTTGACGAACAATAAATAAATTTGAAGTTTTTTTTGATAGTTTTCTATAACTTTTCTTAAAACTTTCAAAAAATAATTTTTAAAAGTTTTAAGCATTTCAAAACAATTAAAGTTTTTCAAAATGTTCTAAGTTTATAAACATTTTTTTTCAAAATGTTTAAACCGTAAAAAAAAATTTAAACGTTTATTGAATATGTTAAAAAGTTGTTTATGTAAAAATTTTAAAAATGTGAAAAAAGTATTTAATACTTTTTTACTATGTTTACATTTATTTTTTTTATTTAAAAAAGGTTTACTTTTTTTAAAGTAAATAAATAAACTCAAAACGTTATTTTTTAGTTTTTAATTAATAATAACTATTACGCATTTGTCTTTATTAATATTTTATAATTCGAATTTATGTCTTTTATATTAAATTAATTTTACTAGTATTTTTATTTTGTAGATTTGTCTATTATTTAATAATAATATCTATACTACTAATAAAGCATTGGGATAATTGCGCAAAAAACCATCAACTTGTCAGCTTTTCGTGATTAAAACCCCAAACCATTTTTCGTTGCGTAGAAAACCCCGAACTAACTAAAAATCAGTAAATCAAGGTTTTATCAATGAGTAACCCGTTGAAACCGGTTATTAATCCTACGTAGACCGGTAAATAACCTACGTTGAATATGTTTTAATTGTTGAAACCGGTTGCCATGTATTACACATCATTTAAACCTCCGTTGATAATTTTTAATTGTAATTTCTAAACGGGATTTCATCATCGACGAGTGTTTAAATGATGTGTAATACTTAGCAACCGGTTTCAACAATTAAAATTTGTTTCACGTAGGTTATTTACCGGTCCACGTAGGATTAATAACCGGTTTCAACCGGTTAACCATTGATAAAACCTTGATTTACATATTTTTAGTTAGTTCGGGGTTTTCTATACAACGAAAAATGGTTTGGGGTTTTAATCACAAAGACCTGACAAGTTGAGGGTTTTTTGCGCAATTATCCCTAAAGCATTTAGATGCTTGATTTTAAATACAAGTCATGATGCACAAAGTACAATATCATAAAACATAGTCTTGAATTTTAAGACTTACAAGTCTTAAAACATTATGTACAAGACAATGTTGCACAATAAAGTAACTAGTTTTAGAATTTAGATTGTTTTTGAATTACTGGTAACTGTGCTGACTCAACGATTATTAAGAAGTATAAGTTGAAAAACACAATGTACAAGTTATTATAGCTTCAAAATAACTTTTAAAATTAGAAGATTGTTGTTGGGAACAAGCACCGAAGAGCCTATTCCTCTTCTCCCGATGCATCAGTTCAAAGAAAAGCTCTCGTCGTATTTTTATTTTTTTACCACCGTTCATTGCTTCTTCCTCCCTCATCTTCTACCATCATCCTCTCCACCGCCTGAACCACCACCGCCGCCGCCGGTCTTCCCGTCACCTGACACGTCGCACCGCAAATCAAGATCCATCAACGATTTCACCTTCACCATTCTACTCACCCTGTTCCATCACCGATAACCACACATTGCTGATTTCTGTGAAGCTCTGCCAAGATGGAGCTATCACCGAAGCACCCACATGTCAAAGCACTAACCTTTGGTTCCCGTTCAAAGACTAGCCAAAGCCATCATGTTGCTGCTTCGAAGACCAAACGAATTTATTTGAGGTAAGTTCACGATTTTTTGAAATGTATACATTGTATAGGTCCACACGCCGAAAGAAAGAAGGGTTTTAGTGTAGTCACTATAGGTTTGAACTTTGATTGGTGGGTGTGAAACCAAACCAAAAATGAGAAACCGTTTGAAGATTTTCGTTCTTTTACTCTTCTGAAAGGTTAATAATTTTCCTCCTTTTTAATCAAATCTTTTTCCATTTTTCCACTCTAAAAAAGGGTTTTTGTCAATTTTCAAATCTATCTCTAAAATGGAAATAAACTTGCTTTTTTATTCAATTTCCCCCGATGAAAGATTAGGGCTTAGGAGGGTTGTTGCTCTTGTTCTTTTCATTGCCAACTTCACATCTCTGAATTTTCATGTTCAAATTGATACCCAGGTTTTTAAATTGTTTATATATATATATATATATATATATATATATATATATATATATATATATATATATATATATATATATATATATATGTATGTATGTATGGTGGATTTATCATTTATGTAACAATTGACTTTCTTATTGACTAGGTCAGATTAACAGGTTTGCAGATTTCGGTTTTATGATTTATTGGGCTTTTTTTTTTTAGGTTTTTATTCATTTTGAGCAAGTGGGGTTTGCTTTGATTGTGAAAAGATTCAATCTTTTTGAAGGATTTGATGATATCCATGGCTACACAACAGGTAAGAGTTTTTCCATTTTTTGAGATCTGAATTATTATTTTGTAATGTATAATGTATTTAATTACAAGATTCTTTGTGGGTGCAAGTGATTCTTCAGCAGCCTACCTATGGCTATAAGTTTCGGACCCCTTTACACTGCACAACATACTCCGTAATGTGTTATATTAGGCAGATAGCCCAGGAGTCAACTGGAGGAGTTGTTTATGAACTTGGAAGGCAACCAGTTGTTTTGAGGACTTTAAGTCAAATATTAAGCAGGTAAATCACGGCTTATAATGTTTCTGAATAATGAAATATCACGTAAAATTCATTGTGTATTTTTTTTTCTGAATGTCAATTTGTACATTCGAGTTTCGATTTACTCTTTGTGGTTGTTGCTGTTTCTCTATTGTTGTTCTATCCGTGCTTATTTGATAAAAGTTTTGTTGCTTATTATGACACACGATGCCTAGATGACTTCCGAACTGATTTCCTAGATTTGATGATCTGCTGTGTGTATTTTGTGCTGTTAAATGAAAAACATTAGCAAGTTATATAAGACTGCCACACCCCTTTCTTTATGGATATATTTTTATCGTGACGTTTTTGTCTTTTTGTTTTTTCTGCATGTTTTTAAGTCTGTCCAATGGAAGGGAGCAATACATTGTTTATTAAAATTGCATTCAAGGGTTGTATTTAGGACTTGTGGTCAGATTTGCTTGTTTTAAGTATCGTCATGGTGGGGTTTTACTTATGGGATAGTGTAAAATTCATACATATAAACAACGGGTAATTTTTATCAATGGAATTGTGTTGTGTTAATGTTAAGCTTCTCTGATTTGGTGCTTTTGTGTTCTGAATTATATGTTTCATATTGCTCTTATGGAGTTGTGTCCTACAAGCAAAACGCTTGCTAACACTATCCTTCTACAACACAATCTTTATTCTAAAAAAAAATTCCACTTTTTCTCTTACTAATTCTCTTCCTCTCTCCCACTCATGTTCGAGAACTTGCAAAGATCTGATGAAATCACACGGTTTCAGATGGTTGGAAAATCTTGGAGTTTATGCTGAAGAAAGTTTTGCAATAGAGAAGAAATAGGGACTTCCATTATTGCTTCTCAATATGATGGTGTTACAATCATTCGAATTTGAAGTAATTTTCTTTGCTTAAAGAACTTTAGCTTGATGTCTCCATGGTGTCAATTGTCTCTCGTTTTTTCGCATACAATACAGTGATCACAAAGAACTTTAGCTTTCAGAAATCCGATAGAGTAAAGTTATTGTTCTCTCTCATCGATGGTATTTAGGTTAGTTTTGATCATGGTAGTTTGGTGAGTTTTGATCATGGTTTTTTGTGCTTCAGTTTTAATATGGGTTTTCTTGGGTTTTAATTGCGTCTGAATTCATGTTTTGGAATTTTTTGATTTTCTCTGCAGGTTACTGTGTTTTCTTGGGTTTTCTTGGTTTCTACAATTCTGCATTCTCTCTGCAGTGGTACTTTCTTGCTTCTGTCATGAGTGTTGGATTTATTTGATTTTATTTACTAAGAGGAACGAGTAGAAAGGTTAGTTTCATATATTTATCTTGTAAATTTATCTATAGGATTAGGACTTTGAAAATCATTGAGCTGTCGATTGATTTTGATGGGGTAAATTTTTTATAGTGTGATTTTATATTTAATTTTATATAATTCTGATAGCTAATTTTTTTATCATATTTAATTTTAGATTATGATTTAATGATGTTACATAAATTATTTAAGGATGACTGAACAAGTGACTTGTTGACCTACTCAGAAAGAAGCAATCATGGTTCTTTATGATTTTGACATTGCTGGATTGAAGATGGGACCAAGGGTTTTGAAGGGTGGTGTGGATCAAAAGAAAGTTTATCAACTTTCAATGAGCAAGATGTGTTTGATTTCATTTAATATCATGTCTTTCAAACTTCAACCAGAGGTAAGCAAAAGATGGAGATTAGTATTTTCGAACCTTTGTTTTGTAAAACTTAAATCCCGAATAATATCAGCACCTTTAATAATTCTTTATCACTCACAAGAAGAATGTCAACTCAATAATTGTGAAATGATGAAAGAACAATGAGAATGTTGAGAGAGAATAAAAGTTGGCGGCTGCTTCTTTTCATTCAATATGTCAACCGTGTTTACAATGAAACCCTAGGAGCCTATTTCTAGGCTCCTTTAATTAACTATCACACATTGACACCTTTGGCCCCTTGAACTTTTACATAGAAATAAAATACAAGGAAATTAAAACAAGACTAAATACTAAGATAATAATTATTACAAAACAACTTCCTATGATCGAAATAAAATGTCTAACAATCTCCCCCTTTTCGATCATTTAGGAGGTCCTGGAACTCTGGCATGATCCGTAGATTCTCGGAGTCCAAGGATGACGTCGAAGCGTCTGGTCACTTGTCTCAAATGTAGCCTTTCGTTCAGGTATTCAATACCGCTGACGATATCCTGAATCTCCTTCGGTGAGCATCTGAGTTCTGGATTTGGTTGAGCGTCAAAGTCTTGAACTTTCTGAGTAAGCGCTGCTCGTACCAATCTGATAGTGCCGTCGGAGTAACATGGAAGATCCTCAAAGCGCATGAATCTTTTGTAACATTTCTGGTTTAAAAATATAACCCCTGGCTTTCCTCGAAGCAGAACTTTATACGCCGGATAGTGGTCTAGCAAAAATATATCTTGATCAGGAGCTTTCAGACCCACTTTTACTAAGGCACTCTCAATTGCCATCTGAAAATCTCTGAGGCACATTATGATTGATCGGCGATTCATGCATCGAACCAGGGCTGCAAGAGCAGTCATGTGTGTCAGACGACCCTTGACTTTATTTCTCATCTTGTTGTGCAGAAGCTCTATGTCGTCTATGTTTACAAAGTCAAGGTCGCTTTCATACAGTTCTTGAACTGTGCCGTCTTCTCTGAGTACCTCGAAGGCTGGAGTGAACACTCTGGCTCTCTTGTACATATGGATGTTATTGATCTTGACTATTTTGGATTTTGAGCAGTATCTGCTCTTGTCTCTCTTTTCTCTTAGCATCATCTGATTATATTCAGCTTGAACACATCGAGATGCATCGGTCATCACCATCAGAAGACGTCTACTGTAAGACCCCGGCTTCTTTCTAAATACCATTTTGAACCTTTCTTCTAAGAAAGGATTTTGAAATTGATCAGTCGGGAACTTCTTCAAAAATTCTTTTAACCCCTGGACCGGAGGTTCTTCTAATTCTTCAGGAGGAGCCTCAAGAAGTTTCAAGACTCGATCTCTCCGGTCCTGACTCAATTCTTCTTTTGTTTCAGCATCCAGATTGTGAACTTTTTTCCGTGAGTACCAATTGATCCATGCCACGTCTATCATGTCGTATATTGGGGTGACATCTCTTGTTTCAAAACAGTCGACAGTTCGGGATCCTGAAGTTTCAGCGATGTGAGCAGGCGGAGCTGATTGAGTTGGACGGGTTGATTGGACTGTAGGGGTAGGTATAACTGGTGGAATTTCTTTTGGTGTGGGAGTGAGTTGGATTGATGGAGTGTCAATGGGAGTGGGTGAAGGTGATTGGATGGAAGAAATTATTTGTTCTTGAGGTCCATGGGATGGGGAATCCAAAATTTCAATTGGAGGAGGTGATTGTTGTGGTGATTGGGGTTCAGACTTTGGTGTGAGAAAGGTATAGTCGTTATCAGTATCAGAGTCTGAGTCAGACACTAATATGATTTCGACTTTTTCGTATTGAGGCTCATATGTCACCATTGCTGACATAGGGTCTAACGGAGCTGGGCCCTCAATCTGTAGAGGTTCATATTCTATCATTAACGCTTCCGTATCCTCATAACTCTGATCCCCAGACCCAGACCCTTGAATTTCCGTACGTTCAGCCTTTGCTCCCCCTACAATAGTCATGGGGTCCTCAGAACGAAGTTTCTGCCTTTTCTCCCCCTCATGACGATCAGGGTCGTCCCGATCGTCATGCTTTCTTTTTGGGGCCTCTGCTTGAGGACGGCACTGGAGTTCGATTACTGTCGACTCAAGGCGATCCATTCTCGAGTTAATCTGTTCCTGGACTTGCAGAATTAGGCGTGTAAGCGCATCAATCTTGTCCGAGAGCTCTGAGATCTGATTTTGAACTGAATGGGAACCTGGTGGGGGGCCAGCTTCGGAAGCGACACCCTTACCCTTTATTAGTGAAAGTAGGGCGGTGTGACGCTCCTCGGCAGCTTCCCTTTGGGCGTCCAGGTCAGCCCGGGTAATCACACCGGCAGCACGTAGAGCTGCCGTTAACATCTCCAAATTGATTGGGAGATGGCCGGAAGTGGATGGCGTTGATTGAGCCACTCCCAGTCTTCCTTCCGTCATCTGTGACTCCTGTATAGGACGCTCAGATCCGAAGTTTGAGGAGCTGCCACGGAGGCAGCTCTTGGGGATGCCACAGAGGCATCGTGCGGTGTTGGTATATTGGGGGATTGAATCGTGAAAGAAGGAAGTGCGGTCACATGGGGAGGAGTGTGACCTCTTTCAACACCGCCACTCTCCGAATGAGAGAGCGATGGAGTATGTGCTATGTCCCCGTGAAATGAAGTGGTTTCCCTTTGAGGGGAAACCAAGTTGGTGGTGGTGGTTAGTTCGACCGTTGGACGGACGGTCTTATGGTGGGGAGTCCGGCTAATTGGGCTTAGTTCACCCTCGGATGGAATACTTATCGCTCGTACGAAAGAGACGGTTCTTTCTGAATCCGCCGTCTCTGCCGCCTCACCGCCTGCTTCCTCCCTCACCAACACAGGCTCCCCCACACCTATACCCAGAGATTGTTGAACATCCACCCGAGCTCCCTCATTCTCACTCATGCTCGCCTCACCTTCGGAATGGCTAATCTTAGACGGTTCCGACTGAGACTCATCCGGATAACACTCTTGAATATATGCCCTAACCCGTTCCAACCCCCTTGACCTCATTAGCAAAGATAGAGGTATTTTCATTATCGGCACTGTGGGGGACCCCTTTGGCAGAGTTATCTTTTGAATTGCCACTGTGGGGTAGACGTCTGCCTCAGGACGTTCGTGAATATCGTCATCATGGTCCATGGCATACTGGATTATTAGCTGCAGAAACCGCTGTAGAGGAATATATTTTCTTCCTTTCTTGGTGCCCCTCTCCACATGGACTCTTCGTAATTCCTCGAAAAGGAAAGCAGCATAATCCACATGTCGGTCAAAGGCAAAGCCTGTGAACATGGCTAGTACCTGAGCCGACGCAGAGTCGTGGCTGGAATGCTTGGCGGTGAAGCATTTGTTGATTACATCAAAAAGTATTCGCCAGTGAGATTGGAGATTTTTGGTGCGGAAATCTGAGGGTTTGGAAAGAGGGCCATCATAACCCAGTGTTTGGATTTCAGTTAGGGTTTCAGTGATGGATGGGTTGGGATCAAAATGTTCGCGGGTTGGAAGGTAGAATTCGGCGGGTAGGTGAAGGATGTGGCGTATGGCGGATATGGTGAGTTTGACTGGAACACAGTTGATGGTGGATGTGAAGTGAGGTTCGGGGTCAGAAAAGTATTGTAGCCTATTCCAGAATTGTTGCAGATAGATCTGGGGAACATCAATGGCGGTGGATAAGGCGTAATAGATTGGATGGCGAGTGAGGATGTCGAATGCCAGGGTTTGGGGTTCTTTGGTTAGGATGGAAACGTCGAGTTGCCAGTTGTGCGGAATAAACTCGACAAACTCGGCGTTGGGGTGGATGGATTGTTCTGGGAGTTCGGCTTATTGTTTGGGATGGGGGGATGGGGTATGGTAAGAACAACTGCTGGTTCCATCATCCTGCAAGGTGCATCAGAGTTAGAATAAGAAGACTTAACTGATAAGGCATTGATGTGAAGTCTAGATTAGTGTGAAATAGAAACTGCCTGATCTGTTTAGCATCGGGTCTTTATTAGTAGAATAAAATTCTACTAATAAAGTCCAAAGTCAATCGTTAAGATACCGATGTTAGACCAGACTTTTTCACTCAAACACTAGTCCTAACTCTAATCAATGGTGCACTCTGAGAAAAATATTTTTGTATTTTTGAATTTATATAAAAAGATGCAAAAATGGAAAAATTTGAAAAATGCTAAGTGTTGGATTTCGGTTGGTCCGATTCGGATGAACAGTGACACCGAATTCGGATCAGGCCGAAATCCGGATGATGCATGAATGGTATGTGAGGGGTCCGAATTCGGATGAGGTGACAAAAGTGGCCGAATTCGGATGGTGGTCCGAAATGCATGGAAGTGGTGATGTGGGTGGTCCGAATTCGGATGGTGCATGAGATTAATCCGAATTCGGATTTGGACCGAAGTAGATGTATGCAATGAGATGGAAAGGACAGATTTCGGATGGAACCCAGAATTCGGATGGGGACCGAATTCGGATTTCATCCGAATTCGGATGTACAGTGTATGATGAATGTTAACTTAGAAAAATATTGAACAATTTGAACATACTTTGGAAGAACCGAATTCGGGTGCACAGTGACCCGAGTTCAGATGCACAGTGTCCGAATTCGGTTGAACAGTTGTAAAAATTTTGGAAATTCTTCTAAGGGACACATCCGAATTCGGGGCTTGGTCCGAATTCGGATGGTCCGAAGTGCAGCAGTTCATTTATGATGTTCATGCGGCATGCAACGTGAACAGTGGTGATTGTGACAAAAATGCATGAAATTACAAATCCTAAACTAAAACAACCTAAGGAACATTTTATCTAACTACTACTAAGTAAAAAGAACACATTAAAGTACTAAAAATTAGCAAAAACCGAAGTAAAAAACTACCTAAAAGTTGAAAATCAAACTCACAATTTAGGATGTTAAACACTGAAATAAATGTAGAAATAGGTTACCTGGAAGTGCCGAAGTTGGAAAATGCAAGAAAAACGAATGAAAACCGTGATTTGAGTAGCTTGAGTGATCGAAAATGGAGGAAATGGGCGGTGGTGTGCGACGGTGTAGAGGAAGAAGAAGAAAGAAATATTTTGAAGATGAAGAAAGGAGGGTGTTGACCAGTTGACCCACTATTTAAACTCACTCGGGTCGGGTTCGTATCTAAAGATCCGCGCCCAAATTGAGTGTGGGCCGCCGGTTTCTACCACACAACACACATACTTAAAAGAAATGGGCTTTAATAAAATAAACAAAAACAGGATTTTTAATAAAATAAACAAAAACAGGATTTTTAATAAAAAAATTTGGCCCAAAGTTATTAAATCTTTTTGAATTTTTTCATGAACCTACAAAATAAGATATTTTTGGTATTTTCTTTGATCTTTTAAGTTAAGATAAAATAAACTAAACTAAAATAAAATAAACTAAAATGTTTTTGGCTTTTTAATAATTTTGAAATTTAAAATCTTTTTGGAATTTTCTGACCTATTACATTAAACTAAAATTTAAAATTTAACTACAAGACATTAGAAAGAAACAAATAATTATAAAACATTAAAATCCTAACTATACTCCCCCTCAAATAAATACCGCTTCTCTTCTTTTGTCCTTTTCAGATTAAATTCGTTAACCCTTTTTAGCCTTTTAGAAACAGACAAAGCTGGATATTGTTTGCGTCCCACTCCGTGATGAACAATTCACATAGCAAATTGTCAGGATCATTTATTATTAAAAATGTACACAGATAAGGAAATATTGAGTTTCAATTTTGTGACAATCCTTAAATTTAAATAACAGATATTTTCTAAAATAAAGGAATTTCAATCATGATTGATTTAAATAGAATTATTTAAGACAATATCTGATATTTAACTAGAAGGCGGATTCAACATGCCGATAAGGGATACTAAAAACTGAAAACGATGTTCGTCTAAAGCTTTAGTAAATATTTTCGCAAGTTCATATTCCGTGCCAACAAAATACAACTCAATGGTTCCCTTTTCTACGTGATCTTTAATAAAATGATACCTGATATCTATGTGTTTTGTTTGAGAGTGCTGCACGGGATTGCAAGAGATGGCAATTGCACTTCGAGAATCACAGTAAATTGTGATATTGGTGAGTGAGAATCCATAATCGCGTAATTGTGTTCTCATCCACAGCACTTGAGAGCAACAGCTTGCAGCTGCTACATACTCAGCCTCAGCTGTAGACGTGGAAACACAATTCTGCTTTTTGGAAGACCAACTGACCGGTCTATCTCCTAAAGAATGTATTCCTCCCAACGTGCTTTTTCTGTCAACTCTACAACCTGCAAAATCAGCATCTGAAAACGTGGTAAGATCGAAATCGGTTCCCTTTGGATACCATAGACCATGTTCGGGTGTACCGTGTGATTCTTTTGGGTCGGCCTGAAATCTAGCACAAAGACATATTGAAAACATTATATCCGGCCTACTGGCAGTCAAGTATAGTAAGGATCCTATCATCCCTCTGTAAGTTGTATTATCAACACTTTTCCCAGAAGGATCGGTGTCTAACTTACAGTTGGAGGCCATGGGAGTTGCGATACTCGTGCAAGAGTCTAACTTATACTTCTTGAGAATGTCAAGAGTATATTTCGACTGGTTCACAAAAATCCCATCCTCAAGTTGTTTGACTTGTAATCCGAGGAAAAAGTTCATTTCCCCCATCATACTCATCTCGAACCTGGACTCCATTAGGGCTGAAAAATCCTTACAAAAATTACTGTCAGTAGATCCAAATATAATGTCGTCGACATATATTTGTACTAGCATTATATGTGGGCCTTCCCTTTTTGTGAACAGAGTTGTGTCCACCACACCTTTATTGAAACCGGCAGAAATAAGGAAATTTGAAAGACTATCATACCATGCTCGAGGTGCTTGTTTTAAACCATAGAGGGCTTTATCTAGCACATAAACATGGTCAGGTTTATGTGCGTCAACAAAGCCTTGTGGTTGTTCAACATACACCTCCTCGTTAAGTTCACCGTTTAGAAAGGCAATCTTAACGTCCATTTGGTACACTTTGAAATCTTTGTGTGCCGCGTACGCCAAGAAGATTCTGATTGCTCCGATCCGTGCAACTGGAGCGAAGGTCTCGTCATAATCTATCCCTTCTTGTTGTCGGTAGCCTTTGGCAACAAGTCTTGCTTTATTCCTTATCACAATGTCGTTCTCATCTCGTTTGTTCTTAAAGATCCACTTTGTTCTGATGACTGTACGGTCTTTAGGTTTGGGAACTAACCGCCATACTCTTAGCTGTTCAAACTGGTTGAGTTCCTCTGGCATTGCAACTATCCAATCTGGAATTGTCAGGGCTTCATCCACACGAGCGGGCTCTATCATACTAAGGAATGATGCGAAGAGGCATTCATTAGCAGATGCCCTACGAGTTTGGACTCCTGTTGATACATCGCCAATGATTTGATCTGTTGGGTGACTTCGGGTCCATTTAATCTCGTGTGGAAGGAGTGCTCGGGATGGAACCTCTGTGGTTAATGTGGGGATGGATGAAGATTCATGGTCAATGGTTTCAAATGATGGTACCACTGGTTCCGGTTCGATTCCCGAGTGTTCAGGTGAAGGAAGAATTATTGGTATTATATGTGAGGGTATTATAGGAGTAGATTCAACTGCGGATGTGTCGGTGGATGATGTAGATGGATGAGGGTATGTTGATGAAGATGGAGCGGAGACACTTTGTGGCGCAATTAAACTGGAAGGATTACCTACATTATTGACAACATTAGACACACTAGCGTTAGGACCGGAAAATTCAACATAAAAAGGATCAAACAAATTAACCAAATCAGAAGAAGAAAAGGAAATGGGGTTATTAGAAGAGTCTCCAGGCATTTGAGTAATGCGAGGTCCTGATTGATCAACTTCGGGTGCCAGTTCAGCCAACTCATCAAATATGACAAGCACACTTTCATTGACTGTTCTGGTTCGGGTATTGAATGCGCGATACGCCTTCGAGTTGGATGAGTATCCAATGAAGATCGCTTCATCCGCCTTTTCGTTAAACTTCCCGAGGTTGTCTTTGTCGTTCAGCACATAGCACCTGCAACCAAATACACATAAGTACTTGATAAATGGTACTTTATTCAAAAAGAGTTGGTAAGGAGTTTTGTTAAAGCGCTTATGGATAATGGAGCGATTGTGTATAGCATGGTGTTGATACGGCTTCGGCCCACAAGAACGGAGGTAGCTTAGAGTGTGTGAGCATTGTACGAGCGGCTTCCACAAGCGTACGGTTACGCCTTCCACGACCCCATTTTGTTGAGGTGTTCGAGCAACAGAGTATTGATGCTGAATACCTTTGGATCGAAGGAAGCCCTCAACTACCGAGTTCTTGAACTCCGTGCCGTTATCTGATCTGATTGATTGCACTGACAGCTGCTGTTGGGTCTCGACACTCTTTATAAAATCTATGATTTCTTGAGCTGTCTCGTCCTTGGAACGCAAGAACCTGTCCCAGGTATATCGTGAATAGTCGTCAACGATAACCAACACATATTGTTTCCCGTTTATGCTTTGAGTCCGCATTGGTCCGCATAAATCCATGTGAAGTAACTCCAACACTCTTTTTGTTGATGGTTCGGGCTTTGGTTTGTGAGATGATCGTTTCATTTTTCCTTTCTCACAAGCTCCACACAGATGGTCCTTTTCATAGCTGTAACAACCTAACTTTTAGCCGATCATGTAATGCTTGATTTTGAGATAATAATGTAATTTGTTATATTATTTATGTTACAAATATTAATTAAGAAAGAAAATTTATTAAATAAATATAATTTTAAATTATATTTATGATATAATTAAGATGAGTAAAATAAAAGAGATGTAAAATACAAAAATAAAAGTGGGTTAAGTAGCAAATATGACTAAATGATATATATAAACTCCAATTTAATATCATTTAAACACACCATTAACAAATTCACTTCTCTCTCTAATCTCTCTCTATCTCTCGGCTATTTCAACAAATCCACCAAGAAATTCATCATAATTGCAAGTAATTGAAGAATCAATACAAGAAGGAGTTACAAGAAGCAACAATTATCATCAAACAACAAGATTTAGAGGTAATATGTGATTTAAATTTCAAGAAAATATGAATTTGGTTCGGTTTTTGGGTAAATCCGAAACCAAGAATTAAAATCATGAATTTTTATCTTGCATGTATATGATTTTAGATGATTATGATGAAATGAAGTATATAAAGGTTATAGAAACAAAAATCAGAGGTTTGATCATCCAAATTATTACGAAATCTGAATTTTTATGATAAAAAGATGTTCTTGATAAAAATGAATTATTTTGGATTATCTTGATAGATTTATAATGTTAATTGGGCTTAGTTCACCCTCGGATGGAATACTTATCGCTCGTACGAAAGAGACGGTTCTTTCTGAATCCGCCGTCTCTGCCGCCTCACCGCCTGCTTCCTCCCTCACCAACACAGGCTCCCCCACACCTATACCCAGAGATTGTTGAACATCCACCCGAGCTCCCTCATTCTCACTCATGCTCGCCTCACCTTCGGAATGGCTAATCTTAGACGGTTCCGACTGAGACTCATCCGGATAACACTCTTGAATATATGCCCTAACCCGTTCCAACCCCCTTGACCTCATTAGCAAAGATAGAGGTATTTTCATTATCGGCACTGTGGGGGACCCCTTTGGCAGAGTTATCTTTTGAATTGCCACTGTGGGGTAGACGTCTGCCTCAGGACGTTCGTGAATATCGTCATCATGGTCCATGGCATACTGGATTATTAGCTGCAGAAACCGCTGTAGAGGAATATATTTTCTTCCTTTCTTGGTGCCCCTCTCCACATGGACTCTTCGTAATTCCTCGAAAAGGAAAGCAGCATAATCCACATGTCGGTCAAAGGCAAAGCCTGTGAACATGGCTAGTACCTGAGCCGACGCAGAGTCGTGGCTGGAATGCTTGGCGGTGAAGCATTTGTTGATTACATCAAAAAGTATTCGCCAGTGAGATTGGAGATTTTTGGTGCGGAAATCTGAGGGTTTGGAAAGAGGGCCATCATAACCCAGTGTTTGGATTTCAGTTAGGGTTTCAGTGATGGATGGGTTGGGATCAAAATGTTCGCGGGTTGGAAGGTAGAATTCGGCGGGTAGGTGAAGGATGTGGCGTATGGCGGATATGGTGAGTTTGACTGGAACACAGTTGATGGTGGATGTGAAGTGAGGTTCGGGGTCAGAAAAGTATTGTAGCCTATTCCAGAATTGTTGCAGATAGATCTGGGGAACATCAATGGCGGTGGATAAGGCGTAATAGATTGGATGGCGAGTGAGGATGTCGAATGCCAGGGTTTGGGGTTCTTTGGTTAGGATGGAAACGTCGAGTTGCCAGTTGTGCGGAATAAACTCGACAAACTCGGCGTTGGGGTGGATGGATTGTTCTGGGAGTTCGGCTTATTGTTTGGGATGGGGGGATGGGGTATGGTAAGAACAACTGCTGGTTCCATCATCCTGCAAGGTGCATCAGAGTTAGAATAAGAAGACTTAACTGATAAGGCATTGATGTGAAGTCTAGATTAGTGTGAAATAGAAACTGCCTGATCTGTTTAGCATCGGGTCTTTATTAGTAGAATAAAATTCTACTAATAAAGTCCAAAGTCAATCGTTAAGATACCGATGTTAGACCAGACTTTTTCACTCAAACACTAGTCCTAACTCTAATCAATGGTGCACTCTGAGAAAAATATTTTTGTATTTTTGAATTTATATAAAAAGATGCAAAAATGGAAAAATTTGAAAAATGCTAAGTGTTGGATTTCGGTTGGTCCGATTCGGATGAACAGTGACACCGAATTCGGATCAGGCCGAAATCCGGATGATGCATGAATGGTATGTGAGGGGTCCGAATTCGGATGAGGTGACAAAAGTGGCCGAATTCGGATGGTGGTCCGAAATGCATGGAAGTGGTGATGTGGGTGGTCCGAATTCGGATGGTGCATGAGATTAATCCGAATTCGGATTTGGACCGAAGTAGATGTATGCAATGAGATGGAAAGGACAGATTTCGGATGGAACCCAGAATTCGGATGGGGACCGAATTCGGATTTCATCCGAATTCGGATGTACAGTGTATGATGAATGTTAACTTAGAAAAATATTGAACAATTTGAACATACTTTGGAAGAACCGAATTCGGGTGCACAGTGACCCGAGTTCAGATGCACAGTGTCCGAATTCGGTTGAACAGTTGTAAAAATTTTGGAAATTCTTCTAAGGGACACATCCGAATTCGGGGCTTGGTCCGAATTCGGATGGTCCGAAGTGCAGCAGTTCATTTATGATGTTCATGCGGCATGCAACGTGAACAGTGGTGATTGTGACAAAAATGCATGAAATTACAAATCCTAAACTAAAACAACCTAAGGAACATTTTATCTAACTACTACTAAGTAAAAAGAACACATTAAAGTACTAAAAATTAGCAAAAACCGAAGTAAAAAACTACCTAAAAGTTGAAAATCAAACTCACAATTTAGGATGTTAAACACTGAAATAAATGTAGAAATAGGTTACCTGGAAGTGCCGAAGTTGGAAAATGCAAGAAAAACGAATGAAAACCGTGATTTGAGTAGCTTGAGTGATCGAAAATGGAGGAAATGGGCGGTGGTGTGCGACGGTGTAGAGGAAGAAGAAGAAAGAAATATTTTGAAGATGAAGAAAGGAGGGTGTTGACCAGTTGACCCACTATTTAAACTCACTCGGGTCGGGTTCGTATCTAAAGATCCGCGCCCAAATTGAGTGTGGGCCGCCGGTTTCTACCACACAACACACATACTTAAAAGAAATGGGCTTTAATAAAATAAACAAAAACAGGATTTTTAATAAAATAAACAAAAACAGGATTTTTAATAAAAAAATTTGGCCCAAAGTTATTAAATCTTTTTGAATTTTTTCATGAACCTACAAAATAAGATATTTTTGGTATTTTCTTTGATCTTTTAAGTTAAGATAAAATAAACTAAACTAAAATAAAATAAACTAAAATGTTTTTGGCTTTTTAATAATTTTGAAATTTAAAATCTTTTTGGAATTTTCTGACCTATTACATTAAACTAAAATTTAAAATTTAACTACAAGACATTAGAAAGAAACAAATAATTATAAAACATTAAAATCCTAACTATACTCCCCCTCAAATAAATACCGCTTCTCTTCTTTTGTCCTTTTCAGATTAAATTCGTTAACCCTTTTTAGCCTTTTAGAAACAGACAAAGCTGGATATTGTTTGCGTCCCACTCCGTGATGAACAATTCACATAGCAAATTGTCAGGATCATTTATTATTAAAAATGTACACAGATAAGGAAATATTGAGTTTCAATTTTGTGACAATCCTTAAATTTAAATAACAGATATTTTCTAAAATAAAGGAATTTCAATCATGATTGATTTAAATAGAATTATTTAAGACAATATCTGATATTTAACTAGAAGGCGGATTCAACATGCCGATAAGGGATACTAAAAACTGAAAACGATGTTCGTCTAAAGCTTTAGTAAATATTTTCGCAAGTTCATATTCCGTGCCAACAAAATACAACTCAATGGTTCCCTTTTCTACGTGATCTTTAATAAAATGATACCTGATATCTATGTGTTTTGTTTGAGAGTGCTGCACGGGATTGCAAGAGATGGCAATTGCACTTCGAGAATCACAGTAAATTGTGATATTGGTGAGTGAGAATCCATAATCGCGTAATTGTGTTCTCATCCACAGCACTTGAGAGCAACAGCTTGCAGCTGCTACATACTCAGCCTCAGCTGTAGACGTGGAAACACAATTCTGCTTTTTGGAAGACCAACTGACCGGTCTATCTCCTAAAGAATGTATTCCTCCCAACGTGCTTTTTCTGTCAACTCTACAACCTGCAAAATCAGCATCTGAAAACGTGGTAAGATCGAAATCGGTTCCCTTTGGATACCATAGACCATGTTCGGGTGTACCGTGTGATTCTTTTGGGTCGGCCTGAAATCTAGCACAAAGACATATTGAAAACATTATATCCGGCCTACTGGCAGTCAAGTATAGTAAGGATCCTATCATCCCTCTGTAAGTTGTATTATCAACACTTTTCCCAGAAGGATCGGTGTCTAACTTACAGTTGGAGGCCATGGGAGTTGCGATACTCGTGCAAGAGTCTAACTTATACTTCTTGAGAATGTCAAGAGTATATTTCGACTGGTTCACAAAAATCCCATCCTCAAGTTGTTTCACTTGTAATCCGAGGAAAAAGTTCATTTCCCCCATCATACTCATCTCGAACCTGGACTCCATTAGGGCTGAAAAATCCTTACAAAAATTACTGTCAGTAGATCCAAATATAATGTCATCGACATATATCTGTACTAGCATTATATGTGGTCCTTCCCTTTTAGTGAACAGAGTTGTGTCCACCACACCTTTATAGAAACCGGCAGAAATAAGGAAATTTGAAAGACTATCATACCATGCTCGAGGTGCTTGTTTTAAACCATAGAGGGCTTTATCTAGCACATAAACATGGTCAGGTTTATGTGAGTCGACAAAGCCTTGTGGTTGTTCAACATACACCTCCTCGTTAAGTTCACCGTTTATAAAGGCAGTCTTGACGTCCATTTGCTACACTTTGAAGTCTTTGTGAGCCGCGTACGCCAAGAAGATTCTGATTGCTTCGATCCGTGCAACTGGAGCGAAGGTCTCGTCATAATCTATCCCTTCTTGTTGTCGGTAGCCTTTGGCAACAAGTCTTGCTTTATTCCTTATCACAATGTCGTTCTCATCTCGTTTGTTCTTAAAGATCCACTTTGTTCTGATGACTGTACGGTCTTTAGGTTTGGGAACTAACCGCCATACTCTTAGCTGTTCAAACTGGTTGAGTTCCTCTGGCATTGCAACTATCCAATCTGGAATTGTCAGGGCTTCATCCACACGAGCGGGCTCTATCATACTAAGGAATGATGCGAAGAGGCATTCATTAGCAGATGCCCTACGAGTTTGGACTCCTGTTGATACATCGCCAATGATTTGATCTGTTGGGTGACTTCGGGTCCATTTAATCTCGTGTGGAAGGAGTGCTCGGGATGGAACCTCTGTGGTTAATGTGGGGATGGATGAAGATTCATGGTCAATGGTTTCAAATGATGGTACCACTGGTTCCGGTTCGATTCCCGAGTGTTCAGGTGAAGGAAGAATTATTGGTATTATATGTGAGGGTATTATAGGAGTAGATTCAACTGCGGATGTGTCGGTGGATGATGTAGATGGATGAGGGTATGTTGATGAAGATGGAGCGGAGACACTTTGTGGCGCAATTAAACTGGAAGGATTACCTACATTATTGACAACATTAGACACACTAGCGTTAGGACCGGAAAATTCAACATAAAAAGGATCAAACAAATTAACCAAATCAGAAGAAGAAAAGGAAATGGGGTTATTAGAAGAGTCTCCAGGCATTTGAGTAATGCGAGGTCCTGATTGATCAACTTCGGGTGCCAGTTCAGCCAACTCATCAAATATGACAAGCACACTTTCATTGACTGTTCTGGTTCGGGTATTGAATGCGCGATACGCCTTCGAGTTGGATGAGTATCCAATGAAGATCGCTTCATCCGCCTTTTCGTTAAACTTCCCGAGGTTGTCTTTGTCGTTCAGCACATAGCACCTGCAACCAAATACACATAAGTACTTGATAAATGGTACTTTATTCAAAAAGAGTTGGTAAGGAGTTTTGTTAAAGCGCTTATGGATAATGGAGCGATTGTGTATAGCATGGTGTTGATACGGCTTCGGCCCACAAGAACGGAGGTAGCTTAGAGTGTGTGAGCATTGTACGAGCGGCTTCCACAAGCGTACGGTTACGCCTTCCACGACCCCATTTTGTTGAGGTGTTCGAGCAACAGAGTATTGATGCTGAATACCTTTGGATCGAAGGAAGCCCTCAACTACCGAGTTCTTGAACTCCGTGCCGTTATCTGATCTGATTGATTGCACTGACAGCTGCTGTTGGGTCTCGACACTCTTTATAAAATCTATGATTTCTTGAGCTGTCTCGTCCTTGGAACGCAAGAACCTGTCCCAGGTATATCGTGAATAGTCGTCAACGATAACCAACACATATTGTTTCCCGTTTATGCTTTGAGTCCGCATTGGTCCGCATAAATCCATGTGAAGTAACTCCAACACTCTTTTTGTTGATGGTTCGGGCTTTGGTTTGTGAGATGATCGTTTCATTTTTCCTTTCTCACAAGCTCCACACAGATGGTCCTTTTCATAGCTGTAACAACCTAACTTTTAGCCGATCATGTAATGCTTGATTTTGAGATAATAATGTAATTTGTTATATTATTTATGTTACAAATATTAATTAAGAAAGAAAATTTATTAAATAAATATAATTTTAAATTATATTTATGATATAATTAAGATGAGTAAAATAAAAGAGATGTAAAATACAAAAATAAAAGTGGGTTAAGTAGCAAATATGACTAAATGATATATATAAACTCCAATTTAATATCATTTAAACACACCATTAACAAATTCACTTCTCTCTCTAATCTCTCTCTATCTCTCGGCTATTTCAACAAATCCACCAAGAAATTCATCATAATTGCAAGTAATTGAAGAATCAATACAAGAAGGAGTTACAAGAAGCAACAATTATCATCAAACAACAAGATTTAGAGGTAATATGTGATTTAAATTTCAAGAAAATATGAATTTGGTTCGGTTTTTGGGTAAATCCGAAACCAAGAATTAAAATCATGAATTTTTATCTTGCATGTATATGATTTTAGATGATTATGATGAAATGAAGTATATAAAGGTTATAGAAACAAAAATCAGAGGTTTGATCATCCAAATTATTACGAAATCTGAATTTTTATGATAAAAAGATGTTCTTGATAAAAATGAATTATTTTGGATTATCTTGATAGATTTATAATGTTATTGATAGGGAAAATAGTTTAAAAACAACCCAAATATGATAATACAACATTATAATACATTGCATGTTAATATAAATCAGTTTTGGTGAATTTTATGTAAAAATCCGTATGAAGATATTCAAGAACAATAAGAACATTTCTGGGAAAATATGAATATGTGAGATCCGAATTCGGATGAGTGGCATCAATTCGGATCCCATGTTTCGGACCTATGTTTCGGTTCGGATGATTTCATTTCGGATTCTTATAATTCGGTTGATCCTAATTCGGTTCCAATGTTAATTCAGATGTATCAAGTCCGAATTCGGATGATAGATTGGTTCGAATCCCAATTACAATTCGGATGACCATTAGATCCGAATCCGGATGGTTCATTTCGGATGGATCCGAATCCGGGTCCCCAATCCGGATGGATCCGAATCTGGATGGTCCGAAACCCAATTTTATGTATTTTGATATTTCAATTTAAATAAATGAATATATGCATATGCTTTTAGTTATATATATATATATATATGATATATATATATATAGAAAGCTTTTGAGGATTTAATGAAACAGAGAATATAAATAAATGAAAGATTGATAAGATTATCAGTTATCAGATCAGATAGAATTAAAGATTTTAATGACCAAAAGATGACGAAATTCCATGATAATGACATGATATGAATGATTTTGAACAGGTTCAGTATATTCTGAACAAAGATTTAAAGAATAAAGAGATCAAAAGCGGGTCATTGATTTGAAAAGAAATTGCCAGAGATCTGAAAGACAAAAGATTAAAGATAAAACCTTGAGATAACTCAGGTGGCAAATTTTTATATCTGTTTGATAAAGACCCAGACCAGTGAGTTATAGATATTCAGATTGAACATGTTGAATTTCCGGTTGAGACATATTGTTGATGTTAGATTTATTGACATTCATTGTATCTGCTGGATTGAGACCTGTGCACACCATGGTTCGGTGTTGCCCAGTGGATCATGATAGCTATTTGATTATCATTTCATATTGCATTTAAGACTTCTTCAGATATTGCTTATTAATTCATTGCTATCAGGACTTCTATGACTTAAGCTTTCACTTTCGATCAGACATTTGACATATATATTGATTGATTCAGCTTGACTAGCCTTGATGGTCTATTGTTCTAGACCTGGCTATTTCACCAGTTCTTATGAACTTGGTAATGACCTCCGATGTTCCGCCATATTGACTTACTGGTAGCTAGCCCAGTATGTGGCTGATCCCCACGATTTAAGCGTGAGTGTGGCCTAAACATCGTCCAATTCTATGATTCTATGTCTCAATCATGAGGGCTGTAGCGGCAGCCAGGACATATCACGCTAAGACTGATGATCCGCTTGACACGCATGTTAATATTGAAAATCTATAAACTCACTAAGCATTGCTTAGAGTTGCTGCATTATAATTTTACAGGTAAAAGCAAAGGAAAGTCACCTGCTGGACCTAGCTCTTAGGTCTATTAACGATCAAGACAGAAGTATCATAGACCACTACACAACAAATCCTCTTGGTACTGATTGGAAGATAGCAATTGTTGTGGATTTTGGGTAGATTTAATATGATTCTATGATGTAATGACTAGATTAGATGTTACCCTTTTATAACTTTATTTTGAAATATGTAACTTAAATCCTAATCTGTATGTACATGTAATTTTTAATTCCGCAAATAATTACCCTATCTTAGTATGGTTGATATCGTATTGCATGATGTGGAACCTAGACTCTGAGGACTGCCCCGTAAGGGAAGGTCTTCACAGGATGGTATCAGAGCCCATAGTTTGAGTGAATCAAGTATTACGTGAGTATACTTGGTCTCAAACTGAAGCAATACATATGTATCAATCATTTAGGTGGTTTGAACTGAGATAGGATATACAGACTATTAGGATGGGAAAAAGGGTACATAGATCTAAGTCTATAAACTAATAGTTCAATGCTTTTAATTTTCAGAAAAGATGTCAGGATCAGGTGACATACCAAACAACATGACCCCACAACAGATGTTTGAAATGATGCAACAACTTTTAGCCCAACACTCAGAACAACAAAATAAGACAATGGAAGAACAATTTCAGGCCAGAGATGAGGCCGAAGCTAAAAGACGTGAAGATAAAAAGAATAAAAGAAAAGAAAAGCAAGTCCAGACTAATGAATCTGATTCTGATAACTCAAATCCCGAAACTCAAATTGCTCAGCCAAAAGGCTGCAAGTTTAAGGATTTTAAAGCCAGCGGTGCTCTGAATTTTGAAGGAACAGTTAATCCAATTCAGGCGATGGATTGGATTAGTCACACTGAAGAAATCTTCCGGATTTCTGATTGCTTAGACTCTAGGAAAGTAAGTTATGCGTCCGCGTTATTTGTCGGTGCTGCCCGAGCATGGTGGAAGACTCAGAGAAGTATATATGGAGAAGAAGTCATTCAAACTCTCGAGTGGGAACAATTCTTGGATATGTTCAATGCAAAATACTGTCCAGTCGATCAGCGAGATAAAATGGAAGTCCAATTAATGCAGCTGACCCAGGGAACCAAGACAGTTGACGAATACGAACACGAATTCTCACGACTATGCGGTTATTCCTCGTATCAAGTAGCTACCGAGGAGAGAAAGATGAATAGATTTCGCGTAGGACTCAATCCTAGATATCGACATCCGATGAGTGCGATCAAATACAAATCTTACTTGGAAATGGTAGAAGCAGCTAGACAAATCGAGCGAGGTTATTTAGAATACGGCGATCAGCTCTATGCTCCGTCTACTAACCCGACATGTCCTTCTCCTCCGAAGAAACAGAGATTTGGCAGATTTTTCAAGCCAAATAAGTCACAATCTCAGCAATTCCATCAGCAAAGTTCACAGCCGAAAGCTCAAGTTTATTCCCTTATGAACGAGCCGCGATTCTGCAAGCGATGCAGAAAGTCACACATGGGGTTGTGCAATCCAGAGGATGTTACTTGCTTTGCGTGTAACATGATCGGTCATAGCAGTGAAGAATGCCCACAGCAGGGACGTGGATGCGCAAAATGCGGAAAAAGAGGACACTTTATGTATCAGTGTCGAAGCGGGCAACGTTATCAGTCACAGTCGTCGGCTGGAGGGTCTACAGTAAAGAGTTCTGCTGCAACACCAACCGCAAGGACATGTGCGTTTCAGATAACGGCTGAAGAAGCGAGAGAAACACCTGACGTAGTTACCGGTACGTTTCTGTTAAATACGATACCTGCTCGCGTACTATTTGATTCTGGCGCTAGTCGTTCCTTCATATCGACTTCTTTTGCATCAAGATTATATAAGTCCCCATCAAAGCTTCCCGTAGTACTTGACATTGAGACAGCCAGTAACAACTATGTTATGGCTGATTCTGTTGATCGAAACTGCACTCTACTTGTTGATAATATTGTATTCAACCTCGATCTTATACCGATTCCGCTAAAAGAGTTTGATGTTATCATCGACATGGACTGGTTAACAAATAACGAGGCTACAATCATCTGCAATCGGCGAATCATCAGAATCAAGTCTTCAGACGGCCGAGTATTGGAGATCAAGGGCGAGAAGCGTAAAGGTGCTCACTGCTTTATTTCTATAGAGAAAGCTCATAAATATGTATCTAAGGGTCGCGAATCCTATCTGTGCTATGCTCTATCTGAATCCAACTCTGAAAAGAAAACTCTGTCTGATATTCCGATTGTCTGCGAGTTCCCAGACGTTTCCTGATGACATTTCCGGAGTGCCACCGGAACGTCAAGTCGAGTTCAGTATTGACTTGGTTCCTGGTGCGGCTCCTATTGCCAAAGCTCCTTACAGACTTGCACCTGCAGAAATGCAGGAAATGTCAAAACAATTGCAAGAGCTGTTGGAAAAGGGGTTTATCCGACCGAGTTCATCTCCGTGGGGTGCACCTGTTTTATTTGTCAGAAAGAAAGACGGAACTTTCCGTATGTGCATCGACTACCGCGAGTTGAACAAGGTTACTATAAAGAATAAATATCCTCTGCCTAGAATCGATGATCTGTTTGATCAGCTACAAGGAGCCAGCTACTTTTCAGAAATAGATCTTCGTTCTGGATATCATCAGTTGAAAGTTAAAGAAGAGGATGTTCCAAAGACAGCCTTCCGTACAAGATACGGTCATTACGAACTTCTCGTGATGCCGTTTGGCTTGACAAATGCACCAGCGGCGTTCATGGATCTCATGAATCGTGTGTGCAGACCTATGTTGGATAAATCAGTTATCGTATTCATAGACGATATTCTGATTTACTCCAAAATGGAGGCTGATCATTCTATTCATCTGCGACAATTGCTAGAGTTATTAAGAAAAGAAAGACTCTACTCAAAATTCTCTAAGTGTGAATTTTCGCTCAGACAGGTATAATTTCTATTATATATGTCTTGAGCTATTTCCTAAGTATTCTTTGATTTACATCAGAACTTGAATTTCTACTTTGATTCTTATAGATTCAGTTCCTTGGCCATGTTGTTTCTGGCGAAGGGATTTCCGTTGATCCTTCTAAAGTCGAGGCCGTTCAGAAATGGCAAAGCTTCGTAATGCCTCAGAAATCCGAAGTTTCCTTGGATTGGCCGGTTATTATCGGCGATTCATAAATGATTTCTCGAAGATTGTTGTACCCCTAACAATGCTAACACGAAAGAATACTCCTTTCGTTTGGTCTGATAAACAGCAAGAGGCATTTGACATTCTGAAACAGAAGCTTATTCAAGCGCCGATCCTAGCTTTACCAGAAAGCAATGATGATTTCGTTGTCTATAGTGATGCATCTGGTACTGGCTTAGGATGTGTTCTTATGCAAAGGGGAAAAGTAATTGCCTACGCTTCAAGGCAATTAAAAGATTACGAGAAAAGTGCACCAACTCATGATCTTGAGTTGGCTGCCGTTACCTTTGCTCTGAAGATTTGGCGTCACTATCTATATGGGACTCGGTGTGAGCTTTACACTGATCATAAAAGTCTCAAACATTTTTTTACTCAGAAGGATCTGAATATGAAACAGCGTCGGTCCTTGGAGCTTATCAAGGATTATGATTGCGAGATCCTATATCATCCCGGCAAAGCTAATGTTGTCGCGGATGCTTTGAGTAGGAAAGTCTATCCGGAAAAGTGTTGTTATGCCCTGACTCCTATTATATTCTCTTCCGATCTTATTGAAGACATCAGAGTTGCTCAAGCTGAAGCACTGAAAGAAGAGAATATGGATTCTGAAAATCTTAAAGGGCAGTTACAATTTCTAACTTTGAATCATTTGGGACTTCACTGTCTCAAGGGAAACCGAATCTGGGTTCCTAAATATGGTTCTATTCACAGCACTCTTCTATCTGGAGCCCATCAGTCCAAATTATCTGTTCATCATGGCAGCTCAAAGATGTATTTTGATCTGAAAGCCGATTACTGGTGGCCAGGAATGAAGAAAGACATCGGTAAATGTGTTGAAAGCTGCAGAGTATATGTCAAATGGTTAAGGCAGAACATCAGAAACCTTTCGGGGATATGCAACCACTACCAGTTCCTGAGTGGAAGTGGGAGCATATAACAATGGATTTCATCACGAAGCTACCGAAAACCAAAAGACAGCACGACTCCATCTGGGTAGTCGTGGATCGATTAACGAAGTCAGCTCACTTCATACCGATGAAAGAAACATATTCCCTCGATAGATTGGCACAACTATACATCACCGAAATACTTTCTCGTCACGGTGTGCCGAAATCTATCGTATCTGATCGTGATAGTCGTTTCACATCTAGATTCTGGCAAGCTCTACAAGATGGGATGGGTACTCGGATCTCTATGAGTACTGCTTATCATCCTAATGCAGATGGCCAGAGTGAGCATACTATCCTAACTCTGGAAGATATGCTTCGTGCCTGCGTTCTTGATCTAGGTGGTAACTGGGATGACCACTTGCCTCTGGTCGAATTCTCATATAATAACAGTTATCATTCAACGATCAAGATGGCTCCTTTTGAAGCTTTGTACGGAAGAAAGTGCAGATGTCCCACCTGTTAGCGTGAAACAGGTGAATCGCCAATAGCAGGACCTGCCCTTCTACAGTTGACTCATGAAAAGATTCAACTTGTTAGAAGAAATATTCTTGAAGCTCAGAGCAGGCAGAAGTTATATTATGATAATCGACACAGATCAATCAGTTTCGCGGTTAACGATTGGGTGATGCTGAAAGTATCCCCAATGAAGAATGTGGTGCGGTTCATTAAAAGAAATAAGCTAGCTCCGAGATTCATCGGTCCGTTCAAGATTGTTGAAAAGATAGGAAACCAATCCTATCGTCTTGAACTGCCAGCAGACTTATCTGGAATACATCCCGTATTCCATGTCTGTCATCTGAGAAAGAGTTTAGCAGACGAAAGAGAAGTTCAAATACCACATGTTAACTTGCAAGTTGATGAAAAGCTTCGAGTTGTTGAAGAGCCAGAACATATTCTGGACTCGAAGACTAAGAAGCTTAGAAATAAAGATACAGATGGTACTCGTCCAGTGGAAACACCACAAAGGTTCGCATCAGTCTTGGGAATCCAGAGATGTTATGAAAGCTACTTATCCCAGTCTGTTCGAACATAGCTAACTTCGGGGACGAAGTTTGTGCGTGGTGGAGCCCATTCTGTAACAACCTAACTTTTAGCCGATCATGTAATGCTTGATTTTGAGATAATAATGTAATTTGTTATATTATTTATGTTACAAATATTAATTAAGAAAGAAAATTTATTAAATAAATATAATTTTAAATTATATTTATGATATAATTAAGATGAGTAAAATAAAAGAGATGTAAAATACAAAAATAAAAGTTGGTTAAGTAGCAAATATGACTAAATGATATATATAAACTCCAATTTAATATCATTTAAACACACCATTAAGAAATTCACTTCTCTCTCTAATCTCTCTCTATCTCTCGGCTATTTCAACAAATCCACCAAGAAATTCATCATAATTGCATCACAATTGCAAGTAATTGAAGAATCAATACAAGAAGGAGTTACAAGAAGCAACAATTATCATCAAACAACAAGATTTAGAGGTAATATGTGATTTAAATTTCAAGAAAATATGAATTTGGTTCGGTTTTTGGGTAAATCCGAAACCAAGAATTAAAATCATGAATTTTTATGTTGCACGTATATGATTTTAGATGATTATGATGAAATTAAGTATATAAAGGTTATAGAAACAAAAATCAGAGGTTTGATCATCCAAATTATTACGAAATCTGAATTTTTATGATAAAAAGATGTTCTTGATAAAAATGAATTATTTTGGATGATCTTGATAGATTTATAATGTTATTGATAGGGAAAATAGTTTAAAAACAACCCAAATATGATAATACAACATTATAATACATTGCATGTTAATATAAATCAGTTTTGGTGAATTTTATGTAAAAATCCGTATGAAGATATTCAAGAACAATAAGAACATTTCTGGGAAAATATGAATATGTGAGATCCGAATTCGGATGAGTGGCATCAATTCGGATCCCATGTTTCGGACCTATGTTTCGGTTCGGATGATTTCATTTCGGATTCTTATAATTCGGTTGATCCTAATTCGGTTCCAATGTTAATTCAGATGTATAAAGTCCGAATTCGGATGATAGATTGGTTCGAATCCCAATTACAATTCGGATGACCATTAGATCCGAATCCGGATGGTTCATTTCGGATGGATCCGAATCCGGGTCCCCAATCCGGATGGATCCGAATCTGGATGGTCCGAAACCCAATTTTATGTATTTTCATATTTCAATTTAAATAAATGATTATATGCATATGCTTTTAGTTATATATATATATATGATATATATATATATATATATATATATATATATATATATATATATATATTTATATATATATATATATATATATATATATATATATATATATATATATAGAAAGCTTTTGAGGATTTAATGAAACAGAGAATATAAATAAATGAAAGATTGATAAGATTATCAGTTATCAGATCAGATAGAATTAAAGATTTTAATGACCAAAAGATGACGAAATTCCATGATAATGACATGATATGAATGATTTTAAACAGGTTCAGTATATTTTGAACAAAGATTTAAAGAATAAAGAGATCAAAAGCGGGTCATTGATTTGAAAAGAAATTGCCAGAGATCTGAAAGACAAAAGATTAAAGATAAAACCTTGAGATAACTCAGGTGGCAGATTTTTATATCTGTTTGATAAAGACCCAGACCAGTGAGTTATAGATATTCAGATTGAACATGTTGAATTTCCGGTTGAGACATATTGTTGATGTTAGATTTATTGACATTCATTGTATCTGCTGGATTGAGACCTGTGCACACCATGGTTCGGTGTTGCCAAGTGGATCATGATAGCTATATGATTATCATTTCATATTGCATTTAAGACTTCTTCAGATATTGCTTATTAATTCATTGCTATCATGACTTCTATGACTTAAGCTTTCACTTTCGATCAGACATTTGACTTATATATTGATTGATTCAGCTTGACTAGCCTTGATGGTCTATTGTTCTAGACCTGGCTATTTCACCAGTTCTTATGAACTTGGTAATGACCTCCGATGTTCCGCCATATTGACTTACTGGTAGCTAGCCCAGTATGTGGCTGATCCCCACGATTTAAGCGTGAGTGTGGCCTGAACATCATCCAATTCTATGATTCTATGTCTCAATCATGAGGGCTGTAGCGGCAGCCAAGACATATCACGCTAAGACTGATGATCCGCTTGACACGCATGTTAATATTGAAAATCTATAAACTCACTAAGCATTGCTTACAGTTGCTGCATTATAATTTTACAGGTAAAAGCAAAGGAAAGTCACCTGCTGGACCTAGCTCTTAGGTCTATTAACGATCAAGACAGAAGTATCATAGACCACACACACAAATCCTCTTGGTACTGATTGGAAGACAGCAATTGTTGTGGATTTTGGGTAGATTTAATATGATTCTATGATGTAATGACTAGATTAGATGTTACCCTTTTATAACTTTATTTTGAAATATGTAACTTAAATCCTAATCTGTATGTACATGTAATTTTTAATTCCGCAAATAATTACCCTATCTTAGTATGGTTGATATCGTATTGCATGATGTGGGACCTAGACTCTGAGGACTGCCCCGTAAAGGAAGGTCTTCATAATAGCGCAATTCAGGAAGTCCTTTAACCAATTGTTTCGCAGCTAGCTTGTTGATATTATCAAAGTTCAAATGGGATAATGTAACATCCTCAAAGTTATTTTATTGTAATTGGGCTATTTAAGTGGAAAATATATATTTAAGTTAAAATTTGAGCAATTATTATGTATTTGGGTTATTTAGAAGTTTGTTGATATTTTAAGGAAATTTGAACTCGGAATTATTATTAAGGAGTATTATGAATGATAAAAGTTAATAATGATAAATTTAAGAATAAATCAGTATTTTATGGAACCGGTTAAGTTGAGGGGTGAAATGTGCAAAAATGATGAAAGCTGAATAAAAGGGCTAAAAGTCATTCATTTTCATATTTCACTCTCTCTCTCTACATTCTCTCTCTAGAAGTTCTCTCTACATCTCTCTAAGATATCTCACAAACCGACCGTCGGATTTTCGAGAATTATACGTCAACGGAAAGGTCTCGTGGAGTACAACAACAATCTACAAACGGATTTTTGATTTCATACGAATTGAGGTAAGAATCGACACTTTTAAGTTTGTTGTTTCGGTTTAGAAGAACTAGAATTTCGAATTTATCATTTTATGTAAATTGGAGCTTGTTTTGCTTGAAATATTGCTGGAATGTGATAGTATATGCATAGTAGAATCGAATCTAGGTATCACACATGATATATCAGTGATTTTAGGCCTTAGAATGATGGATTTAAGCTGAAATGATGAACAGACTCGAATATACCAAGAACAGAGTCGAAATGCAAGAACAAACTCGAGTTTGGTACTAGATTCGAATGTGTACCATTAGATTCAAAGGGGGATTTCGAATCTACCCTAGATTCGAAGGGTAGGGTTCGAATCTATCACTTAGATTCGAAGGGTGGTTCGAATCTGATGGTGGGTTCGAATCTAATCCCCTTAAATTTGAGTTTAATGCCTAAAATTGAGAAATCTACTCTCTAAACTCGTGTATTTTGAATGGAACTCGTAAACAACACATAAAAATGACAAGGGTTACTCAAAGGACGATGTATGAACATGAGATAATCTCAAACTTAATTATGATATGAATTTAGACATGGACCCGAAATGGGGAAAAATATTGCAAAACTTACGAAACTTGATTTTATGGATTTAAACGGTTATTGATTCGAGGTATTGTTGTAATTAATATAACAGGTCCCTTGTGGTGTTGTTTAACCCACAGTGGGGTACTTGGTGGATCCGGTTGAAAGGCCGCGGAGAAATAATATTGGTTAACATTTATTTACGCACCCACTGTGAGTACCTTTGATTTTAGCATGTTTACATCTGCTTTATGTTTGCTAGACCTGCTGAGGCATGTTGTTTCACTTTCGTTTGACACTCTACTAACTTGCGTATATATAATGATGCACATTCACATTTGCTGCATGTCCTTTCTTTTGTTGTGCATCCTGTTGATGTCGATGGACCTGAGTGGTCGCATCTGTACTCTGATGTTACTGTGCTATATGTGCCAAGAGTTTGACACCTCTATGGCCAGGATAGACAGTATGACATCCCCGATGGTATGTTTGCCTCAGTTTGGTGGGTTTTTCTTAATGCCGAGTGTGTCAGCTCGAAGGGGCTGCGGGCTCAGGTTTGCGTACCTTGGGTGCGTGTGGAGTATACGGTATGTGTTACCGCGGTTACTCTGGGTGGCATCATAAAGATTTGTTGAATGCGTAAAATCATATGGTATTCACTAAGCAATCGCTTACCCTTTTAGTTGTTGAATTTTTGCAGGAAAAGGGAAGTCTACTGTTGGACCTTCTCGTTAGGCCATTTGAGAAGATTTGGAAGAAATCTGTTACTTAATCGGTACTTATGTTGTGGAACAAATGTTATAATATGTTTGGGATGATTGTAATAATTGTATTTGGATATGTAGACTTAGATATGGTACCTTGTAGCACCATAGGGTGTTTGACACTTTTGCACTACTTTTATTTCATGTTTTTAATGCTTCCGCACTAAAATCTAGGTTATCAGATCATTACTCGACACGGTGTGCCTTTGTCAATTGTTTCCGACCGCGACAGCCAATTCACTTCGAGGTTCTGGAGTGCATTACAAGATGGATTAGGCACTAAGATCAGAATGAGCACAGCGTATCATCCACAGCCTGATGGCCAGAGTGAGCGTACGATCCTTACACTCGAAGACATGCTGCGGGCATGTGTTCTTGAGTTTAGCGGTAGTTGGGATGACCACTTGCCGTTAGCAGAATTTTCTTATAACAATAGTTACCACTCATCTATCAAAGCCGCACCTTTCGAAGCCTTATATGGACGCAAGTGCTGAACTCCTACGTGTTGGCATGAAGCCGGTGAAGCACCAATCGCCGGTCCCGAGCTACTTCAACAGACTAACGACAAGATCAGATTTATCCGCCAACGCTTAGAAACTGCTCAATCTCGACAGAAATCGTATCACGACCGACGCCATAAGCCTTTAGAATTCCAGAAGGACGACTATGTTGTATTAAAAGTCTCGCCGATGAAAGGTGTGTTCAGATTCGGCAAGCGTGGCAAGTTAGCACCACGATTCGTTGGTCCTTTCAAGATCACCGAGCGTGTTGGAACTCAATCTTATCTGTTGGACTTGCCGAGCGAACTGTCCAACATACACCCCGTATTTCACGTTTCGCAGCTTAGGAAGTGCAAAGAAGATGACAGAGAAAAGTGGGCCGATCATCTAACTTACAAGATTAACGAGAAGCTGCAATGTGACGAGCCTGAAGTTATTCTAGAAACAAAGATGAAGAAGCTGAGAAATAGAGAAGTAGCAATGGTGTTGGTGCAGTGGAGGACTTCTCACGGAACTTCTCAGACCTGGGAATCTGAGCAAGACATGAGAGTTCGATATCCGCATCTGTTTGAGCCATAGATGCTTCGAGGACGAAGTGCAAGCGTGGTGGGCTCATACTATAACACCTTGCTTTTATTTGCATTTTTATTTTAAGAATTTTTGAGCAATTTACGTAAAATGATGTAATTTCGAGATTTAGTATAAATAGGAGTTGAGTGCTCCATTTTCTCACTTTTGCAAAACCCGTCTAGCATTTCCAGAGCTCCTCTCTCTAGAACCCGAACTTCTCTCTAGCTTTTCTCCCAAACCGACCGGCCAAATCTCGAGTTCTATACGTCATCGGAAAGGTCTCGAAGTGTACTACGCGAATCTACCATTGCATGTGAGATTTCATACGGTTTTGAGGTAAGAATCGCCCTTTTCGTTTTCTGCACTTTCGGTTTTGAAGCTACAAATTCGAGTTTATCATTTTAGGCGATTTAAAGCTGATTTCGTATGAGTTTTAGCTAAAATATGGTAGATTATGCATGATATAACTAAACCGAGACCTATTACTTAGCTTATTTGTGGATTTGAGGCTTGAAAATGCATGTTTAAAGCTGTAGTTTATGAACAAACTCGAGTATGCATAGAACAGACTCGAAATGCCAAGAACAGACTCGAATAGAGCTAGATTCGAGAATGAGGTTCGAATCTAACCCCCTGGTTCGAATCTGTCTTCGAATCTGATGCTCAGATTCGAATCTGACTTCGAGTCTGATGCTCAGATTCGAATCTAACCCCTAAATTTCGAATCTAATTGATAAAATTTACGAACAACGCATAAATTAGCAAAATAAATAGCAAAATATTTAGCTAGAAGTTATTGGCTTATAGATGTTGCAATATTGAGCTAGCAATATTAATTTAGCACATGTTCTGTAATATTAAACTTCAGATATTATACATAAGCTGTTTAGCCCAGTTGCGAGTCAAAGCCAGTGCCAGAATATATTAAAAGCCTAGATAAGCAAGTGCAAGCATTATAAAGCAATTTAAAGCGTAAATAAGCCCGAGCAAGCATTTCAGAATATTTCAAGCATTTTCAGTACGGTGAGTAACATTTATTCTTGTTTACATGTTTTATATGAAATTGAGACATAAATTGCTTCTATATGATTTCTTTGGAATTCAATAGACTTTTGTGAGTAAAGGCGAACACTGTGGTACAGGTGATGCCCAGCTTAGCCGGATCTTACATTTGATCTATTAATATGCATATTTATCTGCTATCTGTTTATTGTTCTGCATACTATACAACAAACTTTGTGTTAGCGTTTCTTTGTGCATCTCATAAGCATTATATTAGCGAGCAAGCAATTCTGATGTTCACCACTATCCCTTGAGCATTATGCGGGTACCTAGCCCCGCATCACAGATTGATCATCTGTCAGCGGTAAACCCCTAGTGGTGGCATCTCCGTTCTGCGTGAAATGTCTCAATCGTGCAGCATTCTTTCTGGGTATTAAGCAAACAAGCAAAGCAAGCAAGCAAGCATAACAGCCTTTATAGGCACTTTCGCCTCATATTTTACATGCATTCATTAATATCTGTTTACTCACTAAGCATTAGCTTACAGTTGCTACTTACAATTTCTACAGGAAAAGGTAAAGAACAAGCTGGACCTTCTGCTTAGGTCTATTATCTGATCACCCCAGAGGACTTAGCTCACTTTCAGCTTGTGGTATAGCTTTATGGTGCCTTGGGTTTTGGGTAGCTGCTTTTATTTATGTTATGATGTTTTTAGCAACTTAGTATTGTAACCTTTTTGGATATGTAGACTTAGATATGGTACCTTGTAGCACCATAGGGTGTTTGACACTTTTGCACTACTTTTATTTCATGTTTTTAATGCTTCCGCACTAAAATCTAGGTTATCAGATCATTATGTATTGTATGATGGTGATTAAATCCTGGGAGTTTGTAATTGGTGGTTGTTGTGACAAGGGTGTCAGACGAGATGGTATCAGAGCCAGGTTTCGATCCTGGGACCTGTGGGTTATGGGCCCACCACGCTTCCGCTGCGCAACTCTGATAATTGTGTTACTTGCCGATTGGTCCGTAGGCCAATATGTCGATAATTGTGTTACTTGCCGATTGGTCAAAGCGGAGCATCAGCAGCCTTATGGCAGTCTACAGCCTCTACCGATTCCCGAGTGGAAGTTCGATCACATAACGATGGACTTTGTGACGAAACTTCCGACTACGCAAAGACAGCACGATGCAATATGGGTGATTGTGGATCGTCTAACCAAAGTCGTTAATTTTATTCCAATTCGCGAGAACTACTCATTGGAGAAGTTGGCTAAGTTGTATATAGACGAGATCGTTACTCGACACGGTGTGCCTTTGTCAATTGTTTCCGACCGCGACAGCCGATTCACTTCGAGGTTCTGGAGTGCATTACAAGATGGATTAGGCACTAAGATCAGAATGAGCACAGCGTATCATCCACAGCCTGATGGCCAGAGTGAGCGCACGATCCTTACACTCGAAGACATGCTGCGGGCATGTGTTCTTGAGTTTAGCGGTAGTTGGGATGACCACTTGCCGCTAGCAGAATTTTCTTATAACATTAGTTACCACTCATCTATCAAAGCCGCACCTTTCGAAGCCTTATACGGACGCAAGTGCTGAACTCCTACGTGTTGGCATGAAACCGGTGAAGCACCAATCGCCGGTCCCGAATCTAATCCTTAGAATCTAATAGGAGTGTGCTTCGAATCTAATCTATAGGACCTTCGAATCTATCTCCATAAATTCGAAAGGAGGCTATTCGAATCTGTCCCTCTAAATTCAATTCGAATTTGTTTTTGTTCCAAGCCTAAGATTTAATTCCAAAATCAGATTAAGATATTAAACAACTTATTTTAATTGAAAGTGTCCTTGGATTATGATAAAACTCACAAGTTCAAGATGCATAACTATTTTATGCACAAATAAATTAACAGACTCTGTTCGAACCCTTAGAATGTGTATGTCCTGTTTCACCTTGCTAAGTAATACGATTGGCTTTGTTTCAAGGCCACACATCTGTAATTAGATGGATCGTATTAATCTGATAAGAATAGACTCACTTTGGGACGATAGGAACTACCTTAGACTCGACAGATGACAATAACCTGAGTGTGTAACTAGGGTTATATAGATCATGTTACAGACTTGACATTAATATACCAGACTTGAAACTGAACTGCAGGAAACCGCCGAACTGACAGAGTAAACTGAACAGCTTAATTCGTTAAGCATTATCTGACTACGGACTACTGTGAGTGACAGATTTCATTAATTACTTGCATATGTTTCGATACTTATTGGTGAATGTCATCGACTGTATGGAAACTTCCGATTGTTGCTGCATGTTTCTTCAATACTATATTGTATCATAGAAACGTACTTTTGACTAGACACTTGAATTGCCTTGATTGCATGTTCACTTTTACATTTTATGTAAATACTTATCATGCTTACTGCTTACTTGACTGTTGATATACTTGCCGCTGCATACTGCATTATCCGACAGGACCGAATGTGAGATCTCCATTCACAGGAGGGAATTCTGCAGATTCCGTTCCTATATGACTTGTTTCCATACATTTCCCGTAGGTCTTCGGCCTTACACAGGGGAATACAAACTGGGTTGTCTCCCAACCTTTTTGCCGTCTCTGACGTAGTGACTTGCCGGCAGGAGCTGATAGTATGTTATATATGTGTGGTAACTAATGGAACTCTGTTAACTCACTAAGCAATGTTAGCTTACTCTGTCATGACAACTCTTTTTCACGAAAAGCTGATAAGGGCAAGACCATAGCAGGTAGTCCGTCCCAGGCTAAGTGAATCTGGACATTTGATGAATAGCAGACTTTTGGACTTTTTGCTGACGCCTATTTTGAAAAGATGATGCGGTCTCGGGTAGCTTGTTCAGTCTTCCGCACTCTGATTGAAGATTTAGAAGCTAGTTTAGACCACCATTTGATCTTTAACTTATTGTTGTAATTAAGTATTCAGGCTGATGGACCTGTGGTATCAAACAATTAGTAATATTTATTACTTAATGAAATGAAATTTGATGTCGTGTACTGTTTGTGGTAACTTGGATGTTACAAAGTTGGTATTCATTTATTTAAAGACACCACCTAATTGTCCCGTATGATAGTCAATCTCTTATGAATACTAGATCATAGCCTATCCTAGTTCAGATCATTTCCTAAATTCACTACATATCATCACTTAATGTTTGAGATCAAGACCTCACGGACACTTGAATCTCAAACTACTGCTCTGATACCATCTCGTCTGACACCCTTGTCACAACAACTACCATCATTCTAAGGCCTAAAATCACTGATATATCATGTGTGATACCTAGATTCGATTCTACTATGCATATACTATCACATTCCAGCAATATTTCAAGCAAAACAAGCTCCAATTTACATAAAATGATAGATTCGAAATTCTAGTTCTTCAAAACCGAAACAACAAACTTAAAAGTGTCGATTCTTACCTCAATTCGTATGAAATCAAAAATCCGTTTGTAGATTGTTGTTGTACTCCACGAGACCTTTCCGTTGACGTATAATTCTCGAAAATCCGACGGTCGGTTTGTGAAATAACTTAGAGAGATGTAGAGAGAACTTCTAGAGAGAGAATGTAGAGAGAGAGAGTGAAATATGAAAATGAATGACTTTTAGCCCTTTTATTCAGCTTTCATCATTTTTGCACATTTCACCCCTCAACTTAACCGGTTCCATAAAATACTGATTTATTCTTAAATTTATCATTATTAACGTTTATCATTCATAATACTCCTTAATAATAATTCCGAGTTCAAATTTCCTTAAAATAACAACAAACTTCTAAATAACCCAAATACATAATAATTGCTCAAATTTTAACTTAAATATATATTTTCCACTTAAATTGCCCAATTACAATAAAATAACTTTGAGGATGTTACAGCATGGGCACCACGCTCAACTTCGTCCTCGAAGTTACTTGTATTTGAACAGATTCGTTTACTTATTCAACATATCGGCTTTTATTTCCCAAGCATGGTTTACTCCTTTGTGATGCTTCCAACGTATTAACCCTAGTTTAATCTTTTTGATCCTTAATTTCTGATGTTAGTATTCAAAACACATACATGTTTCTCAACATATACTAACCTTTCTCGAATTCTAATTTGATATAATCAGCCAATTTTCATCACCAGTTGTGAGGATTTCATACAGCTTTCCACATGAAACACCATGTGTTAATTCAATACTTCCTTAGGTAAAATTCCAAATGACTCAACTGATTTCTAACTTTTCTATTATTCTAGTTGTGCCAACACATCCCGGTGTCAACTTGTACCCTTTTTACAGATCCGGTTTCAATCCTTATCGGTGATACTTTCAACTACACTCAATTATTTGTCTTATAACTGATCGGTTTATTACTATCACCATAGTAACATCTTTTTGTGATATTACGGACATAACCATCAGAGTTTCCTTCGATTTCTTTCCAACATGTAGGACTTCTACTTTTCTTTGCGTGCGAAACTTTAAACATCGCCTTCTTTACTTTATCATGATAACTAGTGTTATATGAAATTCCTATCTAATCCATTGATCTTTTCAGCTTTTACCTAAATCCAAAATACATTATATTGTCATATATACCAATATGAAAATAGTCCATTCATTCTGATTTTCTATCGGTTGCCGACAAGTTTTACTCGTATTCATGTTTTTGCCGCATCTCACTTATATTTCGTTATATGCATGACAATATGAACAGTAAGTTATTGGGAAAACCCCAGAATATAAACTTACTTCTTCGACCCCTAAAGTACAATCATGATACACATGATTTACTTTAACTAATGTGTTACTAAGCAATTTCAACATTTATCACAACCAACAACTTAGACTAAAGCACTAACATTGATTGCACCAATGCAGTAGTTACAATTTAATTAATCGACACCAAAAATTTAAACAAAACTCATGACCACCTCCGAATCTCCCTTATATTCCGAATCGTAGTATTAGACCTTTCTTTACTGTATAAGCAAATTTTCATTATTATCCAAAGTCTCTTTAACCTTCTTATTGATCAATTACCATATCAATAAATATACTATCCTCATGCGTCATTATATTTCCTCTCTAATTGATTACAACTCACATACATATTTTACTTATATTTCACATTGTATATTCCAAATCTCATATCCTATAAACACCAGTCTTGTATTATTATACCCTCGTATACTTTCCCCAAAATTTCTAGACTAGTTTCCTCATATAATGTTTGTATATATATAAATATTGAAACAAGTTCCTTGACTCCAATTACAAAATATTCTCACGATATTTAAAACATCCTTTCCAAAAAATCCATTTTAGCTTATTCATCTAACGCCTATTCATACATTAGAGTATTCTTATTCACAATCATCATCTTACTTATAATAGTAACAACTTTTCCTAATACTCATGTTCATGTTATCTTCAGAATCATAAAACTTTAATGAGGTTATGTATAAAATCTTAAAGTACTCTTCTAAAATGACCCATTTTTCCATAATTTTAACAAACATCAGTCCTTCTTTGACATTTGTCATTCTTATTTATAAGGTTGACATCTTCTACATCTATCACGTTACATTCACTAAATGCTATCGGAGTATGATCCAAATTGAGGACTACATCTTCAATTTCTAAGGTGCAGTTACGATATACGTAATCTAATTCGGCTAGAGTGTTACTAGTAGTTTCTATGTCAATTATAGCAAGTAACTTAAAAGTGTCGATTCTTACCTCAATTCGTATGAAATCAAAAATCCGTTTGTAGATTGTTGTTGTACTCCACTAGACCTTTCCGTTGACGTATAATTCTCGAAAATCCGACGGTCGGTTTGTGAAATAACTTAGAGAGATGTAGAGAGAACTTCTAGAGAGAGAATGTAGAGAGAGAGAGAGTGAAATATGAAAATGAATGACTTTTAGCCCTTTTATTCAGCTTTCATCATTTTTGCACATTTCACCCCTCAACTTAACCGGTTCCATAAAATACTGATTTATTCTTAATTTATCATTATTAACTTTTATCATTCATAATACTCCTTAATAATAATTCCGAGTTCAAATTTCCTTAAAATAACAACAAACTTCTAAATAACCCAAATACATAATAATTGCTCAAATTTTAACTTAAATATATATTTTCCACTTAAATAGCCCAATTATAATAAAATAACTTTGAGGATGTTACAGATAATCTACGATGCCACAACCAAGAGTCTTTTGAAGAGGCTTTTGATAGTAGGCAAATGTTATCCTTCACTATTAGCTTAGCAACGTCAATGGTGTAGAGGTTAGAGTTTCGGGAACCTGTTAGGATTTCTTTTCCATCCATACTCTTAACACTGCAGTTCTTAGCTCTAAAAGTTACCTCTAGTCCTTTGTCGCATAGCTGTCCTATGCTAAAAAGATTATGTGATAACCCCTCAACATAGTCAACGTCCTTGATGACCAGATTATTCAGAACTAAGTCCCCGTATCCTTTGATGTGAGCCTGATGGTTGTTCCCGAATTTTACTGTTCCGCAATACTGTTCAACTACGTTGGAGAACAATTCTCTTCTTCCCGTCATATGCTTGGAGCAGCCCGAATCCATATACCAAATGGACTTCGCCTGAAAAGCAAATAAATTTATACAATGAAAATCTATATGCACTCAAACACATCCATTTTTAATTCACAATCAAACCGTGTTCTGAACCGAGATGTTCAGAAAACATGATGAGTTAAGACCGGGTCCTGGGCTGTATGCACAGAAGCCAAATGTGTCGGTTTAAGCACAACCGACAAGCAAAAGAACGGGTCCTAGTCTATGGTAACTAGAAGCCATTTCTTTGAAGAACGGGTCTTGATCAGAAGTAACCAAGAACCATCTGCATAAAGATCACACAACCTTGGGTACCCACCTCAATATGGGTCCCTTTTTGTTAGGATTTCCAGATTTATATGGCACGTGTACAGTTTTAGGAACCCATTTAGCATTTGTGTGTGGTCCGGATGCATAACCCTTTGGAATCCATTGAAGATTGGATTTATTGGGCTTTGGAACCTTAGGCGCTGAAATTGCCTTTGGTTTTTGTCTTTTTGAGACCTTTTTGACCGTTGCTTTGGTTCTGGGCCTTGGCAACGGACAAATCTCAATTTTATTTGAGGCTGATGATGCAACATTTTTTTTTCTTTTTCCGAATTGGTTTAACAGGATATGGCACGAAAGCATTCATTTCAGGAACCTGTCGTCTATATCGAGTTGGACATAGATTAAATAAATCACTGAAAGAGTACTTTAAAGGAACAACAGAATTCGGTACATCATTACAAGCATTGTCACACACATTGTTACATAAATTGTCTTTAGAGATTACACACATCCTATCTCTAGTAACAAATTCATTTGGCATTAAAGCCTTCTTCACAAAAAAAACTCGTAAAATCCAGCATGGTGGTTTTTGGGACTCTTCTTATATGATCTGTAGGAACAAAACAATTAGAGTCAGTAAGCATGGAAGATTTAGACTTGACAGAATTTTCTTTTTGTTGGTGAGTGGGTTTCTTAAAATACTTGGATTTGATCTGAGTCTTTTTAGAAACCTCATTTTTGAAAGGTTTTGAACACTCACCTTTGTAAATGACAGAAGAAGTTTCAGCTTTGGCCTTGCCTTTATTTGATGACACACATGGAATTTTTGTGGAATGAGAAACTGTTTGTTCTTTTGAAAGATCTTTCAATTTTTGTGAAACCATTTCAAAATTTTCTCTGTAGACAGTAACTTCCACAGATTGTTGAAAAGATTGATTTACCAATTCTTCTTCGCTCTTAAGAAGAGCATCTTGAAGATCAAGTGCTTTCTTTTGAGACGACTTCAATTCCTTTTCTAAAACAGTGATTTGTTGTTGAAGAACTTTTGCAGGAATATAAAGTTGAGGAGTTAATTTTACGGTTTCTGTTTTCAATTCAGCTTCTGAATAAGTTGACAAGAAGTCTTCCTCTAAAGTGGGTACTCTAGAAGAATAACTCTCGTTAAGTTCTTCATATTGAAAAGAAATTTCTTTATCTTTACGAGCGACACGTTTCTCATTTTCTTGGTTTAAAACTTCTTTGATAACTCAAAAAAGAAAGATTTAAGACCGGCTCCCATATAATTCATGTCATAAAATAAAGGTAAAACATTTTGTGCTTTTTCCAAATATTTAGGATTTTTAAAACCAATTCCTTGTTTAGAATGGTAAAACCTAGTTTCTTTGGGCTGATTTAAGTAGCTAATTTGTTCTGTTTGACCCCTTTTTAAAAATGTATCGTCAAGGGTCTTTATTCTTGAGTACAAACTTATTCTTTCTTCTTCAATCATTTTGTATTTTTCTAAACTGTCTATATTTTCCATATTTACCGCATCTAATTGTTTTGTAAGTACAAAAATTTCTTCTTTTAAAGAGAGTTTTTCTTTTGATAGCGTGTCCATGCAAGATTCAAGATATATATTCCTATCCTGAACATCTACTTTTTCTATTAACATCTGTTTTATTACATTATGATTAGTTAACCACTTTGAATGATATAATTCAGATGATTCTTTTAGAGTTTGAGCTTGATGTTCAGCCTGTACAGACTTTGCAGTTTCAGCATTTAATCTAGCTTGTAGATCAAGAATATGTGTGTGCAGTGTACATTCATTATCTACAAATAAATTATTTACATGTGCAGGAATGTAACAGGAATATACCTCATTTGACTCAGAACCGGATGTAGAGCATTCGGGATCGTTGGTTGTGGTCATCAGACATGCTGGTGGATTTTTCAATGTCTCCCCCTCAGCAGCATAATCTGAATTTTCAGCAGTGGAAACAGCACAGTTCTCCAACCCAATACGATCAACCATGTAACAGTTCTTGCCCTTGTCCTCATCCTCTCGGTGTCTTCAGCATCCCAGTAGTCTTCCTGGGCGATGAGGGCTAACGCATACGTTCTTTTCTTGGCGGCCTCGAGCTTCCCCTCATAATAGGCGACGTCTCTGTCAAAGTTGTTCTTGCACTCCCGAGCAAAGTGGCCCGGTTTTACCACACTTGTAGCAGAGACACTTATCTGCGGCCTTCGGCTCGTCTGCTCTCGGCCGTTCATCCCTTCTCTCTACCAGCCTCTTATCGGCGCGACGATGTTCTCGACTGTCATCTCTTCTTCTATCCCTTCTTTCAGGCTCTCTCCGCTCATCTCGGCGGTCATCCCTACGATCATCCCGTCGATCGTCCCGCCTATCATCCCTTCGATTATCGCGCCTATCGTCTCGCCTTTCATAACGGCGATCATCTCGATAGTCGCGCCTGTCGTCATACCTCCTGTCGTCGCGATCATCCCTTCGGTAATCGTCCCTGCGATAATCATCGCGTCATTCATCCCTTCTACATCAGAGTACCTCCGCGGACCGGTGTCATAACGGAGTTGATTGTTAGTCTTGCTGGAGAACCGTCGTTGTTGGAGATGGTTGGTCCACAAGGCTATCTGTTCCTGTATAGAAGCCTCTTCCTCATCAAAGGCCTCACGTGGAGGAGAAGCATACCTGCACTGCGATGATGATGAACCTGGAGCAAAGGAAGGTGTCGGAATATTCTTGTTGGTGATCAAGGCGAGTGAATCATTTGGTTTCAATCCGGTGTTGGCTGATAGCAGTAGAGAGGCCAATTGATTTGCCATCAGCTTTTGTTGATCTACATCCGCTTGATACTTCTTGAGCTCCTTAAAGATGACGTTGATTGATACCTCAGGAATGTTCAGGACTCGTTTCGTGGCCCGACAAGCAAGCTGCCACTCGGGGGCTGTAACATCCGGCACTAAACCAGGTTAGCAACAATGACCTAATCTGTATTTAATAGCCAATTATAACCTAATCAGTGGTCATTAGAAATTAATCAAGTTATTAACAAGGTTTATTAGAAAATTCAACTCAATTAGAATCATATTCATCGATGCGATGAATCGGGAAATCAATTAATCCGATCAATTTACGATATGATGAGGGAATAATTCAACTAAGTACATAATTAAATTATAATTAGTGACACTAATCATACACTAATACAATTACTTAACATTAATTATGCAAGACTAAAACAATTCATTAAAACAATGCATCTAAAAGTATTTATGAAATTACAAGAAAAGGGAAATACAAGAATACATTTCTAAATACTTTTATACAAAAATAATGTAAAATACATGGAAAATACCTTCACATGGCCAGCCCTCATAGTACACACACACACACTTGATTTTTCAATTTTATATTAAGAAGACCATGCACCATCTACATCAAATCTCCTTTCTCCATTCCCTTTCATTTCACCATTCTCTTTCAATTCAACCAAGTGTGCACTCAACCTCCATTTGAAAGACCAAGACTTTTCCTATAAATAGAGAGCTTCCCTTTCATTATTTTCACACCAAAATCCCTCTTTTTTTCTCTAAAAACCGGATCTATACACACACACATCAAAAACCTTTTCATTCAAGTGTTCTTCAAGTGTTCTTCAAGAAATTCAAGTGTTTTGGTGCATATCTTGCAAGGATTTCAACTTCTACTCAAAATCATACTATAAACACTTCAAAGTAAGTAAATACTAACTTATTTCATCTTACATTTATGTTTATATAAGTTTTGCATAATATATATAATCACCAACAACAACAAGTTTCATAAAAACTCAAGTTTATAAATTTCTAGTTTTTGTTTTTAAGTTGTTTCTTTAAATGTGTTTATGAATAAATGAACACATTATAAAAATGTTAATATTATGAAAACATGTGATATATATGTGTTTTATAACTTTTATTACTTTTATACAAGTAGTCTTTGAATAAACAACAAGAATCATAAGTTATTTCAAGTTTATAAACTGCGGATTTTCGGCAGAAAGTTTATATCGACTTTGAAAAATCTTAACTAATTCATAACTTATCGAAATGAGTTGATTCTTGTCTCAAAAGTTAGATCTATGTCTTAACTATAGATCTGGAAGTTTTCATAATTTATTTTGGAGTTTAAGACCTCCAGAAATTATTTGGGAAACCGAAAGTTTGACAGCTCAAAAATGTCCAACATAGGGTTTTTAACAAGCTTTTTCACCAACTTAAACATCTTGAAAAATGGCCGTTCTTGATTCTAAAAATCCTTTGTATATAGTAGTTTAATGTCCTAGAAAACCAAAGCCTAAAACATTTTGGAGCTTGGTCAAAAACAGCCTCAAAGTAGGCCGAAATACCTCCGAAAAAGCTGGAAAATTATATATATATATAAACTTGACGTTTTAAGCAAGTTTTAATTATAAACTTGTAATGTTGGGTGATTTAAGACATAAAAATCTATAAATATATATATTATCATATATTAGAGATATTAAGTCCCTATTATCATTTAGGGCTCGATTAATCTCGCTCGGTGCACCATCCATCAACTTACGAAAAAAAAAGCATCACTACTACAAATTGAAGCTAATGCAACACTTTTGATGCAACACTTTAAAAAATTGTTGCTTCTTTATTTAAGTTCCCTATAAAGCAACACATTGACAATAAGTGTTGCATATAATAACTTAATGCAACACTTTTTTTAAAGTGTTGCCATTTTTACTAAAAAAAATGCAACAATTTTCAAAAGTGTTGCAATTTTTACTATGAATTGCAACATTTGTTTAAAGTGTTGCATATTTCAATAAAAAATGCAACACATTTTTAGAGTGTTGCATTTATAATGAAAAACAATGCAACACATTTCTCTAAAAACTAACATGTATCAATGAAAAACTAACGTGTATGTATGTATGTATGTATGTATGTATGTATGTATGTATGTATGTATGTATGTATGTATGTATGTATGTATGTATGAGTTCAATGAAAAACTAATGTGTATCAGAAAACTTTGAAAAACCTCCATGCATCACAAGGACCTTAAATGCATCATAAGGATCATTAAGGGTATTTTTGGAATAACATCATTACATTTATTTCAATTAAATAAAATTTGATTATTTTAAAATTGACAATCTTTTGAATTTGTTCTATCACCATATTGTATGAATTGACATTCAAATCTATTCCATAATATTCAAATGCATTCCATAATGTTAAGAAAACCTCTATAGATGATAAAGAAAAGATGGTAAGAAGTTTCATACCCTAGCGTTGACTACTATGCAATGCCGACTGCCGACCACTGACCACCATGCAACTCCGACTGCTGACCACCATGCAATCGACCGCCAACCTCTGTTAGGATCTAAAACTTATGAAAATTATGAATAACCAAGATTAACTGATTTGAATTTATCAGAGTATAAATCAATAATCTTGCTTTGAATCAAAGTTTAATTAAGAAGTTTGCGGAATAACACTTAATTATTTTGACAAAAACTTTCAGAATCAATAATAGCATAAAACATAAGAAGTAATCAAGACTGTTTGTATTGCTGAATTCAATGATTACAATCACCTCTAATCTGTTTTGATTAGACGAAGAACACAAACTGTTCTTAGGGTTTTACAACCTTAGAGGCTTATGAAAACTCTATCAATAAAGCAATTACAGACTCAAAATATGCAGAAAACTCTTATACAATAGAAAGACCTATTCTATGTATTTATATTGCTTTATAGACGTGTTTCCTTGAAGGACTATGACTTCTCTGATAGTAGATATGCTGGAATCTTCGTGTAGATATCTTCCCTGAAAATCAGCACATTCTGTTTATGAAACTGTTGAGCAGCTTGAATGACTTGACAGCATGAACTGAGCAGCTTGAGTTGTTTTGCTCTGGCAGCTTGAACTTTTACACTGGCAGCTCGAGTTTCTTCAACTAGCAGCATGAACTTTGTACTTACATGAAAAATCTACTAACAGTCTGAGAAGTCTAAACTAACAGCTTGAGTATACTTAAACTATTTCCCAACAATCTCCCCCTAACTTAAATTCTTTATACAAGACTTTAAGTTCTATACAAATAAGGAAATGAAAAAGTAAACTGTTATTTACAAACCAAGGCTTTCAAAAACTTACAACTGTGCAAGCTTCTGATCTATAGCCTTCAAAAATTCTCTCTTCATCTCTTCTTTATCACAAGATATCCTAACTGATTTTAATTGGAGTAGCATATCTTTTGGAAAATTGTAAAACTCGAGATTGAAGAAAATACCAAATCCATCTTTGAATTGAATTCTGTAGGTTCTGGATTTGACAAAAATATGTACTTCCTTGATCTGCTTCCCTTTCTTCTCAGCATCTTCCACTTCTTTTCTTGCAAATTCAGCATCAGCAACTGAACTTAGATCTCTGATGAGTTGTTTTACTTGTGGAAGATCAGATCTAGCTTGAGAAACAGACCCTATGTGGTACATCTTTATTAGTTCATCCCTGGTCAGCTTATGAACCATCTGCCAGAATGTATCAAATTCCTCTTCTGGTCCAGATTCTCTCCTTATCACAAACTTGACCCTTAAATTCCTTTCATCCAATGACTTAGCAAACCAGTAGTTGATTTCTGGCTTTGTAAAGTCATGTTGATCAAGCAACTTTTCTATCTCCATAGCTTTTTGCAAATGGTGCTGAAAGATCACCCTCTTGACAGATGATGGAACAGAAACAGTAGGTTGATCAGTAGGAGCAGGTGCACTGGCAGCTTCAGATTGGATTGGTTTGGTTGATGGTTGGACTGATTGGGACGGCTGAACTGTTGGTACTGGCTGAACTTCTGAAGAGACTCTTGTTTTCATTCTTTTCTCCATTTCTTTATCATGTATTGCTTGCAGCCTCTCAGTACTCATGGACTGAGCAATTTTCTTTGGAATATCTGCTGCAACTGCAAAATTTATCAAGAATCTTCTCTCCTCAGCCTTGGTATGCCCAGTTGGCATCCTCCTCTTCCTTTCACCTTGCTTTACCACAAACCCTCTTAGGTAATCTCCTAAGGTTTCATCATCTTGCATTGGGGCATGGGTTTGCTGGTCTAAGGCCTGATCCTGTTCTTCTGCTAATTTTCTGGCAATCTCAGCATCAAAGGCAATCTGGGCTTCTCTGGAAGAAAATTTGTGCTTTGGAGACTCAATGAGAATACCCTTGCCCTTATCTTTTGTAGCAGAAGATGTAGCTTGGACTGAACTGGATGGAGCTTGAATACCTTCTCTTATAACAACTCCAGTTGCTCTTGTAGAAGCAGCTTGAGTTTCTAGGCTAACAGCTTGAGAAGCTGTTGGGACTGCTAGCCTAGAAGATGGAGCTGTTGATGCTGCTTGGACTGTTGGAGTTGGAGCTGCTTGGACTGGTTGAGGAACTTCCTGATTCTCCCCCTTTTTGGAAGCATTGGTTTGGTCAGAAGGACCTACAACCTTTGCCACATGGGTTTGAATCAACTGCTCTAGTTTGATGAGCTTATTTCCACAAAGAGTAAACCCTTTGTGTAGATTAGCCAGTTTCTGATTGTGAGCAGCTTCTGCCTGTTTGAGTGCATGAATTTGTGCCCCCTGTGCAGCAATGATGGACATTTGGTATTCCAACATTGTTACAACAGGTTTCAGCTTTGGATCCGTTAAGAGCATCAGTTGCAGACTAGTCTCAAGATCAGATAACACCAGGGGTGTTTGTGGTCTATCACTGACATTAACACCAGAAGTAGAAACCTCTGGGCCCCTCTTTTCTTGGTACTGGGGACTTCCAGCTCGTGTTTGCACACTTGCTGTTGCCATGGGTGTGGTCTTAGAGATGTTGGCCCTGTCCTGTGCCTCTTGTGCAGAGACATCAGTAGTGCCAGCCACAAAACCCATATGAACAGTCTCAGAAGAGATGTTCACCTCCTGATTGAGGTTGGGAGTGTCCTCAATTGGTTCCCTTTGGATATTCTGTGCAGAAGGATTCTCCTGCACAGGGATATATGGCTCTTGTCTAAGGGAGGAGGAGGAAGGAGCTCCTCGTCCCCTTTTCCTTTTATATAAGTATTTTAGTGGGCGTATGGGCTGTTCAAAAGGATCAGAGGGAATATCTGTATCATGAGGAGTGGGTTGGGGTCCTGGGGTTGAAGCAGTAATGTTGGGCTGTGTCTGCTCAGGCCCCTCTCCTCTGTTTCTTGTGATGATGTTCATCATTGCAGAGGGCAATGGAGCATCAATGCTGACAAAATTGGCACTTGGCTTTATCAGCCTTTTGATTGAAGATAGTGAGTGCCTATGGGAAACATATATCCTCTTATGTAAATTTGAAGAAGTAGTGCAGGTGTGTGCAATTATTTTTGCCAAAAATCGAGGATACATCAAAAATTTCCCATGCTTCAAGGAATGATGCCTTAACATTCCTTGAAAGATCATATTTGAAAAATTGAACTGTTGGCCAGTAGAAAAGCACACTAAGGCAGTGGCAATATTTGAAGAAAATTCGGACCAACCAGTTCTTTTGGGGCTTAAACATTGCTGAATAATATGCACAAGGTATTTCCATTTAGGAGAAAAGTGTGCTTTCAAGAAAGTAAAAGAATCAGCAGGGCCCCTATATCCGATATTTTGAAGACCAAAGTGTAAAGCAGTAAGAGATAGGTCTTTTATACCTGTGGCATCTTGAAGATGCAGATGATGTCTGATGGACTCCTCGGTGATATTGATGGTAGTACCATCGATTTTGGAAGTCAGGGTAGGCACTCCATTGATGGTTTGAACATAGGCATGATTCCAGAATTGCTCAATATGAGATATGTATATAGTGGGGTTGATATTGAGGGCATAGTGGATATGGGAGTGCCTGAGGAAGTCCATCATCTCATGGAACGGTTCAAGGTCAGTGTGTTTCAGGGTGTATGGGAGGCAGTTGTGTTCTTTTACGAACTCCATTGATCAAGAAACAACGGTTTAGGGTTTAGGGTTTGAAGAGAATGTGTGTATCGTTCAGAGAGAAAGCAGAAGGCCGTGGAAGAAGAATATGTAACTGGTAGTTACAACTGAACGAAACTGGGACCTTTAAAGGTTTCGAAAAGGTTAGGTCCCGCGCACACATTTGGAAAATTACCTAAATACCCTGCACACTTTGACAGATCAAGTGAAAATAACTAGCAGTCCGAGAAAATGAACTAGCAGCATGAGAAAAGACTCATGCTGTTAGTGTAAATTTGTGCAAATTTTCAATGGAACAGTGTCTCCCCCTTAAATTAGCATATTGAGTTGATAATAATAAAAATCAATTAATCCATGTTTACCATACCAATGTTTGATATTAGGAAAGTGAACCTTCCTACATCAAAAGGTTTTGTAAATAGATCAGCTAGCTGATCATCAGTATGTATTTTGGTAACTTGGATTAACTTCTTTTCATTACTATCTCTGATGAAGTGAAATCTGATTTCTATATGCTTGGTTTTTGGGAATTTCACTGGATTTTGCACAATGCTAATGGCACTTGAATTGTCAATATAAATAGGAGTGGATAAGAAATTCATACCATAGTCTCTTAGCTGATTTTGAATCCACATTACCTGGGAGCAGCAGCTTGCAGCTGCTACGTATTCTGCTTCAGTGGATGATGTGGAGACAGTTGTTTGTTTCTTACATTGCCAAGAGACCAGTCTTGCTCCTAAGTATTGACATCCACCAGTTGTGGATTTTCTGTCAATGTTGCAACCACCATAGTCACTGTCAGAATATGCAGTTAGTTCAAAAGGAGAGTCTTTGGGATACCAGAGGCCTAAATGTGGTTGGCCTTTAAGGTATCTGAAATTCTCTTAACAGCAACCAAGTGAGAATCCTTTGGTGAACATTGAAACCTGGCACACACACAGACAGCAAACATTATATCAGGTCTAGAAGATGTTAGATACATGAGAGATCCTATAAGGGATCTGTATAGATGAATGTCCACATCTATGCCATCTTTGTCTGTATGAAGCTGTTTATGAGGATCCATTGGAGTGCTTGCAACCTTTGTGTCTTGATAGCCAAACTTTTCCAGTATGTCTTTGACATACTTTGATTGACTTATGAATAGACCAGTAGGCTTCTGTTTGACCTGCAGCCCTAGAAAGAATGTGAGTTCCCCCATTGAACTCATTTGAAACTTTTTGTGCATTAGGGCCTCAAAATCTTTGCACAACTTATCATTAGTTGAGCCAAAAATGATGTCATCAACATAGATCTGGACAAGAAGAATCTCAGCTTTGATGGATTTAGTGAAAAGTGTTTTGTCCAGAGTGCCTCTCTTGAATCCATTCTGTAGAAGATATGATGACAGTGTGTCATACCATGCTCTGGGGGCTTGGTGAAGACCATAGAGAGCTTTGTCTAGCTTGTACACCCTGTCTGGATACTTGTAGTCTTCAAAACCAGGAGGTTGACACACATACACTTCCTCTTCAATTGTCCCATACAAGAAAGCAGACTTAACATCCATTTGATACACTTTAAAGCCTTTGAAACTTGCATATGCTAGAAATAGTCTGATGGCTTCAATTCTTGCTACTGGAGCAAAAACATCATCATAATCTATTCCCTCTTCTTGAGTGTACCCTTGTGCTACTAGTCTTGCTTTGTTCTTGATGACTATCCCTCTCTCATCCTTCTTGTTTCTGAACACCCACCTTGTACCTATTGCTCTCTTACCTTTAGGAAGATCCACCAGAGTCCATACATTCTGAATTTTAAACTGTAAAAGCTCTTCTTGCATAGCTTCAATCCAGGATGAATCTTTTAGTGCTTCTGATGCCTTTTTAGGTTCTAGTTGAGACATGAAGCAGGCATGTTCAAAAGCAGCTAGGCTGAATTCTGGAACTGCTTGTTCAGCAGCAGCAGTCTCATTGTGAACCATCTTCCTTGTTTGAACAGGAGTTCTTGGATCACCCAGTATTTGATTGAGAGGGTGATACTTATGAACTCTTAGTGTGGGCTCTCTCTCTGTTTGGAAGGATGTTCCAAGGTTTGTGTCATCTCCATCAGAACCAGTGAATGGTTCAGTTTCTGGAACAGTTTGAGTTTCTAGGCTAACAGCTTGAGAAGCTGTTGGGACTGCTAGCCTAGAAACTGGAGCTGTTTCCTTTTGTGTTTGAGCTGTGTTGTCAGGACTTGGGAATGGCACTTCAGTGTCTGGATTTACATCATGTTGAGTGCTCAGGACCCCTGGAGGATCACATGACAGAAGTGGTAGAGTGGTAAAGTCATCCCAACTTGTTGAATCTGCAATAGTCTGAAACTTTGTGCCAACAGCATGAGAAATTGTATTGGCAGCATGAGAATTTGTGTTAGCAGCTTCAACCCTGTATGCATCAGCTTCTGTAGTAAACTCAGCAAAGCTCAGAGAATTTGTTAGTGAATCTAAATCAAATAACCAATCAGGACCAGTGCCTTTGATGTTAGCAGTATTTTCATTAAATTCAACATTGGCACTTTCTTCAATTGATTTAGACACTCTGTTGTATACTCTATAGGCTTTGCTTTGATTTGAGTATCCTACAAAAAATCCTTCTTCAGCCTTACTCTCAAACTTCCCTAAGTGAGTCTTAGTGTGAAGAATAGTACATGGGCATCCAAAAGGCTTGAAGAAAGCTATTAGGGGACTTCTGTTGTGGAATAGCTCATAGGGAGTTTTCCCTTGTGATTGAACTACTTGAACCCTATTTAGAACATAACAGGCTGTATTAACAGCTTCTGCCCAGAAAGTCATAGGCAGATTGGAATCAGCTAACATTGTTCTAGCAGCCTCAATTAATGTTCTATTCTTTCTTTCAGCTACACCATTTTGCTGTGGTGTTCTTGGTGCACTATATTGTCTAGCAATACCTTTGGACTCACAGAAACTGTTTAGAATTTGATTTTTAAATTCAGTTCCATTGTCTGATCTTATCACCTTAACTTTGGAATTGGATTGGTTTTCTATCTTAAGGATAAAAGACTTAACAAGCTCAGCAGTTTCATCTTTGGACCTAAGAAAGTAAACCCAAGTAAATCTGGTGAAATCATCAACAATGACTAAACAGTATGCCCTTTTATTCAAACTCAAAACAGATGTTGGACCAAATAGATCCATATGTAACAGCTGAAGAACAGATGAGATTGAATTTACTGCTTTGGCCTTATGAGAAGTTTTGTGTTGCTTACCTTTAAGACATGCTACACAATGATCATCACAAATGAACTCCTTTTGTGGTAAACCTCTTACCAGATTCCTTTTAACTAACTCATTCATGGACTTGAAGTTCATGTGACACATCCTTCTATGCCAAAGAGCAGACTCATTTGATGATGCTTTGGATATTAAACAGCTTAAAGTATTTGATTTAGTCAAAAGAGCTGTGTCTAGGCAGTAAACATTGTCCTTTCTTGGTGTTCTAAGTAAAACAAGATTTTCAGGAATTTTGAAATCCTTTGAAAGAACAATGCACTCAGAATCTGTGAACAGAACAATGTTTTGTTTGTCACAGATTTGAGAGACACTCAATAAATTGTACTTAAGCTGTTCAACATACAAGACATCATGGAATGTCATGTTGCCTGCATTTACAGTACCTTTACCTGTAACCTTACCTCCTTTTGAGTTGCCTCCAAACGCAACAAAACCTCCATCAAATCCTTTGAAATTCGACAAGCATTCAGAATTGCCTGTCATGTGCCTAGAGCATCCACTGTCCAGATGCCATCTTGTCCTATGAGGAGACCTGTGGTTGCCCTGCACAAATAACAGCTTAGTTAGTAGTGGAGTAAACCCAAACCAAATTGGTTTTGGGTTGGCCTTGTACATTGACATAACTAAAAACTGTTTTTGACTTCTTGTATTTGGTGAGATCTACTGATGGAGTCTTTGGAGAGTATTTAGTGATGATATGAGGTATCCAATTATTTTGATCATCTTTTCTTCTGACAGTCTCAGATGATTCACTAGCAGCTCCAGTTTGATGCTCAGCAGCTTGAGCTGTGTTTGTAGTGCTAACAGTTTCAGTTTTTGCACTAACAGCATCAGATTTTGACTTAGCAGTTTGAGCAACAGATTTGTCCTTGACACACCATATTTGTTTAAAACTTGATTTAGGCTTTGCCAAAACTTGTTTTTGATGTGTGGACTGTTTTTTATTAACTTTTGAGAATCTGTGATCAACTGTTCTCTTTGGAGCTGCTGTGGAAGGTTTCACTTTTGAGTGCTTTGCCTGTTTAGGATTTGATTTTGTGTGATGCACAGGCTGTTTTGCAACAGCTGGTTTGTAAAAACAATCCTTGGCTAAATGATTCTTCCTTCCACAGTGAAAGCATTTTTTGACAGTTTGAATTGGAGCACCAGACTTTTCTGTCAATTTCTGGTTCTTGTTTCTCTGGTTTCCTCTTACCTGCTGTTGTTTAGGAAACTTTTGAACACCATGCTTTTGGCATGTGCAGATAGAAACAGTTTTATCTCTTTTAGTTCCTTTTGATGAAGATGCAGTGTTACAGTTAGAATGTACAGAAACTTGTGGAGTAGCATTGCATACACTCATCTTCTCTTTTCCTTTCTTACTAGGAACTTGGACTTCTATGGGTGCACTCTTTGTGTCACAGTCTCTATTTTGACTGTTATCTTCCTTTGGTTCAGGACTGCTATCAAGGATAGGATCTACAATAGTCATAGACTCATCTAGTGGTTCATTGACAAGTCTATCAGCAACTTCACTCATTGGATGAATGTACTTGTTATTATATGGAGGTGGAGTAGCTCTGTATCCTATTCCTTCTTTGGGATTGACCTGAGATTTGACTCTATCTTTGAATTGAACTTCCATTAGGTGTTCTAGCTTTTGATTTGCTAACTTGAAGTTACCTAAATCTATGTTAACAGATTCCAGTTTCTCATTAGCCTCTAACACCTTCTGTTCAGATTCTTCTACCTTTTTATTCAAAGATTCTATTTTCTTATTGAGTTCCTTTTTCTCCCATTCATGATAGTTTCTATCATACCCCATTTGAAGCTCATTATCCTTATAGTCATTGATCTGTTTTTCCAGATCTTCTATGGCTTGCATATATTCATATCTCCTTTCTTCCATCTTAGCTAGAGTTTTGCACATGCTCTCATTATGATCTCTGTACTTTTTAACCATATTTTTGCATGATTGAGAGCAGAGTTTAGAGTTTACCTCAGATGGTAGTTCAGTTGAGGAGACATTTGAGGTTTCTGCCATCAGTGCTTGATTTTGGAATTCTTCCTCTGTCTGATCACTCCAGTCAAACACATTGTCTTCTTGAGAGACAAGTGCTGTTGATGAGGAAGCTTGGATGGGCTGTGAAGTCCTTGATGGCTGTTGACCTTGAGATCTACATTCTCTGGCAAAGTGACCAAGCTTATGGCATTTATAGCATTCCACTTTTGATTTATCAAAAGATGGTTTGCCATCTGTTTTGGCTTGAAAGTTGGTCCTTCCAGTTCTTTTCAGGAATCTTTTGGCTCTCATGGTCAGCATTGCATGTTGCCACTTTAAATCCATCTCTTCAAGATCATCAGGATGGATTTGTTCCAAGTCTTCAACATTTAGAGCAAATAATCCATCATTGGCAACAAAAGCTTCATAATGAGTTTCAGCAGAATTGCCATCACCACCTGAAAAAGAATCACAGTTATTAGATTTTTCAGAGGACAAAAGAGCAGTGTTGTGATTATAAGAAAAGGATTTCTTTTTAGCATCAATTTCAGTCTCAAACACTCTTAGACTGTTGTATAGATCATCCAATTCTATCTCATCAAGTGTGTCTTTTGTTCTCCACTGTGCAGCATAGACTGTCCATTCTTCTCCAAGAGATCTGAGAAACTTTCTGTTGACCTCATCTTGATCCAGATTGACCCTTGCACTTTCCAGTTCACTTATCAGTTTGTTGAACCTGTCAAAGATTTGAGTGAGGTTTTCATTCTTGCCACCAGAAAAGTTTTCATACTGCTGTTTCAAGAGGTCCTTTTGATTTCTCTTGGTACTTGCATTACCAGCAAACCTCTTCTCTAAGGCATTCCAAAGAGAGTGAGCAGTATAGAACTTTTTGAACTGATGTTGATAAGCATTAGGAATGGCTATTTGTAATAATGTGAATGCTTTCACTTCATTCATTCTAGCCTTCCTTTCAAGTTCAGTTTTTGGAGGAGTTTTGACTGGTTTTCCCTCAGCATCAAGTTCTGGATCAACTGCAGGAGGGAATTCAACAGCTTCCCATATGGCATAATCAATGAATTGAATATGCTGTTGAATCCTGAGTTTCCACATCTCAAATTCAGTGGGCTTGAGCATAGGCACTTTGAGTCCTTGCCCAGATCCACTGCTGCTATTTTCAAATTCCATTGAAAAAGATTAAAAAATTTGAAAGAAAGTTTTCGACTTTGAAAAACAAAGAACGACCTGTGGCTCTGATACCACTTGTTAGGATCTAAAACTTATGAAAATTATGAATAACCAAGATTAACTGATTTGAATTTATCAGAGTATAAATCAATAATCTTGCTTTGAATCAAAGTTTAATTAAGAAGTTTGCGGAATAACACTTAATTATTTTGACAAAAACTTTCAGAATCAATAATAGCATAAAACATAAGAAGTAATCAAGACTGTTTGTATTGCTGAATTCAATGATTACAATCACCTCTAATCTGTTTTGATTAGACGAAGAACACAAACTGTTCTTAGGGTTTTACAACCTTAGAGGCTTATGAAAACTCTATCAATAAAGCAATTACAGACTCAAAATATGCAGAAAACTCTTATACAATAGAAAGACCTATTCTATGTATTTATATTGCTTTATAGACGTGTTTCCTTGAAGGACTATGACTTCTCTGATAGTAGATATGCTGGAATCTTCGTGTAGATATCTTCCCTGAAAATCAGCACATTCTGTTTATGAAACTGTTGAGCAGCTTGAATGACTTGACAGCATGAACTGAGCAGCTTGAGTTGTTTTGCTCTGGCAGCTTGAACTTTTACACTGGCAGCTCGAGTTTCTTCAACTAGCAGCATGAACTTTGTACTTACATGAAAAATCTACTAACAGTCTGAGAAGTCTAAACTAACAGCTTGAGTATACTTAAACTATTTCCCAACAACCTCCATGGGTTCGTGTTGTGAAAAACACATTATATGTGGATTCGAACCAAGAAGGTCTCTATTGCGACCTTCTTCTCCGGCCTCCTATTTCTACACGAAGGTCTTGATGTTCAACATGATGGTTTTGATTTCTTCAAATGATTTCAATCAAAAAATGGTGTATACTGATGATGCAGCAGGGATAAGAACTGTAACATCCCTACTTTTTAAGCACGTATAATTTTCAATTTAAAGACTCAGTTGATGTATTAATGGAATTTTCGTTTCGGTTAAGCAAATTTCGTTCACAAATTTAAATATGAGAAATAATGATGAGAAATCCCCATTGTAGTTTTTTTAGCAAGCATAACAATAAGGAACCGACATAGACATATAAAACGGTTTAAATGAGAATATATAAAGTTAAGGGGTGTAATGTGCAAATAAGGCAAAGTAACATATAATAGGGGGAATAATTGTTCATTATACAACTACTCTCTCTCTCTCTCTAAAACCACTGTCTCTCTTCTTCTATCTTTAAAACCCCACGGGTTCTTTACAAATTTCAAATCAAGAACACTAAAAACACCGAATAGAAGGCAGAAAAGTTGGATACAAATTGTAATTACGGGACTATAATCACTGCAATAATTTATTTGAGGTAAATTTCTTTAAAACTTAAGAAATTGTGGGTTTTGTGTTCGGTTTTGTGAAGAACCAAATCACTGATTCTGGTTATGGATCTTATTGCATGTTGTTTATTATTGTTGATATGTTAAAATCGAGTACTAGTGAAACTATATATTGAATTTTAACTTCTGATTCGGACTCTAAGTATGATTTCGAAAATTACTATGTGTTTTAGAGTGCGTGTTTATCGAAAATGATGAAAAATGGACAAAAAGAGACTGATTTTGGTATATTTAAGTTATGTTTTATGTTAAAAAGTGTTAAAAGAATACTCTTAGTCTTATATCAACAGTTTCCAGTACAAAATAGGCAAAAACTGACCAAAAGAGTATTCTGGAAAATAATGAATAAGTATAAGTATGAAATTCAGATCTGATGAACACAATTCGGGTCATCTAAATTTTGGATCTGGTCAAATCTCAGATTCATCCAAGTTCGGTTCATATCCGAGTTTCGGGTCAAAGTGAAATTCGGATGGAAACTTCAAAAATTCACAAGTCATTATACGAATTTCGGACATAGGATAATCCAAATTTCGGATGGTGTATCATCCGAATTTCGGATGGATGTTCAAAGAAAAATGCTAAGGACGGATTTCGGGCCATCCGGATTTCGGGTACATCCGAAATTCGGATGTGGTCCGAATTTCGGTTCATTTCAAATTACAATTTAAGATTAAGTTTTAAACAGATATTAACATTGATACATCATTACACTGACTTAACAAGATCTTTGTGGTGTTGACTAACACACATTGATTCAAAGCCTATTTATACTAAGTAAAACCACTTGAGTAATACATTAATATTCGAACATATATTGTCTTTGCATTCATATTTCATATTTCAATGACATGTTCTTGTTGTTCAAAATACATCATTTGACACTCACATATGATTCATTATATTGATGCACACTCGTACTTGACATGTGACAAACATGTAGCCAATGTTGAATTGAAAGTGCATCACTGAGATCATGTTCAATCATGATTACATTTCATAATCTGATGCGACCTGGACTGGGGCTGACAGCAGGCCACTGTCGGGGACTGATCATCCCATACACTTTCCTGGTCAGGTTCGGCACATCCCAGATCAGCATTTTTGAACTGCCAAACCCCATGCTTGCACTACATGGTTTTCACTTATTATGGGGTTTGCACTTCTCATTTTCACACTAGTTTGTAAAGAAATATCTGTTGAATGATTAATATGTTATCTCACTAATCCATAGCTTACCCGTTGACTTTTAGTGTTTTCAGGCAAAGGAAAAAGTGTAGTTGGGCCTTCCAATTAGGCTATCATTCAATTCCCGGTGACTTAGAAGCTCTTTGGTAAATGCAGACCATAGCTTTGGGGCTACGATTTTATGCTTTTAAAACAATTTATGATGTTGTAATAGTTAGCCTATGACACTGTAGTCTTATACATTATTCCTGCTTTAGTGTGGAGCTACTTAAAACTGTTTTAAGTTTATCAATTTAATTGCATGATGATTTTATGGTTGCTTATTGATCCTGGAGTTATTAATTAAAACACTAATCTAGGAGGATATCTCAAGAACACATTATATATACGATGCAACATTAATTTTGTTTTGCAATGTATATGTAAGCATATTATCAATTTAGTGTAAAATTTTTTGTTTGCTGAAACTGATGCATCGTTTTAGAATATAATGATATTGACGATACATCTGAGATTTTGTTACATAACAAGATTGATGATGCAGTTTCTATTTTGGTATGCATAGGAGTGATATTGATGATGCACCTGTGAGTATATTGTCAATTTAATGTTGAGTTTTTTGTTGGTGACACTCATGCATCGTTAGGATGGTTGAATACATTATCATTTTAACACTTTTGTTGATTATGTACTGAACATATTTTTTATTATGAAGATTTCATGTAGTGCATCGTCATTTTTGTATAGTGCATCATCATTTTTGGGTTAATGTTAAACATGAAGATGAAGTTTTGAAGGAATGCATCGTCTTTTTGGAGAGTACGTCATCGTCTTTTGATGGAGTACATCATGATCATTTGATGGAGTTCATCATCATTTTTTATGATGTGCATCATCGATTATGGTTTAATGTTATACACGAAGAAGATGATAAACATTTTGATGAAGAGCATATGAATGTTTTCTTAAAAGACACGATGTAGATAGTTTTAAAAATTTTTGTATTAATTATAAAAATTTTAAATTTGGTTATAAAAATAATCAACTAGTTAAAATATATTATGTACCGAAAATACATTTGTATGTTTTCTTTTAGATGCATCGTGATGCGTTAATGTAAAAACACAGATGAATCTAATCTAACGGCTACGATTGATATTCCAAGGTTTTTAGATGCATAGAATTTTTCCATTAACCCACCCTATATACATATACATATATATATATATATATATATATATATATATATATATATATATATATATATATATATATATATATATATATATATATATATGTTAGGCACAAAAAGGCCTCAGTCAAACCTGTTCTACATCTGAGGGGGAGATTTATAATCAAACCTGTTGATGCATTTGAAGGTTGAACTTAAGGCCTGTTATATGCCTTATTAAAGCCTAAAGATGATTTGCAATATTAGTCTAAAGCTGTTCTATGTGTTACATGTGTTGCAACTAAGACAGATTGTCCAAGTTGTTCTGTCTACTGAACAGACTGGACATAAACTGTCTACGCTGCTCTACACTGGTGAGCAGCCTGGGCAATTTTAAAGTGTTCTGTTCTTTGTGAACAGAACCTGTTCTTTGTGAACAGGCTAAACACTTTATGGAATACGTTTCCAAGTCATCATGTATTGTTTTTGACTGCAAGATCAGTTTACAAAGTCGAAGACAAAGTGGAAAACAGAACTGCTCAACCTGCCCACGCTGTTCTGCAACATGAAGACAATAGGATATTTGAAAAAGGGTGACAAACCTTTTTCTTATATCAAAATAGGCCTTTACAAGTTAGAAAGACGCAAAGTTGACATTCCTAAATTAGTTAAAGGCAATGCAACAGTAGACAAAGTGAAAAGACAAAAGTTCTGCACATATGAAGACAAGTCTGCTTTTTAGAAAAGTGCAGAAAAGTTATGTTGTCTTTTCAAACAAGACTTCTCCTTTTTCATTCCGTCCAATGAAGAAGTTTCTCTTAGATCCTCTGAGTGAGTATAAAAGGAAGCTTCTAAGGTCATAAAGAATAAGCAAGCCAAAAAAATAAGCTAAGTGTTGAAACCAAGAGTGAACGTGCAAGTGTGTTTTTCATGCATGCAAGTCTGATTGTGTAATATAGTTTCTTTGTGTCTAAGCTGTCCTACATAAGCTATTCCTCTGAGTCTTGTAAACACAGTGAGTGCTTCTTAGTGAGTGTATTCATTGTTAACTAGTTTGAGTCTGTCTTAGACTAGTGAATATACTGTTGTATCTGTCATCTCAGCTTGAACATTTCCGCATTCAAGCTTGTTTGTAATTAACAATTTGTTGATAATACATACAAACATTGAGAAAACAGTGTGTAGTTTTTAAATAGCTGTATTCACCCCCCCTCTATAGCTTAAAGCTATATACTTTGGGAACCTCTCGGGACCTACAACTGGTATCAGAGTAGTTTAGAGTGTGTGTCATTCTAGATCTCTCATTCTCCCAAGTTTCCATGGACAACAGTGCTGCAAATTCCTCATACTATGACAATGGCTCAATTGGCAAACCTCCAAAATTTAATCATCAAAACTTCTCTGGTTGGAAGTGCAGAATGATGCTCTATTTAGAGAATCTGGATGTACAACTACCAGAGATAGTGATGGAGGGTCCCTATGTGCCAACCTCTGTCACTACAATGACTCCAGCGGTTGAAGGAGCTGCTCCTGAAATCAGGACCTTTGAGAAAGCTAAAGCTCAATGGTCTGATGAAGACAAGAGACTGGTGGCTCTGGATGCAAAGGCCAGGAACAACCTGGTCATTTCTCTTCCTGATGATGTGTTCAAACAGGTTGAGAAAATGAAGACAGCAAAAGAGATGTGGGATACTTTGTGTACCGTCTATGATGGACCCACAATCACACTGGACAACAGGATCAACAATCTTGTTAGACAGTATGAACTCTTCTTTGCTAAACCAAAGGAGACTCTCACTGAAACCTACACCAGGTTTACTGCTCTAGTGAATGATCTCAAGGCTGTTGGGATCACTAAGGATAGTCTTACCCTGGTGAATAAATTTCTGGACATTCTACCTGAAGAGTGGAATTACTTCTCAACAATTCTAAGGAACTCAGGTACTATCAGAAGTATGGATCTGTTCAATCTGTATGGATCCTTACTGAATGATGAACAGTCAAGGCAACAAAAGAGAAATGCCTTGGAAATGTCCAAAAGAGGTGCAGCCTTTGTGGCTAATGTGAGACAACCTGTAAATCAGGTGAGTGATGTGTTCACTCAACCTGATCAACAGGATGATGACAAGGAGGAAGTGTCAGATGAAGAAGATACTGCAGATCTTGCTGAACAAGATGATGAGCAAATGATAGCTATGCTTGTCAAAAGGTTCAACAAGAAAAGGTTTGGAAGAAACATGCTGCAAGGAAGTTCAGGTGCTGGCAAAAAGAAGGCATTTGATAAATCCAAAGCCGAGTGCTTCAAATGTGGCAAAACTGGCCATATAGCTGCTGATTGTGTGTCAAAAGCTGTTGGTCAGTCATCCAAACCATACAAGACAAACAAGGATGATGGTTATAGGGTTAAGTACCTTATGACCATGGCTAAGCTGAGGAACTTGGAAAACTCAGTGGGTTCCAACCGCCAAAAGGGACTCATGGCAGAGACTTGTGATTGGGAGGAATCTGATTCATCATCTGATGAAGAAGACAATCAATGTCTGATGGCCAACACTGATGTCCCATCAACAAGCAGTTTCAAACAGGATATGGCTGAAGCTGAAGCTTTCAGTAGCTTAGAGAACTGGAATCCTACAATGATGTATAAGGTACAAAATTTTATGGCTTACAGTTCTGAAGAAAAGATTAAGATGTTTGAATATATGCTAGTTGATTTGAAAGCTGCTGTTGAGAAGCATGATGCTTTATTATCTGAAATCTCAAAACTTAAAACTGATCTTAAAACAAAATCCAGCAAATTGGACAGTTTCCATCAGTTGGAAACTGAGCTTGATGAATTAAAACACATCAACTCTATTTTACTGGAAGAAAAGAGAGAAACAGATATAAAGCATGCTAAGCTTCAAAAGATAGTTGACTCTTGGTGCCAATCTGCACAAAAAGTCAGTCATTGTATAAGTCAACAGATTCCTGCACAAATCCAAGCCTATCTTGGAAGGGATCTTGACACAGCAGCTTCCATTGTTGAGATCAATAATCTGAAAGAAGATTTATCCACTCTTGGTGAACTTCCAAACACATTCATTCAAAATGTGAATGGTAAACTAATCTCAACAAATAGGTTTGTCAGGCCTCAAAACACTGACAGCTTGTGTGAACTTAGCTCAAAAGCTGATGTTGGAATTTGTTCTCCATCAAGTCAGCCTGCTAAGTGCTCTGCTGGTTCACACAAGCAAAAGAAAGGAAAACATGTCCAAACTGAAGTTGTGGATACTAAACCTGTTGACAAAACAGGTTCTGAGTCCAAAGCTGATGGTAAAAAGCATGTTAATCCTTTTGATGCTAAACACTTTGAAAACAAGTTTTCAAAAGGTAAGCAGCCTGTTTTCAACAAGGGTAAGTCTCATGTTGAAAACAAAACTGCTGTGATTTCAAATAAGTTTTCAAATCATAGTGGTAAACTGGTTTTAAATAAGAATAAACTTTTCAAAACCAGACACAGTGAGTATGCTGATAGGCAGCATAAATCACAATCCAGTAGGGGCAAAGGCAAAGCCATTGCTCAAACTGAGATAATTGGGAATAAGTTTCCCAAACCTGTGGAAGCTCAAAAGCCAATCAAGCTTCCTGTCTTTGACATCTGTCCTCCTAAAAAGAGAAAAGAAGAGGCAGCCAAAGCTGTGGCTATTGAACTATCCACTCAAGCTGTTGATTCAACAAAAAGTAATAAAACTGCTAAACCTGCTGAAAGAATCAACAAAAATAACTCAGAATGTGTTTCTGAAAGATCTTCTTCCAAAAACCCTAAAAAAAGAAAATGTTACAAATGTGGGAAGAAGACACATCTGGCCAAGGATTGTCCTGAATCTGAGGACATGAGGCCTGTTGACTCTGCTGTTTCCACCACAGCTGTTACAAGCAGTGTTGGAAATGTCACAGTCACTGAAAGTGGTATTCAAGCTGATACCATTCAGATAGGGAATATTAGTGTGGATATTTCAAGTCCATCAACAAATGTTGATGAAGTAGGAGAACTCATCTCTGTGATGAGTTCCCCTAAAAATGACTAATAATTCTCTTATCACTCTGCAGGAAAAACAACCTTCTCAGGTTTGGTACTTGGACAGTGGCTGCTCAGGGCACATGACAGGTTGTAAAGAATTGCTGAGTGAACTCAGGCCTGAAAAAGGGCCAAAAGTCACCTTTGGTGACAATGTACAGGGATCCACTGAAGGATATGGAACTCTTAAAGCTGGTGCCGCAGTGTTCAAAAGAGTAGCCTATGTGATTGGGCTAAAGCATAACCTTGTCAGCATAAGTCAACTGTGTGATGCTGGCTACAAGGTTAACTTTGATGAGCACCTGGGTTACATATTGGATTCCAAAGGCAAAGTTGTGCTATGTGCTCAACGAAAGAAAGGTGTATATGTTGTGGATATGCATTCTGCTGACCCCACAACTGAAACCTGTTTTCTCACAAGAACAAATGCTGATCTAAACTGGCTATGGCACAGAAGACTGTCACATCTGAGCTTCAAGAACATCAACAAACTCTGTAAGAAAGAGTTGGTGACAGGTTTGCCTTCTATGACTTTTGCTAAGGATAGATTATGCACAGCTTGTGAGAAAGGCAAGCAGAGGAAAACATCTTTTAAATCCAAACATAATTTCTCTATTGATACTCCACTCTTCTTAATCCATATGGACTTGTTTGGACCTGTTAATGACCCAAGTCTAGGAGGAAGAAGATACACTCTAGTAATGGTTGATGAGTTCTCCAGGTACACATGGGTGATCTTTCTAAAGAGCAAAGGAGAGGCTGCTAGAGAGATTATTGGATTTGTCAAAAAGATGGAAATGCTGAACTCTGCTCAAGTAAAGCAGCTTAGAAGTGATCATGGTACTGAGTTCAGAAATAGTACTCTTGAAGACTTCTGTGAAGAGAAAGGAATCACTCAAAACTTTTCAGCTGTAAGAACTCCTTAACAAAATGGAGTTGCTGAAAGGAAAAACCGAACTCTCATTGAAGCTGCCAGAACCATGCTGTGTGCATCAGGTTTACCTTCATCATTTTGGGCTGAAGCTGTTAACACTGCCTGCTTCACCCAAAACAGATCCTTAGTGGTGAAAAGATTCAACAAGACTCCATATGAGCTGCTCAAAGGGAGGAAGCCAAATGTCAGTTATTTCCATGTGTTTGGATGTCCCTGTTTTATTCTGAATCAAAGGGACCAGCTGTCAAAGTTTAAACCTAAAGCTGATGAAGGTGTGTTTGTTGGCTACTCTGCTAAATCTAAAGCCTACAGAGTATACAACAACAAAAGAAAGGTTATAGATGAATCTATCAATGTCACCTTTGAAGAGTCCAAGAATGCTTCCACCAAAGCTGTTCCTGAATCAGTTTCAGGAGAACTCAACTTTGATGATCTGATGCACTCAAACAATGAAAAGGACTCAAAAGGTTCCACTACACCCAGTGTGGAACCTGTTAATCATGATGGACATGATGATGATTATGTCAATACACCCTGTGTGAATAAATGTACTGACTTAATTACAACTGCATGTCCAGAACCTATCAATGCTGATTTTCCCAGTTCTTCTGCTGATATGTTCAACAGTGATCAGACATGTTCAACAAGTGAACAGGCTCAAGACAACAGTGTGTCTGAAAATCTTGAGAACTGTTCAACAGGACCTACTGAAGATGTTAACAACTCAGGAGAATCATCATTGAAAAATGATCCTAAGTGGATCAGATGTCACCCCAATGATCAAATAATTGGTGAAATCAACAAAGGGATACAAACTCGGTGGGACAGCTTAGGGAACTTTTGTATGTTCTCAAGCTTTGTTTCACTGATGGAGCCAAAGAAGGTGGATGAAGCATTAAAAGATGCCAATTGGATCACTGCCATGCAGGAAGAGCTCAATCAGTTTGAGAGAAACAAGGTATGGAAGCTGGTCCCTGCTCCTAAAGGTAAAACTATAATTGGCACAAAATGGGTTTTCAGGAACAAGATGGATGAGCAAGGTCATGTCATTAGAAATAAGGCAAGACTGGTTGCTCAGGGCTACAGACAGGAGGAAGGAATTGACTATGATGAAACATTTGCTCCTATGGCCAGGCTAGAAGCAATTCCTTTGTATCTAGCCTACGCTGCTCATAAGAGCATTAAGGTATTTCAAATGGATGTGAAGAGTGCATTTTTGAATGGGAAGCTGCAAGAAGAAGTCTATGTCAAGCAGCCTCCAGGTTTTGAAAATGAACAACACCCAGGATTTGTCTATAAGTTGGACAAAGCTCTCTATGGTCTCAAACAAGCCCCTAGAGCTTGGTATGACACTCTTACTGATTTCCTTATGAGCAATGGGTACTCCAGAGGTAAAGTGGATACCACACTGTTTATAAAGAAGGTGAAGTCTGACATTATGCTTGTTCAAATTTATGTGGATGACATAATATTTGGTTCTACTAATGAGCAGCTATGCAAGAATTTTTCATTACTCATGAAATCAAAGTATGAAATGAGTATGATGGGAGAACTAACTTTCTTTTTAGGATTCAGGTTAAACAAACCTCAACTGGAATTTTTATAAATCAAAGAAAGTACACTTTAGATCTATTGAAAAAGTTCAAATTTGATCAAAGTTCTCCTATTAAAACCCCAATGGCTACCAATGTAAAATTGGATGCTGATGCCAGTTGCAAAGCTGTTTCAGTAACAGCTTACAGAGGCATGATTGGGAGCTTGCTATACTTACCTGCTAGTAGACCTGATATTATGTTTGCCACCTGTCTGTGTGCTAGGTTCCAATCTGATCCAAAGGAATCTCATCTAGCTGCTGTTAAAAGAATCTTCAGATACCTGAAGGGTACACCAGGTATGGGTCTTTGGTATCCCAAAGACTCAAGCCTTGAACTAACAGGCTATTCAGAAACTGATTTTGCAGGCTGCAGGTTAGATAGGAAAAGCACAACAGGTGGATGTCAACTCCTTGGTGGAAAGTTGATCAGTTGGAGTAGCATGAAGCAGAACTCAGTGTCCACTTCTACTGCTGAAGCTGAGTACATTGCTGCTGGAAGCTGCTGTGGGCAGATTCTGTGGATGCAGCATCAGCTTGAAGACTATGGCCTTGTGTATAGGAAAACTCCTATTCTGTGTGATAACACAAGTGCCATAGCCATCTCCAACAATCCTGTATTTCATTCAAGAACAAAGCATATTGAAGTCAGACATCACTTCATCAGGGATCACATTCAGAAAGGTAATGTGGAGGTAAGTTTTATTTCCACAAATGAACAGCTTGCAGACATTTTCACCAAACCTCTGGATGAAACAAGGTTTAATTACCTTGTCAGCAAGCTGGGCATGTTAAACAAGAGTGACTAAGTGTTTCTCAAAGGTCTAAAAAGCTGTATGTTTCACACTGCTCAAGTTTCTCAGAACAGCTTAGACAGAACAGGTTATACATGTTCTGTACTTAGTCATTTGTCCGAAAAACTTGAACAGCCTGAACATACAACAGGCTGAACAAAATCAGTTTATTCGTCCAGCCTGCTCTGATGGTTCAATCCTCAACCTGTTCATTTCTTCACACTGTCTTACAAGTTTTTCTCTTGTAACCTGTTCACCTATTGAACACAACCTGTTCTTACAAAAGAGAGCAGGCTGGAGGAACAGCTTGAAGATTGAACAGCTTCTGGAGATTTTGGTCATCACAGGATTGACCCACAGCTTAGACCAAAAATTTTAATTACCTTTCTTCAAACTTAAGTTACTTAATTAATGTGTTATTTAACTTAATTACTGCGGATAATGTGGATTACGTGTGTAAGTGATTAAACAGAAATAAGTGGTCTGACAAACGGTCTGACATGGACAACCGTTCCGTTTTCCGTTAACGACTTTTTCAAATCAAACCGCCCAAAATCTTCTCTCTCATACACACTCACATTCAAATCCTATAAATACCAAACTACTGTTTCATCTTCCTCATCATTTCCAGAAATCCTCAAGAACCCTAAAAATCGACTAAGTGTCTTTTGCTTTTTCAAAACCTTAAAAATTCCCAAATGGCTCACAGACCTAATCACTTTCTTCCAGTATTCGTTGGTGATGATGTTGTCAAACACTCATCAGTCACCACAATGCTGACCATCAAGCCCACCAACTACATTGCTAACCTAACCATTCCCAAAAACTATGTGGAAAAAGGTTATGACCAAATGGTGGAGTTTCTGAAAGTTCATCCGTTGAACCACGCGATGACTGCATCTCCTGGTGTCCTGTACCAGGAGATGGTGTATGAGTTCTAGTATACCTGTGCCTACATCCCAGAAACCAAAGTCATCAAGGGCACCATACTCAATGGGACTCAGCCCATTGAGATCAACACTCATCTGCTCAGGGAAGTTCTTCGACTCCCTGTGGTTGAACAATATGATCGACCACAGCCTGAAGATGAACAGATGAAGAAACTGCTGCACTTCTGTGGTGTAGCAGAACCAAAAGTTGGAGCAACACTGTTCAAGAAGGACCTCTCTCCTACCTACAGCTTCTTATTCGCCTCTGTGGTGATGTGTTTCAGCAGCAAAGTTGGTTCCTTTGACCAACTGAGCCGTGATGAAATCCCTGTAGTTCTGCAGCTTGTGGATGGAACTACCATGGACATGGCCAAATGGATTTTTGTAAATTTGAGGAACCTGGTGCATCAAGAGTCAAGACCAGCTGCTGTTTGATATCCCAGGTTTCTGAGCCTCATCTTCAGACATGTTTGTGGTGAGCATATCTATAACTCTCAGCCTCTACTTAAGACTGTTCCATTCCCAGTTATAGGGAATAGAGTTTTCTATACTCCAGTCCTGCAAAATGAGCCTCCTCTATCCACACCAATGAGGAGGCTGTTAGGTTTGGTGGAAGGACCCTCTACTGTGAGGGTGGATCCAGAAGCTGCTACTCCCGTAACAAAATCCAAAGCCAGGTCCAAGCTTGTTAAAAGGACCCTGGCAACTGAAGTTGGGCCTGTGAAAAAGAAGGCCAAAACAGCTCAGCCTGAGTCTGTTCCTTTAGCCTCTGTGGCTGAGGAGGAGCAAGCTCCTCACCCTGGTTCATTTGTTGAGCCTGAAGCCTTTGTGGCTGGTGCCTCTGTGGCACAAGAGACTATGGAACAGGCCAGCCCCACTGTTCCTGACCCAGTCTCACACCCTGTCCAAACAGATCCTCTCCCCTCTCCACAATCACCCACATCATCCATTCATTACCAACGCAAATCACTAGCCAAAAAGAAATCAGCCCACAAAACCACCTCCTCTGTTCCCTCTCAACAGGGTTCAGTTGAAAAAGAAGCAACCACAGCTGCCTCTCCTATTTTGGGAGCAGGTTCAGCTCATTTGGAGCCTGCTTCACTCCAATCCGAGTCAACCCTGAGTCAGCCTAGACCCTCTGGTTTCTCCCAACAGGAACCAGTTGTACAAACGGAGATACCCACATCAACTATCCCAGCCTCCCAACAGGCTGAGGATATTGAAAGACAGGAGTCCTCTCCACTCCATACTGCGTCCACACTGTCTCCCACTAAACTCTCCTCACACACTGAGTCTGCACGAGGTGCCCACGCTGCTGGTATAGACCAATCAGCAGCTCAGCCACAATCTTCTGCTCCCCATGATACAGCTGTTCTACAACAAACAGCTGCTGAGGGACCAACTTCCCAGGCTAATGAACCTCAGGGATCACACCATCCCTCTGGTGAGGCTACTCCCTTCATGCAAACTCCATCAGCAGGTTTCACCACTGCTGATGTTGAAATGCATATCCCATCTCCCAATGATGAGGTGCCTTTAGACCAAGGCACTGCAGAGGGAACCACCACTGGTCTTCATGAGGGTGTTGCAACACAAGCAGCATCTGAAAGGCCCCAAACATCATCCCCTTCTCCTGATGATGCAGCTACAGCCGCTGCTGAAGGACCCTTTGATCCCTCCAAACTGGGCCATCTTACTTTTGCCCAGGCTATGGAGCTTCTGTCCAAAGTCTCTCTTCCCTCTCAATCACATCCTCAAACACCAGCCTCATCATCTTCCTCTCCATCTACCCACTCCCAACAATCTACCCATACACCTCCATCTCCCAAAGACCTGCCTTTGAAGGATCAGCTTTCTTTGCTGACCAACAAAGTTGGCTCTTTGGAAAACACCATGAACTCTCTACCCTCCATCATATCAGACTTTGTGTCTGCACAGCTTCAGGGGTTCTTTGATTCGTTCAAGGCCTCTTTCCCTACCATTCCACAGCCTGATCACTCTCCACAGCTGTTAGCACTCACTGCTCAGCTGCAAACTGTGTCCACCTTCCTCTCCTCTATTCTTTCCATTCAGCAGGACTCTGTGTCCTCAATGACAGCTATTTCCCAACAGCTGTCATCACTTCTTACTTCTTGCAACTCTACCCTTCCAGCCACTCTGGCTAGCTTACAAACTATAATTGGCTCCCTTTCTAACTCTGTGTCATCAGATCTTGCTGATGTGCAAGATTCTCTAGAACTTCATCTTGCACAGCTGCAAACTCTGCTGTTCACAGCGTCTGACAGGGAGAATATTGTTAAGCTTACATCCCTTGCTGATTCCCACTCCTCTTCTCTTCAAACCTGTTTTTCCCAGCTTACAGAGGTGAAGGATAACTTGGCTTTCTTAGTGACTAGCCTTGTTGGTCCTAAACCTTCTACTAAACCTGCTGGAAAGCCTGCTGACTTTGTGTCTTCAGGCAGACCAGGTGTTGAAGTCGCTGCTTCATCTCCTTCAAAGGGGGAGAAGTCATCTGCCTCGAAGACTAAGTCTAAGGGGGAGAAAACTTCTTCTCCTAAGGAGATACCAGTGTCTGCAACTCACACTGATCAGCCAGCAGATGTTTTTACAGGTACAGCTGAAGGTGCTTCTCAAGCTGCTCTGCCTACTCAGGCTGTCTCTCCAAACCCTGCTCAGTCTAAGGGGGAGGAAGTCATTCCTGAGGACAGGCCTAGCAGTAAAAGGAGGCACTTAATTCTAACTGAAGAAGAAGAAGAAGAAGAGGAAATTCCTGAGGCTGCTGTCATTACAGCAGCAGCTAAAGGAAAAGAAAAGGCAGCTGATGTTTCCATGCAGCAGAAAGAAACTGAAATCAGATTCCACAAGGCCAGGGTCAAAGAGATGGGTCTTCCTATGCACAAATATTTTGAGTTTAGAGAAGAACAGCTTCAAGCCCTAGAGGTCATGAGAAAGGAAGAAGAATCTGCCAAAGCTGCTAAATCTTTTGCACTTCAAGAAGCAAAGAAAATTAAAATGTCTACCTTGGAGGTGCAAAAGAAAATAATGGAAGCTGCTAGACAATCAGCAGGGGAGAAAGAGAAGGAAGTAGAGAAAGGTACTCAGGTCTCTGTGACCAAATCAACAGTACCCCATGCAAGAGCTCAATACCACTTTGACAACTTGGCTAGGAAAAAGTTTCATGATGTTGCTGAAAGAAGGCTAGCCAAGGAAGCAATTGTCAAAGCTGTCCCTGTATCAAGGAAAGGCAGTCAGTGGAAGCTTAAAATAACAAGGATGGGTGCAACAAGCCCAGAATTGGAAACTTATGACCACACTGATGTAGCACAGATGGGATACAGGGAGTGGATTGAGCTGGCAGTTGCCCTGAGTGAATCAAAGTCTGAAACTGCTAAAGAAATCAAGGCATATGTCAAGAAGTTGATGGAAAGAGTAAAGGATCTTGGCCTGATATCTAAGGAAGTTAGTGAAAGTGTCTTTGTGACACATCCAAAAATAAGGGCCAGGAGAACAAGGAAGGATACAGAGATGGAGCTACTCCTTACACTGATTGAACAGGGCGACTATGCCATTGAAATAAAAGGAGTTGATCATAGTCTGCCTAAAGGAATAGAGTTTGAGGATGGCAAGATTATTGAAGAACCTGAGCTGGGGGCATTTTTTGTAGATCCCCTAACTCAGAAGAAGTGCTTCCAAAGAGCCTCAGAGCTGTACAAAGTTGATCTGAGACAACTTGCCGCCTTCAGACTTGCAGTTTCATTTAGGTAGTCTAGCAAATGGAGAGCAGCCGTCTGGGATCAGCTCAGAGGCTTCTATTAAAGAGGAGAGCTCAATGATCCCAAGTTCATGGTCATCAGAAGTGAAGTTGAGGAACTTGAGGATACAAGAGAATAAATGGAAAAGATGTTCCAGGATCCCCCTCCAATGGAGTGAAGTCCATCTACCGTCTGCGTAGGTGAAGAATGGAAGCTGTCCATCAGTTGGACAGGCTTGCCATTATCTGCTCCCAACACAAACAGTCCAAATACTTTTGTACATTAGTTGTACATCATTACATAAGTTGTAATCTTTTCTTTTACATTAGTTGTAAAATACTTTAGTACATTAGTTGTACTCTTGTAAAAACATGTGTTGTTGTATGTAATCAAGAATCAGTGTATATATAAACTGATCTTTTACTTTACTGTAATGTTGTAATTTCAATTCAGCAAAATGTACTGTAAAAATATATAATGATTTTTGATAAGACTAGCTTAGACTGGTTATTGCAAATAGGGGGAGATTGTTAGGCACAAAAAGGCCTCAGTCAAACCTGTTCTACATCTGAGGGGGAGATTTATAATCAAACCTGTTGATGCATTTGAAGGTTGAACTTAAGGCCTGTTATATGCCTTATTAAAGCCTAAAGATGATTTGCAATATTAGTCTAAAGCTGTTCTATGTGTTGCATGTGTTGCAACTAAGATAGTTTGTCAAAGCTGTTCTGTCTGCTGAAACAGGCTGGACATAAACTGTCTACGCTGCTCTACACTGGTGAGCAGCCTGGGCAATTTTAAAGTGTTCTGTTCTTTGTGAACGGAACCTGTTCTTTTTGAACAGGCTAAAGACTTTATGGAATACGTTTCCAAGTCATCATGTATTGTTTTTGACTGCAAGATCAGTTTACAAAGTCGAAGACAAAGTGGAAAACAGAACTGCTCAACCTGCCCACGCTGTTCTACAACATGAAGACAAAAGGATATTTGAAAAAGGGTGACAGACCTTTTTCTTATATCAAAATAGGCCTTTATAAGGAAGAAAGACGCAAAGTTGACATTCCTAAATTAGTTAAAGGCAATGCAACAGTAGACAAAGTGAAAAGACAAAAGTTCTGCACATATGAAGACAAGTCTGCTTTTCAGAAAAGTGCTGGAAAAGTTATGTTGTCTTTTCAAACAAGACTTCTCCTTTTTCATTCCGTCCAATGAAGAAGTTTCTCTTAGATCCTCTGAGTGAGTAAAAAGGAAGCTTCTAAGGTCAGAAAGAATAAGCAAGCCAAAAAAATAAGCTAAGTGCTGAAACCAAGAGTGAACGTGCAAGTGTGTTTTTCATGCATGCAAGTCTGATTGTGTAATACAGTTTCTTTGTGTCTAAGCTGTCCTACATAAGTTGTTCCTCTGAGTCTTGTAAACACAGTGAGTGCTTCTTAGTGAGTGTATTCATTGTTAACTAGTTTGAGTCTGTCTTAGACTAGTGAATATACTGTTGTATCTGTCATCTCAGCTTGAACATTTCCGCATTCAAGCTTGTTTGTAATTAACAATTTGTTGATAATACATACAAACATTGAGAAAACAGTGTGTAGTTTTTAAATAGCTGTATTCACCCCCCCTCTACAGCTTAAAGCTATATACTTTGGGAACCTCTCGGGACCTACAGCTACCTTCACCTTAGTTTGAGCTAGCTCTACTTCTTTGGTCTTTAGATCTTTGGTCAACGCCTCTACATGCTCATACATCAGTTCTAATCTAACGCACTGCTCACTCAGCTTGTCTTTTAGAACTATGACATCTTGTGCATCAGCTTTAAGCTTGTCCTTAAGATCTTGCTTAATGTCATTCAGGCTAGTGTTATCAGATTTTAAAGACTCATTTTGAGCAGATATGTTTTTATGTGATTCTAATACTAGATTCAACCTGTCGTTTGAGGTAACACATAACATACATAATTCATGGAAAAGAGAGCAATTCAGACTAACCTTTGTGTGATCGGATTCCACGTTGGCCATTTGAGCGGCAAACTCCAGAAGCGTCTGATCATTCGTCTACTCCACCCACATTGGACTGCTGTCCCTTGTGTTCTACTCTTCCCCTTCACATCCATGCTCCGTGACTTCAGCCATAAAGGCTCTAGCGTTAGATTCCGGATGTGAGCTCCAGTCGTAGGTACCATCCAGCTGTCTGTCTGATGTGACGTTTGATAATAGACCAGCTTGATTGGCTTGACTGGAAGATGAACTCGGAAGGTATCTCTGTTGAGACTGATTCTGAAACTGTCCATGATGTTGATTCTGCCCTTGGTAGGTATCTACCTTCGGTCTCTGACATTCTCTGGCGAAGTGTCCCAGACCTTGACAATTGTAGCATTTGACTTTGGACTTATCAAAGCCAATCCCTTTATTATTCATTGTCAGATTCCTCCCAGTCCGTTTGATGAATCTTTTAACCCGTTGGGTTACCATGGCCAATTGCCATTTGAGATCCATTTCCTCAAGATCGTCAGGGTCTACCTGATCATAGTCTTCATCCCAGAGTGCAGGATCGTTTATTTTCCCTTGAACGCAGTTCCCGTATGCGGCCACAAATGACGCAAGCAAGTTCAAATGTTCTTCGGCCGATTTAGCGCTCATGGGGATCTTAGAGTAGCCCTGAGATGTTGATGCCTGTGTTGCTTGAGGTTGCTGTTCTTCCGATCTACCCAACCCTAAGAACGCTCTATTCAGTGTGTCATCAGTCTCTGCTGGTGACGACGTTTCTCCGGTGAAAAACGCTGTAGCAGTCTTCATATCAGATGTCGCTGAAGGTTTTGTTGATTTTCCAAAATACATGGCTGGATTTTGGACTTGTTCATAATCCGTTTCGGCCTTCAGTAGCTCGAAATGATACGCCCGCAACGTTCCCACTATATCCTCCAATGATTGAGTATAATACTTATCTTCATTAAGCTTAATCATGGCCACATACATCGCCCATTTGGCTGGTAAGGCATCAAGAAGCTTATTGTTCTTTTCTGTGTCATTATACTCAATGCCGTGACTCTCAGGCTCTGTCAGCAGATGATAAAAGCGGGTGATGGTATCGTCCAGCTGTTCATCCTTCTAGAATGTTAGATCTAGAAATTGTGATAGTTTCAGGGTTTATATTGTAATAAATAAAACTTAGTTTAGTGTTCATTTTGTAAGGTTTCAAAGTTATGTGTAAATGGGTTAAAAGACCAAAATGTCAACCCATGAGTATGGATAGTTTAGATCCATGTGTTTTCTTATAAATAGTTTGTTTAGGTTTCATATTTAAGTTGTTGAAAGCATTTGTACGTACGTGGAATTGGAAAGCATTTAAGGTTTATCTAAACTTGAATATTCATATTGTTCTTCATTATATTCATAGTGTTCTTCATGCTTAGTATGTTAATTGATCTTAAGAATGTATGTTGAATGAATGCTTCTATATGGGAATTACAAATAGTTATGTACTTTTAAGTTCGTACACATTTGTGTTGTGTACTACTCTTTTGTGCACATTTAATTGTCAAACATTTTTAAAAAATGTCTCAATTAGGTAGTTAGGTATTAAAATTCATAGCAACCGGTTACCACACTTATGTGAACATGTTTTATGACACAAATTAAAAAAAATCTGATGTTACTTATTTTTTTCTTATAAAATGACTCCTAAACACGGTAACCATATCATTTCCACTTGATAGATATCACATTTAGGAGATGAAGATTAATGCTCTAATATATTGTTATAAAATGAAAGCATATCTTATCAGTTTGATACGTATTTTGTTTACGAATCTTTTTATAGTTTTATAAAGAAAAATAAACCATCTTAGGTTTTTTTTTTTAATTCCAACTTACAAAAACATGTCTACATAAGCACAATAACGGTTTGTATCGATTTTCAAATAACCCAATTATTTAAATAATTAATTGAAACACTTTTATAAGTTTGACTACTAAATGTGCATAAAATAAACACCACATAAATGTGTACAAACTTAAAAATACATAGTTATTTGATGTCTTTTTTTTTTTTTTGAAAATATCATCTACGTAAGCATGATGACCAGTTGGTATCGGTTTCTAGGTCACCCAACTACCTAATTGAAACATCTTTAAAAGTTTGACTACCACATGTGCACAAAAAAAATACACGACATAAATGTGTACAATCTCAGAAGTTCGTAGCTATTTGAAGTCATTTTCCAAAAAAAAAAATCGTATAGTATTACACTAGTTTGAGAAATTTTTTAGACAGCTTACCAAAGAACACTGAGATTAAAAAAAAAGAACATTTGAACGACAAATTATCCTACTCCTACTCCTTTACCCCAAGACGTACTTTCTCCACCTAAATTTCAACTTGCCTCCGACGGAAGCCGAACCCGTAACTTCACACTTACATAACACTTTTCTTACCAAATGGGCTGAACCCCATTGGTAAAATAAAAAGAACTTAAGTGTTAACTGGTTTTAATCTAATAGTGAAAATCGATGATATAAGGTGAAGTTTATTTGTAAAAAAGGGCCCTTAATTGGTTATAATGCAGTGGCGGACCCAGCCACTGAAGGGTCCCATTGCCCAAATATTGTCAAGTTTACGGTTCAAAATTTAGAATAATTTTTTTAGTTGTGCCGTGTCAGCACAATGATATTTTAGTTGGGTCGTTTCTACTAACTTTTGAAGATGGACTGTCGGTACCACCACTTTCCGTTAACTTTTTTTTGAAAAATTTATCCATTAATCTTACAATTAACAAAACTAAAAACACAAATGACAAATCACAATTAAATTGTAAACCCTAGGTTACATAAACTTTGAACTTTAAACCTAATCCTAGATTACCAATTAACAATTAAAAAACCAAAAACACAAAACAATCACAAATCAATTTCAACTTTCAAATTTCAATTAGACATCACAAAATTTAATAATTACACACACTTTAAACTTTCAATCAAAGAAATTAAAAACTAAAAAACATAAACTTTGTTCAACACAAATAGCAAATTCACAATTACACACCAATCTCAAGCAATGAGTATCAATGATTCAAATAATAGAATACTAGAATGCATAAAGATAAAAGATTAAGAAAATGATTTGGGCTTTTAAAGTAAATTTATTATTTGGTTTGAAATTGGGTTAAAATTAATAGTGGATTTAAAAAGAATATTGAGTTAATGAGTTTAAAAATTAGTATTGGATTTATTGAGTTTTAATTTTTGAAATATGATTAAATGTTGTTGATTTATTAATTTATTGTATTTATTATTTATTTAGACAATCAATTTTTTTGGAAGTATTAAATTTTTTTTAATAAAGTTGCACACATAATGTTTTTTTTTGAATACTATAGGTTGCTCACATAAAAATATACAGGTTACACATATAAAATTTTTAAAAATGTTTCAGTACAAAACGAAATTATTTGGGACGAATTCGTTGCACGGGTTACTAACTTGCCCCATTCTCATGTAGGTCCGCCAATATTGTCATGTCATTGAAAAACTTATATGTACTGCCAAATTTTAATTTGCATATAATTCAATGTAGTAAATAGTCATGTGTGAAGTTGCGTGCCATTTGTTTAGATCATGTCGGATAATATCATAGTTAAATTAACTAGTTTATATACTTACGCACGTAGATATTTTAATACATAATTATTATATAAAATCTATATAAACTGAGAATTAAAACGTATAAATATTAATTTTTTACAAAGATGTTAAAAGTATACCTACTTAGCGCAAACTATTATATTTATAGTGTCTTAACTAAACATGTATGTATAGTGTCATTATAAACTTTTTATTATATTATATTATATTTATCATTTTTATAAATATTTATATGTGATTTAATTTGGTTTCAAATATAATTATAGTTTATTTAAATAAATATTACGTAATTAGTTAATTATTACTTATTAGTATAGATAGATAGAAGATAGAGTTTTAAAATGAAATATTAAAATTTTCAATAGTACACATGTCAACTTGAGGCAATATTTGCCAAGTGTCAGTCTAGTTAAAAACTATGTATCATCAAATAAGCTTTTAGTCACGGGTTCGACTCCCATTGGAGACAAGTTGAAATTTAGGTGGTGAAAGTAAGTCTTGTGGCAAAAAGGAGTAGGAGTAGGATAGTTTGCCGTTCAAAAAAAAATCAAATAAGCTTTTAGTCTTTTATATATATAATTTTTTATATATACAAGTTTTAAAAGCATTACTGCGTTCAACGAATCAATTATGAACAAGTTCCATCGGGTTTATTGGATTCAAATAATGTAAATAAATCATTTATAACATTCAAAATCTTCAAGCGAAACTCAATATTTGATAATTGCTTACGGTGATTTAATTTATAAATGATGATTACTTAGATTTTCTCTCTCTCTCACACACACAGAGTCTCTGTCCCCGTCTCTATCTCTATCTATCTCTCTCTCTCTCTCTATATATATATATATATATATATATATATATATATATATATATATATATATATATATATATATGGTTGGGATCATTGCAGAAACTTAATTTAGTGCAGAACTATAAAACCAATCTAAACCATTGGATTATAATATAACACTAGAGATAAGATGATAATTATGAAATTAACATTGAATCAATAGTAGCCTACCAAGTTTGACTACCCACTTTAACCATTTTTTACTCTTTTAATATCGAATTTACACGCAGTGTTGCATGTATGATATATTGTATTACTTCGACGTTGAATATATGATATAAACTGTAATTCAACATTGAATGATCTCGATATAATATATTGAATGGTCGTATGGGTAAAAAATTTTTTTTACGAAAAATAAACACGTAAAATTATTTCGAAAAAAAAAATATCATAACCGTTATCGTTAAATCCACCAACTTTGACTACTAATTTTGACCATTATTTTGGCTTTGCAATATTGAATGTATATGCAGTGTTGCATATATGATATATAGTATTACTTCGACGTTGAATATACGATATCAAGTGTTCTTTCGACATTAAATGATCTCGTCATGCTATATTGAATCGTGGTGTAGGTAAAAAAAAATTTTTTACGTAAAATAAACACGGAAATTTTTTTCGAAAAATATATATAATGAACGGTCTCGTTTTAAATAGTAAAAAATTCTCGGTTTTATGATATAATTATTTTTTATTTAAAAATTAATCATATTAATGTTATTTTAATTTAAAGAAAAAAAATATTTATTTTGCTAATTTCAATCTTTTTGCTATTTCTATGCTTTTTCATTTTTACCCTTGAATTAAATTATCACTAAGGCCTTGTTAGTTTTTTTTTAAAGATCTTCGAACCTCTTATGTCTGCGAGCTCAAAAACGCGGGAAGATGTTTTATATAAAAGTGCGTTTGTTTTTTTCCCGTCTTCTCGCGTCTGCGGACGTCTTCCCGCGTTTGCGGCATCGTTTGCGGATGTCTTACCGCGTCTGCGAACGTATTCCCGCATCTGCGGACGTCTTCCCGCATCTGCGGAAGTCTGCAGACCTTTAGGCCATCTCTTCTGACCAAAAATTTCTACAGCTAAGTCCGCAGATCGCAGATATCAACCTCTTAAAAAACAAACAACACCTAATACTAATCTTTTTTTCACTAATTCCAAACATGACTGTTTTAATCAAGACAATTAGATTAATCTAATCTTTGGACGATATTGGTTCTACAGTTCTACACTAAATTTAGGTTCTGCAATGATCTCATAACGGTGTTTTAATTTATAAATGATGATTACTAGATTTTCACTCTCTCTCTCTCTATATATATATATATATATATATATATATATATATATATATGTGTGTGTGTGTGTGTGTGTGTGTGTGTGTGTGTGTGTTTATATATATATATATATATATATATATATATATATATATATATATATATATATATATATATATATATATATATATATATATATATATATATATATATATATATATATGCATCTTTGAGGGCAAACTTCACTTCATACAAATTTGGTGCCAAGATGTCATTTGATTCAACCAACATGTCGTCACCTGTTTTAGCTTCTTACACTAGCAAACATGGTGTTACTCGTAAAACGGTCAAATGCCATCATAGCATTTGGGGTGATCAATTTCTCTCCTATGATGAGGTTTGCATATTAATTACTATTATCCTCCAAATACAAAAACAGATGAACCATATATTCATACCTTTTTGAGCATTGTTATTACTTATTTGTAAAAGGCGAATTTAAAAGAAAAAAAAACTCAACATATTTTCGTAAAATGTTATATATAGGATATTATAGTGTCATAAATATGTACAAACATGCATTCAAAAATATTTATTCAAAGCAATATACTATATGCAAAGTCACATTAAGTTCGTGTTGCGTGCTACATATTAATTAGGTCATATTATTTAAAGTAACATACTTGATGAATTAATCTTGTTTCAAAAAAAGTTATATAATTTTATAGGATAAAGAAAACATTGTAATACCTTGTATAGATTGAATTTTTGTTGAAACTATATTATATTTTGTTACAAATAATGTTTTTCTCAGTTATATATATACATGTGGAGTTTTTATCATTTCCTAATAAATTTAGGCTCTTAATTAGAAATATCACAAAAATATATATTTTCACGTTTGCGTTATTCATAAAATTAATCCTATTTACTCCTTTGTCCACATAGAGAGACAATCAAGGTTTGGAAGAACAAGAAGCTAAAGAACTCGTAAATGAAGTGAGAAAAGAATTACTGTTCACAGGTTTAAACGAACCAATGCAACATGTGAAACAAATACAACTTATTGATACCGTCCAACGTCTCGGTTTGGATTATCATTTTGAAGCAGAGATAGAGGAATCCTTGAACCAGATTTATGTCATTTATGGAAATAGGGGAATCGAAGATATGGACCTTGAAATCACTTCTCTTTGGTTCCGACTTCTACGACAACATGGCTTCAATATTTCAAGTGGTATTAACGTATAAATTTTGATATGTCAAAATCAAGATTGTTCATCAACCAAAAAGCTTACTAGAGCAACAATCCTATGGATATATATCATTTAGTGACAAATTAGTAATACATTTAAAATGGTTAATTTATATTTATTTTAGAGATATTTTTAAAATCATTGATTAATGATTAGATCTTTGTTTCGGTTTTACACAATTTAAAAAAGCTAGTGTCAAAAAAATGTTAAAAATCTAATCCTACCTTCCTTTTGTGTCATTTTATATTTATATAAGGCTTTTACTCATTACACATTTAGGGGGCGTTTGGTTTGCAGATTTCCTGGGATTTGCATTTAAAATTCTGCGTTTGTTTCGCAGATTTCAGTAAGGATTTAAAATCTCAGGATTTCTTAAATCCTTCCATTCTTTGTTATTTAAAATCTCAGCCTCTCCATTAGGATTTTAAATCCCAGTTACCTTGCATTTTTCAGATTAACAATTTTTTTGCTACATATTTTACTTGCAGTCGGTTTTTCCTATGTGCCACTAAACTAACATTGTTCTGCTAGTGAATTATAAATAGACTGATCCATTGTCTATCCATATGAAACTATAGCATTTGAAAGCAAAGCAATTCTTACACTTTTTATGTTGCAGAAATATTCAAGAAGTATATGTACAAGGATGGAAGTTTTATGGAATCCTTAAGAGACAATGTTCAAGGCATGCTTTCTTTATATGAAGCAGCATATATGGGGGTGGAAGAAGAAGAAATTTTAAATGCTGCAATCGAATTCACAACATTTCAACTTGAAAGCATAGCCAAAAATCATCTATGTAACAAACCTGCTCTTGAAATTCAAATAAAACAAGCACTACGACAACCCCTCCGAAAGAGGTTGCCTAGGCTAGAGGCTTTGCGTTATATACCCATCTACCAACAAGCAGCTTCTCATAACGAAAACTTACTAAGGCTTGCAAAGTTAGATTTCAATTTGCTCCAATCATTGCATAAAAAGGAGCTTAGTGAAATCACCAAGTACGTACATAAGCTAATAATTCTGTTATTTTCAAACAAAAAGTGAATCACAAGATAGTATTATAATCATCGCACTTTCATTGAATCTATTTAGATGGTGGAAGCATATTGATACACCGAAGAAACTACCTTATGTTCGAGATAGATTGGTTGAAGGATACTTTTGGTTATTGGGAATCTACATTGAGCCTAAATTTTCTTATGCGAGAATCTACTTAAATAAAACAATCAATTTCATAACCATAATTGATGACACATATGATAACTATGGTACTTATGAAGAACTCGAGATATTTACAGAAGCTGTTCAACGGTATGCATATGATTATACATATTCAACTAAACTTATTAGTAGTTCCCATAAACAAATTATTTGGAGAACTAGTAGATATACTTATCACTCTAGTTTTGACAAAAAAAATCAATCGTTACAATTCAAAATTAAATTTGTAAATCAATTTAATAATTCTTCATGGTGAATCATATATAGATGGTCAGCAAGCTGCTTAGATATGCTTCCAGAGTACATGAAAATCATATATAGAGAACTTTTGAATGTTCACAAAGAAGCTGAGGAATTACTGCAAAAGAAAGGATTAACATATCGTAGCTACTATATTAAAGAGATGGTATGTAATAAACATCTCCTTTGACATTAATTATTCTACTTTCCTTTAATTAGTTTCCAATACGTTGTTTCTCACTATCTTACACATTCGGAAATCAGGTCAAAGAGTTCACTCGATGCAATCTAACTGAAGCCAAATGGGCAAAAGAAGGTTACATTCCTACAGTCGAGGAACACATGTCTGTAACCTTAGTAACCGGTGGCTACCCAGTGATGATTGCGAAGAGCTATGTTTTTTGGGATGATTTGGTCACGGAGGAAACCTTCAAATGGTTGTCCACCTCTCCTCCTATTGTCAACGCTTCAAGTTCGATTCTAAGGCTCATGAATGATGTTGCTACCCACAAGGTGCATTAAACATTTATATATGTTGTAGGATATACTTTTATATAATTTTTTTAAACTGAAAACAATGTAGCTATGAAAATATGATTCACTTTCTAAAAATACCATAGGAAGAACGAGAAAAAAATCATATACCTTCTAGTATTGAATGCTTCATGAAGAAACACGGTGTCTCAGAGGAGGAAACATGTGAAATATTCTCGAAACAAATTGAGGATTGGTGGAAAGTCATAAATCAAGAGTCTCTCATGCCTACTGTGGTCACACGACCATTGCTCATGCCTCCAATCAACCTAGCACGTGCTTGTGATGTAATTTATAAACACAATGACAATTACACTCATGCTGGCAATGAAATGATCGAATGCGTCAAATTACTTTTGGTTAATCCTATAGTGTAGTTAGGTTTAAGTTTCCGACTGGAAGTATCAACTACTTTTATTTTGATGTATTTAATTACATATCAAGTCTGAAATGAGGTAAGGAGTGTATGATTTGTGAAAATCATCATCGCTGGTGAGAAATGTATTTATTGTTCACTATAAATAATGCATACATATACTTATAAAACACGCTTTCTTATTTTTTGAGATCTACAAATTCATTTTGTGATCTTTGAGTTTTAACACTAATGCCCCTAAGCGAAGAGGTGGTGTGGACAACATAAAGTTGGTCATGTAAATATTTAAAGTGCGAGTGCTAAAGAACTTTAGTTAAAATGCTTAACAATTGAAAGTTGGTTCGAAAAAAAATTAAGTGTATAAATTAAGGAATATAATAGACAAGTTCGTGTACGAAATGATAATCAATGTCAATATGGTTGGCTTATTTATGTTTAGATCGAATTGATATAAGAAGATGGCACTCTGATTGTCAAATAATCCTTGGTCAATCACGAGACAAAGACTAAAGTTTATGAAGAATTTGAAGATCCACACAATTTCAGACATCCTTTTTGCCATGGCTAGATCTTGGAAATACCATTGAAATGGACATCGTTGGTTGCTTTTGGCAGTCCAGAAAAGTGACATTACTGTCAAGCAAAATGGAGTAGCCATAGTAGTGCGCAGGCAATGAGTTTGAATGTAGCTAATAAACATCAAATAGGAAAAATTCTCGTTGACAATTTTAAAGAAAAAAGGATGCTTATTAACTATAAACAACGTATAACTTGATCGACATATTGACGTAACCATGTCCAACTTTGATACCCCAATCAAACGAAGCTATCGTGTGGTGGAGTATGTATATACCAGATTTGACCCTGTTGTCGACATGGACTTCGTTCACGGAAACTTCGATACCTTGCAAACGCTTATGGTTGAGCGAATACGGAAATTGAAGTTAGAGGGAGTCACTATCAGGCTGTTCTTAGATTCCGAAGAAAAAGATGTGTTACTCGAAGAAGTAGATATTACGAAAGCACATTCTGGTGCACCGGTCCATTCAACACCTACTGGATTCATTGCTTCTTCTTCAAGAGGTAACCAAGCTGCCCAGGTTATTTCCACTCTACACCATCCTACTGTAACTATAGTGTCACATTCAACACCGCCCACATATCCCACACCTGTTATTCCGTTAAGGGGAAGCAGAGTATCATTCACGACCCAACCCCCAACTGTTCCTATAGGAAAGAAGTCTTTACCCTCTACAGAAATGACACCCCTGACTTGTCCCAGTCACGAGCCTGCTTCAAATCCTATTCCCCTGCCACTGGAAATCCCGTCCGCATAGGATACACCCCCATTTGCCCATTGGATAGAAGCCTACTCCCTTCCCTCAGGATTGAAGATTCCATCCATTGTAGGATTGCATGATGGAATGAGTGATTCGTATGACCATTTACAGTTATTTGGTAGAGCGATGGAAATTTTTAAGTGGATACCTCAGTAGCGTGTCATATATTTGCCATGACATTGAAGGGAACAGTTAGATTATGGTTTGTGTCGCTACCCAGGAGCATCAACGGATTTGAAGAACCGAAGTTAAGATTCAGATCAAATTTCGTGCAATAGTAGCGATACACTAAGACACATGAGGAGCTTCACAAGATTAGGTAAGAGGATCAGGAATCGTTGAGATTCTTCATGGACCTTTTTAATTTGAAGAGCCAACATATAAGGTGTCTCATTGATGATGTGAACTGTTGTCCCAGGATCTTCCTAGAACATATCAGCAGCTGTTGGATAAAACATACAGTTATATTAGGTCTAAGGAGATAGGATTTCAATCTTGACGCGACGCCATCCAACGAGTGCGGATTCCTCGTTAGTGGCTTAACGGATCGATCACGCATAGAAACCAGAGACAAACACAATGATAGCCGATACAACGAACAACCCCACACGGTGTATTTCTCCAAAACAGACTCTCTGAAACGTTCTAGATCGCATGTGCACTTGCAAAAGCTCTGAAACTCGTATTTCTGAAAAGTAAGTTAATAAAACGAATTAACATCCAATTATACTAATTAGGTTCGAACTTAACTAATTAAGTTCGTTTAGGCCCAAGCCCACGAACATGTCCAATACCCTTCGAACTTAGTTTCACTAAGTTCGACTGGGTTGGGTTAAGTTTGAACGTTAGCCTTGAACTTATCCTTAGAACTTATTCCTAGAACTTATCCCTAGAACTTATTCCTATAACTTATCCCTTGATCTTATTTCTAGAACTTATCCCTAGAACTTATTCTAAAACTTATTCTAGAACTTATTATGATAGTCTAGAACTTAACATGAAAATGTAGACATCATACATAATTATGAATTAAGACACACAACTTGTATTAATAAAGCTTCATCTATTACAAATGACTATCTATAACATATCTAGATTGCTATCGTCACACATGGTGTACCAACTGACTTCCCCTTGATGATAGCTTCTAGTAAGATATTCATTAATCTATATAACTAGGCTTATTCAAAACACTACCTGCATGAAGTCGCCGTTTAACACAAATCTTTACAACTTTCTGATATTTTCAGCCTTCAGATCTCAAATGCTCATCAAAAGAGATTTCCTGATCATGAAGTTTAAGCAGATCATCCTTAGACCAGTTGCCTAGGTGCAAGGGATCACACACTTTCAAAATCTCCTTTTCTTCCTCATCTTCCATAATAGCTTCACACGTCTCAATGTCCATATACCACCAGTTAAGTTTACATAAGACATCTTGTGGCATTGGTTATAGAGGAACCTTCCTTAGTCACTTAACCGACTTGTAATACATTTTTATCCATGGCCTGCCAGTTAGAGGATCTATCCTTGTGTTTTCCATGACCCTCTTGCCTATTCTCAGATTAAGTCTTTCAAACTTCCTAGACCGTCCTTCCCGTCGAATGATTTTGGCAATAAAGTCAGCGTAGGGATTGTCCCTGATGTTGACCAACTCCTTCGATGCTAAGGCTTTAACTTCACATTTCAGCAAGGAATTGAAGTCCTTTAGCCTTCTTCTGAGGTATTGTAGCCCGTTCTTTCTTTTAATAATGAAAAGCTGCAGTTTTCTGTCGAAGAACCAACTAAGTATGTTTCCAGACAATTTCCAGGACTTTGCATTTTCATTTTTTCTTTCAAGGTCAACTCCTTCTTCTTTTCTTCCGTTCTAAACCATAATTTTCTCTTTTATTCATTAGTGAGCTCCCTATCAGGCACTTCAGATTCTGATTCAGCATCCATGGCAGCTTTAAGCACCTCTATGTCAATGACGTTCTGCTCTTCAGTTCTATATGCCTCTGCGATAGGTTGCTTCTGTATAACAATCTCATCAACTTCGTCTTCTTCATCTACCAACACTTCATCATCTACTTTCCAATCTGAAACTTCTTCTGGAATAAACTCACCTTTCTCAAGATCTTCTAAATCGTCTTCAAAGTCAAAGTTCACATCCTCACCATCTAATCCGGCCAAGGATCCAATCATTTCTTGTTCAATGATCCAGGCTCCGCCTGAACTTCAGCTTGCTGAGCAGTCTCATGTGGAAGATCTGCTAGCTCACTGTCTTTCTGTTGAGCATCGGGGTCACCTCCTTCATCATCTCTACGGCTCCCCCTGAATTCATCACCCCTGCAACTACTCTCCCGCTGAGCTGCAAGATCTCTCAAAATTTGCTCCACTAGGGTCTGAAGAGTTAGGATCTGAGATTGCTGGGCAGTCATAGTTTCATGTTGGCCAGTCACTGTTTGTTGTAGCTGGACATTCTGCTGCTCTAATCAAGAGTTGTGCTGTTGTAGCTCATTCACAGCTTTGGATAGCTGAAATAGTTGGATTGTTTGGAGATCAACTGTGGTTTTGAGTTGATTGAAGGATTATGAGTCAGCGGCTGTGGTTGGTGTTGGAACAATTGCTGATGATGATGGAGCGGTTGTAGAAGTGGATGGAGCCTCTTGAATTATTCGTTGACACTTTGCTCTTTGCTGTCTCGTGATCGATGCTTCTTATTCCAAAACAAAATCCTCATCATCTTCATCTTCATCTTTGAGAGCAGGATGAGTCATTTTTCGTCTGCTCACAACTACCCGTGAGCCATGTCTTGTAAAAGAAGTTGAGGGATTCGCAACTTCCCTTAAAACTTCTTCGGAACTTGAATCTGATGCTGAGTCGGAGGTAGAATCTACCTGACCTTCTGCTGCTTAAGTTGCTGTTACTGGAGGCTGATAGTCATCTATCTCCCTGAAAATATCGTCCATATCTGAAGGAGGTTCTAAAATGTTATGTACAAGCTCCTCAAATATATTTTCCTCGGCCGCTGATCCCTGAGAAAATATCTGGGTTCAGTCTGAGGTCCCGATGTGGATGCCTCAGCTGTCGCGACCATTGTTTGGGGTTGAGGTAGTTCTTGAGCAACCGGTGTTTGCTGTGCTGATGCTTGTTGCTGTGATGCTTATTGCTGATGTGCATCAATTATCCATTTGTCTCCTTCTAGAGCTACGAAATCTGGATCAATGACTGCTCCGAATAACGGAGCCACTTGAGGCCTCACTTGTTCTGCCCTTCTTGCGTTGTGGGATTGACAGTCTGTAAAAATGCACTTATCAATGGCAGCTACTGCAACTTGTTCTGGCAGCGCCGGTAGTTCTGGAAAAAAAGTGCATTATGATCATCATGATGAATCTTGGGTACATCAGAACTCGTTCACGGGGTGGAGCAGATATTTGATGAACAAACTCCCCGAAGAAAAACTCTAAAAAGCTGAAGGGCTTGTTGTAGACCAACGAAATCATCCCGGATTGCAGTTTGCTGACCATCGTGTCGAACCCTACCTTCTTTGGAGCAAAGCATACCATCATCACATGCATAAGGTATCTCCACTGTCCTATAACCCCACTATTTACATAGGACGCTTTTGTTATGTCTTGAGCGTATCCCATCCTCAGAAAGGCTGATTGCCTGATGGGAGCCTGAAAATCTATAGGACCATCTTCTTGATCAATGGTTCCCAATTGCAGAACGATCCTCAAACGATCAGCAGTAAACGAGATGGGTCGACCACCAACTGTAGCCCTCAGAAGCGTTGGAACTGCAGAGGTGTCAACTTGCAAGGTTTGCCAGAACTAGCGGACATACGGTAGAATGATCATCGGATTATGTGTCAGCGCATACGCGACCCTTGACTGAGATAGGAACTCCAACATCTGTCGGTATGGCTGAGTCTCTGCTAGTTGAAGGTCTACCGCCATGATCATATTGTGCTTGTTATAGAAAGCACGATCTGCCATTTCTGCACACAAATCAAACATTTAAAATGTTAGAAATCAATTTTGGAAAAAATTTAAGTTATTTGAACTTGATCAAGTTCGAACTTGATTAAGTTCGAATTTAATCACCTTCGAAAATACTTAAATTCGAGGAACATAGTTCCTTCGAACTTACTTAAGTTCGAACAGTCTATTGACCTTCGAAGGTATTTAAATTCGAGAAACCTTTTCGAACATGTCTGTCTTCGAACTTATAGATATTTTTAAACAAGGCACCTGACAAGTTCGAAACCTGAAGAACAAGTTCGAAGTCGGCATTTTAAACTTCAAAATCATGATTTAAACCTTTTTAGACTTAATTAACAGTTGATTCTAGTCCTAATAGGTTCTAATCAAGTTTATTGATGATTAATTTCAAGTTTATAACCTTAAACTTAGTGTTTTAAGCCACCTAGTTTTTTGTTATATTAAACTAAAAAATTATGGTTTTTATGCCCTTAAAAGTACTAAATGACACTTACTTAGTGTTTGATGATGTAAATCGACTAAGTGTTGTGTATGTTCGAGGTACAGTTTTGAAAGATTCGAGGATTGAACCACAAAATCGAATTCACGACAAGTTCAAGACTAAGTTCGAGATCGCCCTAAGAAGTTCAAGAGGTATAAATTCCAGTGTAGGTGCATTTAATGAACACTGTTGACCTATTTATACCCACTGTGATTAAAACTTACCTGATGTTCGAACTTATCTTAAGTTCGAATGGAGTCTCGAACATAATCATAATTCGAACATCATTGAAAATTTGAAAATATTTGAACAAAATCCAACCTTTTCAACTTTTTCATTTGACGGAACTTTTTCAACTTTGCAAGACATTCACACTAAGCAACAGATTATCACGCAGTTTTATTTCTCCAACTAAAAGTGCATCCTAGTAACTTTGACCTCGTTCCTATTTATTAAAAATGAAATAATCTAAACTGAAATAAAATTAAATTAAATTAAATTAAGTAAAATTAAATTATCTAAAAAATCTTTTAAAGATAAAAACACACTAACTGAATATGTTTGCGAGATAGTCAAAGAAGGTTCAATCAGATAGCAGTGTCAAACGCACTTTCAGTATTGCACTCTCACACTTAGGAATTTTTTATTCGTTTGATTGTTTGTCGTGACATACATTTCAAGTCGATTGTCGGTATGTTTTTCCATTTAAACATTCAACACTTGGGAATTTCCTTCTGCCTTTTTATTTATCAAGTAACTACCTTACGTGTCCCATACTTAGACATACTTCTATGATCAAGGCAGACACATAATGACTATGACTTTTTCGTATTTGTAAATTATCTTTAAAAGGCGAACGTCTGTATTTACATACAACAAAGTGTCTTAGTTTTTTTAGAGTTATTCCTATGTTAGCAAGACAGCGGTGACAGGTCTGTACTTACGTACAACAAAGCGACTTATCTTGCTAGTTCAAGTCAAAATAGCGTTGACAGGTCTGTACTCACATACAACAAAGTGACCTGTTTTGACTTCCTTTTCTATACAAATTTTTTTCTTTCTTTGTTTAAGATGTATTTTGATGAAACTATACTTCCCCCAGATAAATTTGCATACCTCATTCATGGTCATTGTATGTATGTCTCTAACGTAGAAATTATGTCCTTTTGGTCATACATCTAAGTTAGTTACACATATGACATTTTCTTGATTATTTTATTAGCCTTACAGAAATTCTTCATGTCTTATGCCTACCAACATATCAGACAAGAATATGTACATCACTTAGATTTTATGGTGCATTATGTGTGAAAGTTTAACACTTAGAGTTTGTTAAACCTACTAATTTTCGTCACTTTGAACCTAAAACTCTAAGACTTCTCTCATTTTTCAATATTCTCTTTTTCTTTAAATTTTTTTTTATGCTTTTCTCTCTATTTTATTTTGTTTTTCACTTTTAAGTAAAGCAACTAAAAAGATAAACTAAAAATTAAAGAAAACTCTAAAACAAAGAAAATTCTATTAATGTCAAGTTACTCCGGATTACGCCTGCCATTTAGTTGGACTAACAATTCAAAGCGTGACCTATCAAATGCTTTTGTGTAGAGATCCACATTATTGTCTTCCGGTGGAACATTTACCAGTTTAATCAAGTTTTTCTCACAATCACGTATAAAATAATGTCTTATGTCTATGTGCTTAGTCTTACTGTGTTTAACTGGATTATTTGTTATGGCAATAGTTGACTGATTGTCTATACTACTGAGAGTATGAGTATAAGTCAAACCGGAATCCCGCAATTGTTGTTGCATCCACAGAACCTGTGAACAACAACTACCAGCAGCTACATACTCGGCCTCGCATGTTGATACGGAAACCGAAGTTTGTTTCTTTCATTGCCAGAATACTAGCCTCCCTCCAAGGAACTGACAACCTCTAGTCATCAACTTTCTATCAAGCTACACCCGCCATAGTCCGAATCTGTGTAAGCCTCCAATTCCAGATCTCCATCATCATGATACCAAAGTCCCAACTTCGGTTTCGACTTCAGGTGTCTTAGAATCCTCTTCACGACTTTCATATGCATCTCCTTTGGGTTAGCTTGAAACCAGGCACAAATACAAACAACAAACATTATATCAGGTCTACAAGCAGTTAAATACATAAGTGACCCAATCATGGCCCGATATAAAGTCGGATCCACATCAATATCGGTCTGAGATTGTGATTCACTTGAATCGGAGTACTGAAATATGCCGTAAGCCTTGTTCTTTCCATTCCGTAGCGCTCTAAAATGTTGTAGACATACTTCGTTTGATGAATACACATTCCCACCTTTTGTTGTTCAACTTGCAAACCGAGAAAGAAGTTCAACTCTCCCACTGCACTCATCTCAAACTTCGACTTCATGACCTTTTCAAAGTCCTTGCACATTTGCTCGTTTGACAACCCGAAGATGATGTCGTCTACGTATACTTGTACCAGTATAAAGTCTTCACCTTTCCTCGTAACAAATAGTGTACTATCAATTCTCCCTCTCTCAAACCTGTTGTCTAAGAGCTGAGTGGATAGTGTCTCATACCAAGCCCTATGTGCCTGATGCAATCCATACAAAGCCTTATCAAGTCGATATACTCTGTCAGCATACTTGGGATCACTAAACCCTGGCGGTTGCTCGACATACACCAACTCCTTCACCTTACCGTACAAGAAGGAACTCTTGACGTCGAGTTGATATACCTTAAACCCTTTGAAGGACGCGAAAGCCAGAAACAATCGAATCGGCTCAAGCATCGCCACTGGTGTAAACACTTCTTTATAGTCTATCCCTTCTTCCTGGTTGAACCATTTGACCACAAGTCTTGCCTTGTTACGAGTAACTATGCCTCGAGCATCTCGTTTGCATTTAAAGACCCATTTAGTCCCTATAGCAACTTCCCCTCGAGGCAACGATACTAACTCCAACACTTCAAGTTTTCTGAACTGTGACAGTTCTTCTTGCATAGCTTCAACCCAAGAATCATCTTTCAGAGGCATTTACACATTCTTTGGCTCTACTTGTGAAATGAAACACGAGTATAAATACGTGTGAAATGCCTCGGAGTCGTTGATCATCAATAACAGTACTGTGTTACTATCCACACTACTCTAAGTTCTCACACCGGCATGTGGATTCCCTATGATACCCTCAATTGGGTGATCCTTATTTATTCTCGATGTCTCAATTTCATCGACTTGAAGATTATCTCCCAATTTCGATCCTATGTTACCTATTAGGGGTATGACTTCAGATGGAATAACTTCTTCCTCATGATCACTATCTTTGGAGTTAGAATTACTTGTCTGATTCTCATCCGTAGGTAATTCAGGTTCATTATCTGCTGGAGACCCATCTTCTGTCATTGTAGTCTCAGGTTGTTGATGGAATGCTTGGTTTTGTAAAACCTCTACCCTCGTCGTTGAGATTCAATGATGAGAAGTCATTTTCCACAGAACATGCAATTCAACTAAACGGTATGTTGAATGATTCAAAAACAGAGTCATAATCAAATAACCATTCTGGACCAGTTTAGGGTTCATGTGAATAACTTGTTACGTCAATGTTTAACACAATTTCAACCATACCATTTGTTTTGTTAAATTCCCTCTTGTTTGGTGAATTAGGAACATAACCTAGGAAGTATCCTTCGTCAGTCTTTTCACCAAACGTAGGTTGATGTTTTGTTTTCAATAAAGTACATGGTACCCCAAACGGTTCAAAGCCAGTTAAATTTGATGGTCTTTTATTCAGAACTTCATAACAGGTTTTGTTCAGTGATTTGAACATAAGGACCCTGTTTAATACATGACAAGCAGTATTCACTGCCTCCCCCCAAAACATGGTAGGAAGCTTTGAATATGAGAGCATGGTACTTGCTGCCTCAATCAAAGTCCTATTCTTACATTCTGCCACCCCATTTTGTTGTGGCTCATAAGGTGCACTAAATTGATGCACTATGCCTCTAGTTAGGCAATATACACCAATTACGGCATTCTTAAACTCTGTTACGTTTTCACTCCTGATACGCATTACCCTTGTCCCGTATGAGTTCTCGACTTTGTCTAAGAACCCAATCAGCGTGCCTGCTGTTTCATCGTTTGTACCTAAAAAGAAAACCCAAGAGAAACGTGAGTAATCATCAGTAATAACTAAACAGAACCAACTATTACCTATACTCCTTTTGTTTGATTGGACCGAAGAGATCCATATGCAGTAAATCGAAGGTGGAAGCGATAGAGTTTTGAGTCTTTGACTTGTGTGACTTCTTGTGTTGTTTTTCCTTCTTGCACGGTACATACTTATCTTCGAACTGAAAACTCTTCAGTGGAACACCATGCACAAGGCCATTTTTCGTGATGAATTTCATCTTCCTTAAGTGTAAGTGTGCCATGTGTCTATGCCACAGTAGAGATTCGGACTCTGAAGCTTTAGATAGTAGACAAAACGTTCCCATCATTGAATCTGATACATTCATGTCCATCATGTATAGATCATTCACCCTTGGTGCTCTCATCATAATCCATTCTTCAGGAATTTTGAATCCCGACTTTAGCACTAACGCTTCTTTTTCAGTAAAAATAACTGAATTCTTCTTATCACAAATCTGAGAGACACTAATGAGATTATGATCAAGTTTATCAACGTGGTAAACTTGATCAAGAGTGATCGTCCCATTAGTGACTACTCCTGTTCCAGTGATATTTCCTCCCTTGTTCCCAGCAAATGACATAAAACCTTTGTTCCCACCCTTGAAGTCTGTCAGTAGACTTCTTACCCCAGTCATGTGACGAGAGCAACCACTGTCGACGAACCATTTATTGTTTAGGCCTGTAGTTAACTCCTGCACATGAAAGAAAACAAGTTAGTTTATCACGGGGAACCCAAGCCATGACTGACTTGGTAATATCATTCTCATCCACATACTAGAACTCTTTCAAATACCCATCTCTCCTTTCAGGTGACTTGGGTTTTTGATTAATAATCTGTTGTGGTGCTGACTGATTTATGTTCACTCTTGGCCTTTCGGTTGTCATTTGCGGTGGAGCCCTAGAATAATTTCTATTATAGAGCATTTCACTGTTCTATCCCAGGGCTCTTCCTGGTGTCTGTTGTGTATTAGGGGTATGTGACCTAACTGGAATGTAAGTCCTCTTAGGTGTTGTACTCCTATAGACTGGTTGTGATCCTGGCCTAGATTGACTAGGGACTCTATTCGGTGAATTAGTCCTAATCCCGTCATTCTGTTTGACCGACACTGGTATTTGTTTAGCAGCTACCCGAGGTGTTGCATTCAAGTTCTTCTCAGTATGTTGAGAACTACTTGTACTTGCAATATTAGGTACTGACTTTAAGGCTGGTTGGTCTGGCTTCCCTATTGTCGGTGTAGACTCTAATTTCTTATAAGGATAGCTAGACGTAACATGACCTTTCTCATGACATCTGAAGCATTACATTTTATCAATTGGCTTCTTATACGTACCCTTTGACTTAGGTGTCTCACTAGTGTCATGTTCTTTCGGTTCAACTATAGTGTTTACAACCTATTGATGATTACCACTTACTGTTTTTGCTTCTTCTAGTTTAGTGTCAATAGTAGACTGCACGAACTTAACTTTCTTACTCTTAGAGGCTGTGGTTGATAACTTAGTTGATTTTTCCTTTTCGGGTTCAGTTACAGTTGCTACCTCTGATTTCACCGATTCTGTGGTTTTATCCTGAGGTTGAGGCACACAGTTGTTGTTGAACGGTGGAGGACTTTCCACTGGTTTCTTAGATTGCCTCTGAGCTTCTAAGATTTTGCCTAGATTTAGGGATGATTTCCTAAACATTTCAAGTTTGCTATTGGCCTCTGCAACCTTAACTCTAGATTTAGCTAGTTCTACATCCTTAAGGGTGAGTTCTTTGGTCAAAGATTCGACATGCTCATACATTAGTTCTTACCTGACACATTGTTTGTTGGGAAATATTCTAAGTATGTCAAGCTGTTAGTTAGATTTCTCAAACTGTTAGTAGTATTTCTGTGTAATTACAAAGTTCAAGATGCTAGTTAAACAAGTTCAAGCTGCCAGTTAAAAAGTTCAAGCTGCCAGAGTTAAAAGTTCAAGATGCTCAACTAATTAACAATAGAAAGTGCTGAAATTCAGGAAGTGATATATATTTCAAGATTTGAATATCTTCCAAGCATATCTTCTACCAGAGAAATCAGAGTTCATCAAGGAAACAAATCAGAAGGCTATATATATATATATATATATATATATATATATATATATATATATATATATATATATATATATATATATATATATATATATATATATAACTAAGAACAATTAGTGTTCTTCATTTAATCAAACAGATTAGAGGTAATTCTAATCAGTGATTTTGGCAATATAAAGGATTTGTTATTGATTATATTTATCTGTTATTTATTTTGAAAGTTTTCTTAACAAACAATTAAGTGTTATTCCGCAAACTACTTAATTAGACTTTGATTCAAAAACAAGGTTATTGGTTTACACTCTGATTTATTAAAACAAGTTAATCTTAGGTGATCTTTGATCTTGACAAGTGATATCAGAGCCACAAGTTTTTATTTGTTATTCTTTGTTTTCAAAGTCAAAAACTTTCTTTCTTTTAAAAATTTATTTTTGTGCAATGGAGTTTGAAAATAGCAGTATTGGATCTGGGCAAGGACTCAAAGTGCCTATGCTCAAACCCACTGAGTTCGAGATGTGGAAACTCAGGATTCAACAGGACATTCAATTTATTGATTGTGCCCTATGGGAAGCTGTTGAAAATCTTCCTGCAGTTGATCCTGAACTAGATGCTCAGGGCAAACCCAAAAGAGCACCTCCAAAAATGAGATTGAAAGAAGGCTAGAATGAATGTAGTGAAAGCTCTTACTCTTTTACAAATAACCATTCCTAATGCTTACCAACATCAGTTTAAAAAGTTCTATAGTGCTCATTCTCTTTGGATTGCTTTAGAGAAAGAATTTGCCGGCAATGCTAGCACCAAAAGGAATCAAAAGGATCTTTTAAAACCGCTGTAATAAAATTTTTCTGGTGGCAAGAATGAAACCTTACTCAGATTTTTGTAAGGTTTAACAAGCTGATAGGTGAATGGGAGAGTGCTAAAGTCAGCCTGGATCAAGATGAAGTAAACAGAAAATTCCTCAGATCTCTTGGTGAAGAATGGACAGTTTCTGCTGCCCAATGGAGAACCAAAGACACTCTAGATGAAATAGAGTTGGATGACCTTTACAACAGCCTGAGAGTGTTTGAATCTGAAATTGAAAATAAAAAGACATCCTTTTCTTACAATCACAATACTGCTTTGTTGTCATCAGCATTAACTGATAAATCAAACTGTTGTGATTCTTTTTCAAAGTTGATGGTAACTCTTCAGAAGTTCATTATGAAGCATTTGTTGCAAGTGGTGGACTTTTTGCTCTTAATGCTGAAGATCTGGAACAAATTCATCCAGATGATTTAGAAGAGATGGATTTAAACTGGAAGCATGCTATGTTGACTATGAGGGCCAAAATATTTCTGAAAAGAACTGGCAGATCAAATTTCAAGCCAGACCAGAAGGCAAGCCAGTATTTGATAAATCAAAGGTTGAGTGCTTTAAGTGCCACAAACTTGGCCACTTTGCTAGAGAGTGCAGATCACAAGGTCAGCAGCCACCAAGACCCCAGGAAACCAATCAAACACCATCCTCACAAGCTCTTGTCTCTCAAGAAGACAATGTGTTTGACTGGAGTGACTAGACAGAAAAAGATTTTCAAAATCAAGCTCTTATGGCAGAAACATCAACTGTCACCTCCACTGAACTACCATCTGAGGTAAATACTAAACTCTGCTCTCAAACATGCAAAAATATGGTTAAAAAGTACAGAGATCATAATGAGAGCATGTGCAAAACTCTAGCTAAGATGGAAGAGAGGAGATATGAGTATATGCAGGCTATAGAAGATCTTGAGAAACATATCAATGACTATAAGGATAATAAGATTTAGATGGGCCATGATAGAACATACCATGAGTGGGAGAAAAAGGAACTGAATGAGAAAATAGAGACCCTAAATAAGAAACTAGCTGAGGCTGAACAGAAGGTGTTAGAAGCTAACAAGAAAGTAGATTCTATAAAGATAGATTTGGGTAGCTTCAAACTGGCAAATCAAAAGCTAGAACACCTAATGGAAGTCCAATTTAAAGATAGGGTAAAATCTCAACTCAATCCCAAGGAAGGTATAGGACATAAAACTACTCCACCCCCATACAACAACAGATACAATTATCCTATGAGTGAAGTTGCTGATAGGCTTTTGAATGAACCATTAGATGACACAATGAAGACTGTAGATCCTATCCTTGAAGACAAGTTTGAATCTAAAGAAGAATTGATTCCAAATAAAGGCTGTGAGTGTAAAGAAGTTGAGAGTAACTTCAAAACAGTGAGTGAACCAATGGAACCTCCTACTTCCAGTTTCATCAAAACTCACAGTGTGAAAGGAAAAGAGAAGACGAGTGTATGCAATAATGCTCCACATGTTTCTGTACCTTCTAACTGTAACATTGCATCTTCTTCAAAAACTAATAAAAAGGGTAAGACTGTTCCAATATGCACATGCCAAAAGCATGGTGTTCAAAAGTTTCCCACACAGTAGCAGGTGAGGGGAAATCAAAGGAACAAGAACCAATTATGGTCTCATAAAACTGGTTCTCCAATCAAAACGGTCAAAAGATGTTTCCATTGTGGCAGAAAAAATCATTTGGCTAGGCATTTTTTATATAAACCATCTGTTAGAAAACAGATTATGGTTCAAAAACAGGCGATTGTTCAAAACTCAAAAATTTCAAAGGCCAAAACACCTGTCACACCAGTTCCAAAGAAATCAGTTGATCACAAGTACTTAAAAGTCAACAAAAAACAGCCTACACACCAAAAACAAGTTTTAGCAAAATTTAAATCAAATATAAAAAGGGTCTGGTGTGTTAAAAGCAAAAACAGGGATCAAACTGCTAATGCAAGTGTTGAGACTGTTAAGCTAAAAGTTGGAAATGGTAGTTCAAATTCTGAAGCTGCTAGTACTCAGAACCCAGTTCAAACTGCTAAGTCTAAAACTGGAACTGGTAGTGGATCTTCTGAGACTGCTAAAGAAAAGATTGGAAAGAATACATGGGTACCTCATGTCATAACTAAATACTCCTCACAGAATCCACCTGCGGTTCTCACTAAATTTAAAAAGACACAAACAATATTTAGTTATGTCAATGCTCAAGGATAACCCAAAACCAATTTGGTTTAGGTTTACTCCACTACTAACTAAGCTTTTTCTGTGCAGGGCACCCAACATAAGACAAGATGGCATATGGACAGTGGACGCTCTAGGCACATGACAGGCAACTCTGAATGCTTGTCAAATTTTAAAAGCTTTGAAGGAGGGTTTGTTGCATTTGGAGGCAATTTCAAGGGAGGTAAGGTAACAGGTAAGGGTACTGTCAAAGCAGGCAATATGTTATTCAATGATGTTTTGTATGTTGAAAAGCTGAAGTACAATTTACTAAGTGTGTCTCAAATCTGTGAGAAACAAAATATTATTTTGTTCACAGACTGTGAGTGCATTGTCCTTTCAAAAGATTTTAAAATACCTGAAAATCTTGTTTTACTTAGAACACCAAGAACGGACAATGTCTACTGTTTGGACACAGATCTTTTATCAAAATCAAATACTTTGAGCTGTTTGATATCCAAAGCATCATCAAACGAGTCTGCTCTTTGCCACAGAAGGATGTGTCACATGAACTTCAAATCTATGAATGTATTAGTAAAAAATAACTTGGTAAGAGGTTTACCACAGAAGGAGTTCATTTGTGATGATCATTGTGTAGCATGTCTCAAAGGCAAGCAACACAAAACCTCTCATAAGGCCAAAAAAGTAAATTCAATCTCATCTGATCTTCATCTGTAAGGTCTACCACTGCAAGATCTATCTAGACGTGGATCCGTGAACGAGTGCGGAATCCTCGTTGACGGTTAGACGGACAACTCTCAACCACGAAACACGGAGACTATTAGACGCTGAACGAACGACACACGAACGATCCTACGAACTAATTCTCTCCGAAACGGCACTCACCTAGCTGATAAACTCGAGATCGCCTTAAGCTTAATTCCTCACGAATTCTGCTCAGGTGTCGGTTCAGGTAGGTCCTCTAAGTCTACTGACTTGTCAGTTTTCTCCTGAGGCTGAGGCACATAGTTCGCATTGAACGGTGGAGGAATTTCGTGAAAACCTAGACCTACAGGCTTCTTAGACTGTCTTCGGGCATCTAAGACTTTCCCTAGATTGAGGCTCGAATTCCTAAACTTTTCCAGCTTGCTATTTGCCTCTGCTACCTTAACCTTGGTCTCTGCTAGCTCTATATCCTTGTCCTTAAGACTTTTTGTCAAGGCCTCTACGTGCTCATACATAAGTTCTATCCTAACACACTGCTCACTGAGTTTGTCTTTTAGAACTACTACGTCTTGAGCATCAGCCTTAAGCTTTTCTTTTAAATCTTGCTTTATATCATTTAGACTAGCATTTTCTATTTTTAAGTTCTCATTTTGAGCAGATATGGTTTTATGTGATTCTAAGACTAGATTTAACCTATAATTAGAAGTAGCACACAAAGCACATAATTCTTGAAATAGAGAGTAAGATAGACTAACCTTAGAGTTATCAGATTCCACGTTGGCCATCTGAGCAGCAAACTCCAGCACTGTCTGATCATTCGCCTTCTCTACCCACATCGGACTGCTGTCCCGTGTGGTCTGCTCGTCCCCATCACATCCAGTTTCAGTAACTTCAGCCATGAAGGCTCTAGCATTGGACTCAGGATGTGAACTCCAATCATACGTACCATCTAGCTGTCGATCTGAAGTGACGTTCGATAATAGACTAGCTAAATTGGCTTGTCCAGTTGAGGAACTCGGAAGGTATCTTTGTTGGGACTGATTTTGGAATTGTCCCTGATGCTGACTCTGTCCTTGGTATGTCTCTACCTTCGGTTTCTGACACTCCCTGGCGAAGTGTCCCAATCCCTGACAGTTGTAGCATTTCACCTTGGACTTATCAAACCCGATCCCCTTGTTATTCATCTGCAAATTCCTTCCAGTTCTCTTAATGAATCTTTTAACCCTCTGGGTCACCATGGCCAGTTGCCACTTAAGATCCATTTCCTCTAAGTCATCAGGGTCGACCTGATCGTAGTCCTCATCCCAAAGAGCCGGATCATTGATCTTCCCTTGAACACAATTTCCATAAGCGGCCACAAACGAAGCAAGTAGATTCAGATGCTCTTCCGCTGACTTTGCGCTCATGGGCATCTTCGAATAGCTCTGACTTGTCGATGCCTGTTGGACTTGAGGTTGCGGTTCTTCCGATCTTCCTAATCCTAAGAACGCGCGATTCAAAGAGTCTTCAGACTCTGCTGGTGATGATGTCTCTCTAGAGAAAAACGCTGTAGCAGACTTTGGTTCGGCTGCTGCTGAAGATTTTGACGTCTTTCCAAAATACATTGCTGGATTCTGGACTTGCTCATAATCAGTCTCAGTCTTTAGGAGCTCGAAGTGATATGCCCTCAACGTTCCCACTATATCGTCCAAAGATTGAGTGTAGTACTTGTCTTCATTCAGCTTTATCATTGCCACGTACATAGCCCATTTGGCTGGTAGGGCATCAAGAAGCTTGTTGTTCTTGTCAGTATCTGTAAACTCAATCCCGTGGCTCTCAAGTTCTGTCAATAGATGATAGAACCGGGTGATGATGTCATCCAGTTGTTCATCCTTTAACGCCTTAAAGATTGCGAACTGTTGTTTTAACAGCTCTGTACGCTTTCTCCTAACCCGAGGATTTCCATCACACCACTTCTCAAGCGACTCCCAAAGTTCTTTTGATGTCCTCTGAGTCCGGAATGTGTGTAGAATATCTTGCGGTAACGCCATTCGGATTAGAGAAAAAGCTTTGTTTTCAGCTTCAAAAAGTTTCTTGTCATCCTCCTTCATCATCTGGTATGACAAGACCTTTTGACGGCCTTCAACTTCAGATACCGGTGGAATATACCCTTCATCTATGCACACCCACATGCGCATATCGTTGAACCGTACGAAATCGGTAAATCGGTCCTTCCACCAGTAATAGTCCTCGACCTTCATCAGCTTAGGTGGGGCGTTTGCCTTCGCAACCTCGTAGTCCATTTCTAAGAATTTCTGAAGATTTGACATCTTTTCTAACGAAATTGAATTTGAACTTAATTAACTTAATTCGAAACTGATTTAGACTAACCTTTTCGAATCTAGGTAGATTCGAAACTAATTAAGGGTAAATCTTTTGGGATTAAATTCGATTAAGTTTTAAAATTCAATTAGATTCGAAATTATGTCAGATTCGAGATATCCTTAGAGTCTATGGTCCTTAGATTCGAAGGTCAGCAAACTTCGAAATTCAGCAGATTCGAAACAGGTAGATTCGAAACAATACTAGACTCGAAATAAACTCGAAACTAAACTAGACTCGAGATCCTATTCGAATGAAGCAACAGATTCGAAACAGGTAGATTCGAAAACCTCTGAAATTGACTCGAAAGGAGCGTATTTAGGTTAGACTCGAGACTAAAGTGAAACCCTAATTACCCCTATAGATTCGAGCGCCGCAAACTCGAAAAACGGCTAACACTTTGATTTTTTTGACGTTTTGCAGATTAAATCACTATTTTTCTAACGAAAAATAATGATTTCGATCAAAAACGTGAAAAACCACAAAGTGTTTCCCGAATATGAATTTGCTAAGCTTGAAAATACGTTTTTGAGAGCAAAACCGTCCAACTAGCGTCAAGAAACCTAGAATGTATCTGATGAACACGAAGAACACCAAGAACACTCCGTAGGCTCTGATACCACTTGAAAGGTCTACCACTGCAAGATCTATCTAGACGCGGATCCGTGAACGAGTGCGGAATCCTCGTTGACGGTTAGACGGACAACTCTCAACCACGAAACACGGAGACTATTAGACGTTGAACGAACGACACACGAACGATCCTACGAACTAATTATCTCCGAAACGGCACTCACCTAGCTGATAAACTCGAGATCGCCTTAAGCTTAATTCCTCACGAATTCTGGTCAAAGTCTGCTAATGACTCGAGTCTATCCATAATTATAGACCCTGATTCGAGTCTGATGTGGGCCAAACTCGAATCTGGCCCAAGGCCCATTCGAGTCTGTCCACAAGGACACTCTCGAATCTAGCCTTCATTCGAATCTAAGGCTACATTCGAATCTATCACAGATTCGAATGTCTACCTTTGTGTAATTCGAATCTAGCCAAATCACTTAAACACTTAAGTGATGAAACTTATGTTTTACTTATGTTTGAGTTAATCTTTGACCTTTATGTTTGAACTTCTTGTAATATGTTACATCAAGTTGAAACACAAAATCAATAACAGACAAACACATATAAACATATATATGCAAACACTCGTCAAAAACACAATGCAATATCAATTAGACTGCTATCGTCACACAGGATGTACCAACATCATCTTATTCATATGGATCTTTTTGGTCCGACATCTGTTTTGAGTTTGAATATAAGAGCTTACTGTTTAGTCATTGTTGATGATTTCACCAGGTTTACATGGGTTTACTTTCTTAGGACTAAGGATGAAACTGCTGAGCTAGTCAAATCCTTTATTCTTAAGATTGAAAACCAATCAAACTTAAAGGTTAAAGTGATCAGATCAGACAATGGAACTACGTTTAAAAATCATATCCTAAATAGTTTCTATGAGTCTAAAGGCATTGCAAGGCAATATAGTGTACCTAGAACACCACAACAAAATGGTGTAGCTAAAAGGAAGAATAGAACTCTAATAGAGGCTGCTAGAACCATGCTAGCTGATTCCAAACTGCCAATGACCTTCTTGGCAGAGGCAGTAAATACAGCCTGTTATATGCTAAATAGGGTTCAAATTGTTCAGTCACAAGGGAAAACTCCATATGAGTTATTCCATCACAGGATTCCTGTGACACCCTTGCCACAACAACCACCAATTACATAACACCCAGGATTTAACATCACACACAATTACAATATTGATCTGATAACCTATTTTAAGTGCGGAAGCATTAAAAACATAAATAAAGTAGTGCAACAAGTGTTAAACACCCGACGGTGCTATAAGGTACCAAGTCTAAGTCTACACACCCATACAATTATTACAATCATCCAGAATATTACAACATTGTTTCATAACATAAATTACCGATGAAATAGTGCCGAGTCTCCCAAATCTTCCAAACGACCTAACTAGAAGGTCCAGCTGTAGACTTTCCCTTTCCTGTAAAATAAAGTCAACTGAGGAGTAAGCGAATGCTTAGTGAATACACAGATTTACACATTTTATAAATCCTTATGATGCCCACAAGAGTAGCACCGACGACACACGTCGTGCACTCTCCACGTACACAAAGTACGACCACACAAGAGCCGTCGCTCTACGAGCCCAAAGCTCGACCTTTAAAACATACTACTGAGACAGACATAACATCGGGGATGACATACTGCCTACCGGACTTGGAGGGATCAGCTCCAGCGTCATATAGAGTAGTAACATTAGAGTAACAGATGCGACCCACCGGTCCATCGTAGATGCACAACAAACGAACGGACATGCATCAAATAAGAATGTGCATCTAAATTTACGCAAGTTAGTAGAATTCCAAACGAAAAATGAATCAACATGTCTCAGTAAGCAAAAGCAATCATAAAGCAGATATAAACATGCGAAATCATATGTACTCACCGTGGGTGCGTAATTAAATGTTAACCAAATATTATTTCTCCTCGGGCTTTCAACCGGATCCACCAAGTACCCCACTGTGGGTTAAACAACTCCACAAGGGACCTGTTATATTAATTACAACAATACCTCGTATCAATAACCGTTTAAATCATAAAACCAAGTTTTGTAAGTTTTGCAATATTTTTCCCCATTTCGGGTCCATGTCTAAATTCATACCATAATTAAGTTTGGGCTTATCTCAAGTTCATATATTGTCCTTTGAGTAACCCTTGTCATTCTATGTGTTGTTTATAAGTTTCATTCAAAATACACGAGTTTAGAGAGTAGGATTCTCAATTTTAGGCATTAAACTCGAATTTAATGGGTTAGATTCGAACCCACCATCACATATGATGATAGATTCGAACCATATGGCCAGATTCGAACCTATGTTCGAGTTTGAGGTTAGATTCGAGACACCCCCTTCGAATCTAGTGTTAGATTCGAAAACACACTCGAATCTAGTACCAAAATCGAGTTTGTTCTTGCATTTCGACTCTGTTCTTGGCATATTCGAGTCTGTTCATCCTTATAACTTAAATCCATCATTCTAAGGCCTAAAATCACTGATATATCATGTATGATGCCTAGATTCGATTCTAGTATGCATATACTATCACATTCTAGCAATATTTCAAGCAAAACAAGCTCCAAATTACATAAAATAACAGATTCGAAATTCTAGTTCTTCAAAACTGAAACAACAAACTTAAAAGAGTCGATTCTTACCTTAATTCGTACGAAATCAGAAATCCGTTTACAGATTGTTGTAGTACTCCTCGATATCTTTCCGTTGACGTATAATTCTCGATAATCTGACGGTCGGTTTGTGAGATATCTTAGAGAGATGTAGAGAGGAAATTCTAGAGAGAGAGTGTAGTGAGAGAGTCAAAATGGTGAAAATGAAGCCTTTTGCCCTTTTTATTCAACTTTAATCATTTTCGCACATTTCACCACTCGAACTAACCGGTTCCATAAAATACTGATTTATTCTTAAAATTATCATTAATAACCTTTAAATTCATAATTTCTCCATAACAGTGATTCAGAGCTCAAATTTTCTTAAAATAGCAACAAACTTTCTAAATATCCCAAATACATAATAATTGCTCAAATTTCAACTTAAATACATTTTTCAACTTAATTAACCAAAATACAGTAAAATAAATCCGAGGATGTTACAATTCCCTTAGTAGCCTTTCTAAAACCTTTTGGTTGTTCATGCACTATCCTACATACTAAAACTCAGTTAGGAAAGTTTGAATGTAAGGCTGAAGAAGGTTTCGTTGTAGGTTACTCTATTCAAAGCAAAGGCTATAGGGTGTATAACGGTGTGTCTAAAACCATTGAAGAAAGTGCCAATGTTAAGTTTAATTAAAATACTGCAAATATCAAAGGCACTGGTCCTGATTGGTTGTTTGATTTAGATTCACTAACAAATTCTCTTATCTTTGTCGAGTATTTTGCAGGAACTGCTGGAAACAATGTTGAAACTGTCAGCTCAAATTCTCATGCTGGTACCACAAGTATTCAAGCTGTTGGTACAAAGTTTCCAACAACTGGAGATTCTGCTACATGGGATGACTACACTATACTACCAATTCTCACTTGTGACCCACCAGGAGTCCTGATTGATCAACAAGACATAACTACAGAGTATGAAGTGCCAATCCCAAGTCCAAAAGTAATAGCTCCATCCAATAGGGAAACAGTCCCATCTTCTGATCAAACTGTTACTGAAGCAGAATCCTCAAGTGGTGCTGAAGGTGATGATACAAATCTGGGAAGCTCATTACAGACAGAAAGAGAACCCACACTCAGGTTCACAAGTATCATCCTCTCAACCAGATAATGGGAGACCCACGCACTCCTGTGCAGACAAGGACAATGGTTCACAAAGAGTCCACTGATGTTGAATCAGCAGTCCCTGAATTCAGTCTAGCTGCCTTTGAACATGCATGCTTCATGTCACAATTGGAGCCAAAGAAGGAATCTGAGGCTCTGAAAGATCCATCTTGGATTGAGGCAATGCAAGAAGAACTTTTGCAATTCAAGATTCAGAATGTATGGACTCTAGTTGACTTGCATAAAGGTAAGAGGGCAATTGGTACAAGATGGGTTTTCAGAAACAAGAAGGATGAGAGAGGTGTAGTGATCAAGAACAGAGCACGATTGGTAGCTCAAGGATATACTCATGAAGAAGGAATAGATTATGATGATGTCTTTGCTGCAATAGCAAGGATAGAAGCCATCAGACTGTTCCTAGCTTATGCCAGCTTCAAAGGGTTCAAAGTGTACTAAATGGTTGTGAAATCTGCATTCTTGTATGGTACAATCGAAGATGAGGTTTATGTGTGTCAACCCCCTGGATTTTATGACTATAAGTATCCGGACAGAGTCTACAAGTTAGACAAAGCCCTCTATGGACTCCACCAAGCACCAAGAACATGGTATGACACTTTGTCTTCATATCTTCTAATAGAATGGATTCAAAAGAGGTACTCTGGACAAGACATTATTCACAAAGTCCATCAAATCAGAGATTCTTCTTGTTCAGATCTATGTTGATGATATCATCTTTGGATCAACAAATGACACTTTGTGCAAGGAGTTTGAAACTTTAATGCATAAGAAGTTTCAAATGAGTTCAATGGGGGAACTAACCTTCTTTCTAGGATGCAGGTCAAGCAAAAATCTACTGGACTTTTTATAAGTCAATCAAAGTATGTGAATGACATCTTGGAAAAGTTTGGGTACAAGGAAACCAAAGTGGCAAGCACACCAATGGACACTCATAAGCAGATTGATGCAGATAAACAAGGAGTGGATGTGGATATTCATTTATCCAGATCCTTGATAGGTTCCCTAATGTATCTCACATCTTCTAGACCTGATATAATGTTTGTTGTTTGTGTGTGTGCAAGGTTTCAATGTGCTCCAAAGGATTCACATATGTTTGCTGTTAAGAGAATCTTTAGATACCTCAAGGGCCAACCAAAATTGGGCCTATGGTATCCTAAGGACTCTCCTCTTGAACTAACAGCTTATTCTGACAGTGACTATGGAGGTTGCAACATAGACAGTAAAGTCCACAACTAGTGGATGTCAATATCTAGGAGAAAGACTAGTCTCTTGACAGTGCAAAAAGCAGACCATAGTCTCCACTTCATCCACTGAGGCAGAATACGTTGCAGCTGCCAGCTGCTGTTCCCAAGTAATGTGGATTCACAACCAACTGAGAGACTATGGTATGAACTTTCTATATACTCCTATATAATTGACAATTCAAGTGCAATAAGCATTGTACAAAATCCAGTGAAATTTCCCAAAACCAAGCACATAGACATTAGATTTCATTTTATAAGGGACTGTAATGAGAAAAAATTAATCCAAGTTACCAAAATTAATACACATGATCAGTTAGCTGATCTATTTACAAAACCATTTGATGTAGGAAGATTCACCTTTATAGTATCAAATATTGGTATGGTTAATATGGATTAATTTGTTTTTCATTATTCTCTCTTATTTTATGAGGAACATACTTATTAAATGTGCTTAGTTAAGGGGGAGACACTGTTTCATCAAATGATGCTTAATTTGCAACCAACAGCTTGAGAGTATTCTCAAGCTGCTAGTTCACTTTCTCGAACTGTTAGTTGTTTCACTTGGTCTCTCAAGTGTGCAGGGTATTTCAGTCATTCTCCATAAGATTGTACGCAAGACTAGATATTTTTAAAAACCCAAAACCTATAAAGTCACAGTTTCGTTCAATTGTAACTACCAGTTGCAAAAATATCATCCACAATCTTTTCATCTTTTCCCTCTGAGCGATTCTCACACAGTCGTTCAAAAGCCTAAATCACCGTCTTGATCTCAAATGAAGTTTGTCAAAGAACATAACTGCCTACCCTACTCTCTCAAACATGTTGAACTACAACCATTCCATGACATGATGGATTTTCTTCGTGGTTCCCATATCCATTATGCTCTAACTGTCAATCCTACCATCTACGTCTCACACATAGAGCAGTTCTGGAAATCCTCCACTGTCAATACCATTAATGGAGTCACTTCTTTTGCATCAATCATTGATGGTAACCCCATTACCATCACTGAGGAACCAATACGCCAACACCTGCATCTTTAAGATGCCACAGGTATATCTGATCTCTCTCTTACTGCTTTACATGAGGGTCTTTTTGCTATTGGGTATAGGGGCCCTACTGATTCTTTTACCTTCTACAAAGCACATTTTAGTCCTAATTGGAAATATCTTGTGCGTATTATTCAGCAGTGGATGAGCCCTAAAAGAACCGGTTAGTTTGAATTTTCTTCAAATATTGCCACTGCCTGTGAAGACCACCCCTTGCGGGGCGGTTCTCACCAGTCTAGGTCCCACATCATGCAATACGATATCAATCAAACTAAGATAGAGTAATTAATTACGGAATATTAAATTACAGTACAAGCTATTAAGATTGAAGTTTAATACAGATTAAGTTTTTAAATTAAACTTATAAAGGGCACAAGTCTAATCTAATTCATGCCATCATATTATCAAAATAAATCTACCCAGATCTCCATAATATCGTCATCCAATTAGTACCAAAATGGGGTCGCTGAGTAGAGGTCTTTGAAACTTCTGTCTTGAGCGTGTAAGACTTAAGAACTAGGTCCGGCAGGTGACTTTCCTTTGTCTTTTCCTGTAAAAATGTTAATGTAGCAACAGTAAGCAAAGCTTAGTGAGTAAATAGATTTTCAAATTAACATGCATGCCAAGCGGATCATCAATCTAGGGTGATATGTCTTGGCTGCCTCTACAGCCCTCATGATTGAGACATAGAAGTCATAGAGTCGGATGATGCTCAGGCCACGCTCACGCTTAAATCGTGGGGATCAGCCACATACTGGGCTAGCTACCAGTAAATCAACGTGGCGGAACATCGGAGGTCATTACCAAGTTCAATAGAACTGGTGAAAAAGCCAGGTCTAGAACAATAGACCAATCAAGGCTAATCAAGCTGAATCAATATGTCAAGTATATGCAATGATGAAGCATATGTAATCAAAGTCATGATAGCAGTAGTCTTATCGCAATATCTGAAATGAACAGTAAAAGCAATATCATATGAAGTGATAAGTCAAATAGCTATCATGATCCACTAGGCAACACCCATCCATGGTGTGCACAAGTCACAATCCAGCTGATAAATGAATGTCAAATTAATCTAGCATCAACAATATGTCTCGACCGGAAATTTAAGCATGTTAAATCTGAATATCTATAACTCACAGTGTTGGGTAAACAGATGTAAAATCTGCCACCTGAGTTATCTCAGGATTTTATCTCAATCTGTTCTCTGTCAAATCAAATCTTTGACCCACTTTATAAATCTTTAAATCTTTGTTCAGAATTTCACTGAACCTGTCCAGAATTATCGTGTCAAAATCATATCAATATCATTATCTTTCAGTCTTTAAATCTTTATTATATCTGATTCTGATAACTTGTTTATTTATAAATCATTATTTCAATAATATTCTTTGTTTCATAAATTCTCAAAGGTCAATATATATATATATACTCATTTTGCTAATTATCCTGTTAATTTATGTGTCGTCCAAATGTTTTATTCATTATATTCGAATTTAAGGAGTGGGTTTCGAATTTATATAATTAAATTCGAACAAAGGATAAATTAGAAAGTATTATATTTGAAAAATATGAACAAAGAATATATATATAAATTCGAAAGTTCAATATATAAATTTGAAATCCATGTTTCAAATATATGCATAAACTTGAAGCCACTATTTCAAATATATACATACTTAATTAAATCATGTAGTCTATTAAATGCATTAATATACAAATGTGGAGTCAATATCAAATGGTCAAAATCAAATACTGAGTTAAATTCAAATCAAGTTTCGAATTTGTAGCTAAGTTCGAACACACACATGCTTAAATTCGATGACTAAATTCGAATTTAATGATTAATTTCGAATTTAGCTCAATTTCGAGTTTGTTCCATGTATTTCGAATTTGTTCTTGGCAACTCGAGTTTGTTCATATTTGCAGCTTTAAAACATACATTTTTAGGCCTAAAATCACGAATATGTTACGTAACAAACCTATGTTCGAATATATTATACAAATTCTAGTTAAACTCCATAAAAACAGCTTTAAATTTCATAAAACTAATAAATTCGAAAAACCGAAATATATATAAAAACGTAAAAATATCGATTCTTACCTCAAATTCGTATGAAATCTCGCAGGAGATAGCAGATTCGTGTAGTATTCTCCGAGATCTTTCTAACGATATATATAACTTGATAATCGGACGGTCGGTTTGGGAGAAAAATTAGAGAGAAGGTAGAGAGAGAGAGAGAGTAGAAAGAGAAAGTTAGAGAGAGAGAGAGTAGAGAGAGAGAGAATCTGATTTTTTTGAATAATAAATCACGTTTATATACTTCATCTAGTTATATTTGCTAGTTAACCCACTTTCATTTTTGTATATTAATTCATAATGTAAATATTTATATAATTTAATTAAATATTTCATAACTTAATTAAATTATAATTCAAATAATGTAACATTATTACATTATCGGTTCAAAATACTGAATTTATAACTGGGTCAAAAGTTAGGTTGTTACAGAATGGGCTCCACCACGCACAAACTTCGTCCTCGAAGTTAGCTATGTTCGAACAGACTGGGATAAGTAGCTTTCATGACATCTCTGGATTCCCAAGACTGATGCGAACCTTTGTGGTGTTTCCACTGGACGAGCACCATCTTTATCTCTTTGTTTCTAAGCTTCTTGGTCTTCGAGTCCAGAATACGTTCTTGCTCTTCAACCACTCTAAGCTTCTCATCAATCTGCAAGTTAACGTGAGGTATTTGAACTTCTCTTTCATCGGCCAAGCTTTTTCTCAAATGGCTAACATGGAATACAGGATGTATTCCAGATAAGTCCGCTGGCAGTTCAAGACGATAAGATTGATTTCCTATCTTTTCGACAATCTTGAACAGGCCGATGAATCTCGGAGCTAGCTTGTTTCTCTTTATGAATCTCACGACATTCTTCATTGGAGATACTTTCAGCATCACCCAATCGTTAACTTCAAAGCTTATTGATCTGTGTCGATTATCATAATATGACTTCTGCCTGCTTTGAGCTTCAAGTTTGTTCCTTCTGACGAGTTGAATCTTCTCATGAGTCAACTGTAGAAGGGCAGGTCCTGCTATTGGCGATTCACCTGTTTCGCGCCAACATATGGGAGTTCTGCACTTTCTTCCGTATAGAGCTTCAAAAGGAGCCATCTTGATCGTTGAATGATAACTGTTATTATACGAGAATTCGACCAGAGGCAAGTGGTCATCCCAGTTACCACTTAGATCAAGAACGCAGGCACGAAGCATATCTTCGAGAGTAAGGATAGTACGCTCACTCTGGCCATCTGCATTAGGATGATAAGCAGTACTCATAGAGATCCGAGTACCTATCCGGTCTTGTAGAGCTTGCCAGAATCTAGATGTGAAACGACTATCACGATCAGATACGATAGACTTTGGCACACCGTGACGAGAAATAATTTCAGTGATGTACATCTGTGCCAATCTATCGAGGGAGTATGTTTCTTTCATCGGTATGAAGTGAGCTGACTTCGTTAATCGGTCCACGACTACCCAGATGGAGTTGTGCTGTCTCTTGGTTTTCGGCAACTTCGTGATGAAGTCCATTGTTATATGCTCCCACTTCCACTCAGGAACTGGTAGTGGTTGCATGTCTCCAAAGGGCTTCTGATGTTCTGCCTTAACCATTTGACATATTCTGCAGCTTTCTACATAACGACCGATGTCTTTCTTCATTCCTGGCCACCAGTAATCAGCTTTCAGATCGAAATACATCTTTGAGCTGCCAGGATGAACAGATAATTTGGACTTGTGAGCTTCAGATAGAAGAGTGCTACGGATTGAACCATACTTAGGGATCCAGATTCGGTTTCCCTTGAGACAATGAAGTCCCAAATGATTCAGAGTTAGAAATTGTAGCTGCCCTTTAAGATTTTCAGAACAGAGATTCTCTTCTTTCAGTGCTTCAGCTTGAGCAACTCGGATGTCTTCAATAAGATCAGAAGAGAATATAACCGGAGTTAGGGCATAGCAGCACTTTTCTGGATAAACTTTTCTACTCAAAGCATCCGCGACAACATTAGCTTTGCCGGGAAGATATAGCATCTCGCAATCATAGTCCTTGATAAGCTCCAAGGACCGATGTTGTTTCATATTCAGATCCTTCTGAGTAAAAAGATGTTTGAGACTCTTATGATCGGTGTAGAGCTGACACCGAGTCCCATACAGGTAATGCCGCCAGATTTTCAGTGCAAAGGTAACGGCAGCCAACTCAAGATCATGAGTTGGTGCACTTTTCTCGTAGTCTTTCAATTTCCTTGAAGCGTAGGCAATTACTTTTCCCCTTTGCATTAGAACACATCCTAAGCCAGTACCAGATGCATCGCTGTAAACGACAAAATCATCGCTACCTTCTGGTAAAGCTAGGATCGGCGCTTGAATAAGCTTTTGCTTCAGAGTTTCAAATGCCTCTTGCTGTTTATCAGCCCACACGAAAAGTGTATTCTTTCATGTTAACATCGTAAGTGGCACAGCAATCTTTGAGAAGTCCTTTATGATTCGCCGATAGTAACCGGCCAATCCAAGGAAACTTCGGATCTCAGAGGCATTGTGAGGCGTTTTCCATTTTTGAACGGCCTCGACTTTAGAAGGATCGACGGAAATCCCTTCTCCAGAAACAACATGGCCAAGGAATTGAATCTATAAAAGCAACAAAGTAGAATTTCACGTTTTGTTCAATCAAAGAACGCTTAAGGAATAGCTCAAGACAATGTAAAGTTATACCTGTCTGAGCCAGAATTCGCACTTAGAAAATTTTGCATAGAGTCTTTCTTTTCTCAGTAACTCTAGCAATTGCCGCAAATGAATAGCATGATCAGCCTCCGTTTTGGAGTAAATCAGAATATCGTCTATGAATACGATAACTGACTTATCCAAAATCGGTCTGCACACGCGATTCATGAGGTCCATGAACGTCGCTGGTGCATTTGTTAAGCCGAACGGCATCACGAGAAATTCGTAATGACCGTATCTTGTTCGGAAGGCTGTCTTCGGAATATCTTCATCTCTGACTTTTAATTGATGATACCCAGAACGAAGATCGATTTTCGAGAAGTAGCTGGCTCCTTGTAGCTGATCAAACAGATCATCGATCCTGGGCAGAGGATATTTATTCTTTATAGTAACTTTGTTCAACTCGCGGTAGTCGATGCACATACGGAAAGTTCCGTCTTTCTTTTTGACAAATAAGACAGGTGCACCCCACGGAGATGAACTCGGTCGGATAAACCCCTTTTCTAACAGCTCTTGCAACTGTTTTGACATTTCCAGCATTTCTGCAGGTGCAAGTCTGTAGGGAGCTTTGGCAATAGGAGCCGCACCAGGAACCAAGTCAATACCGAACTCAACTTGACGTTCCGGTGGCACTCCAGAAATATCATCAGGAAATACGTCTGGGAACTCACAGACGATAGGGATATCAGATAAGGATTTCTTTTGGGCTTCAGAGTTAAATTCAGATGAGACGTAGCATAAATACGATTCGTGACCCTTAGATAGATACTTATACGCTTTATCAACAGAAATGAAGCAGTGATCACCTTTTCGCTTCTCGCCTTTGATTTCCAATACTCGGCCGTCTGAAGACCTAATTCTGATGATTCGCCGATTCCAGACGATCGTAGCCTCGTTATTCATTAGCCAGTCCATGCCGATGATGACGTCAAACTCTTTCAACGGACTCGGGATAAGGTCGAGGTTGAATACGATGTTATCGACGAGTAAAGTGCGGTTTCGGTATACAGAATCAGCCATAACGTAACTGTTACTGGCCGTCTCAATGTCAAGTACTACGGGAAGCTTCGATGGAGATTTATATAATCTTTGTGCAAAAGATGTTGATATGAAAGAATGACTAGCACCGGAATCGAATAATACGCGAGCAGGGATTGAGTTAAGCAAGAACGTACCGGTAACTACGTCAGGTGTTTCTTTTGCCTCCTCGGCTGTTATTTGAAAAGCTCGAGTCCTTGCGGTCGGAGTAGCAGCTGAACTCTTCATCGTAGATCCTCCAGCTGACGACTGTGACTGTCCTCGTTGCCCGCTGCGACACTGATACATGAAGTGTCCTCTTTTCCTGCATTTCGCACATCCACGTCCTTGCTGTGGGCACTCTTCACTACTATGACCAATTCGGTTACACGTAAAACAAGTAACATCATCTGGGTTACACAGCCCCATGTGTGACTTTCTGCATCGCTTACAGAATCGTGGCTCGTTCGTTAATGAATAGGCTTGGGCTTTCGGCTGTGAACTGTATTGTTAGGATTGCTGAGGTTGTGACTTATTTGGCTTGAAGAATCTGCCAAATCTCTGTTTCTTCGGAGGAGATGGACATGTCGGGTTTGCTGATGGAGCATAGAGCTGATCGCCATATTCTAGATATCCTATCTCGATCTGCCTTGCTGCTTCGACCATTTCTAAATAGGACTTATACTTTATTGCGCTCATCGGTTGCCGGTATCTTGGGGTGAGTCCTCCACGGAATCTATTCATCTTCCTTTCTTCGGTAGCTACTTGATATGAGGAGTAACCTCAAAGCCGAGAGAATTCGTGTTCATATTCGTCAACTGTCTTGGTTCCTTGGGTCAGCTGCATCAGTTGAACCTCCATCTTATCTTGTTGATCAATAGGGCAATATTTTGCATTGAACATATCACGAAACTGGTTTCACTCTAGAGTCTGAATAATTTCTTCACCATAGATACTTCTCTGGGTCTTCCACCATGCACGAGCAGCTCCAACAAATAACGCAGACGCATAGCTCACTTTCTTTGAATCTAAACAGTCAGAGATTCTAAAGATCTCTTCGGTATGACTGATCCAATCCATCTCCTGAATGGGATTCACTGTACCCTCAAAGTTCAGGGCACCGCTCGCTTTGAAGTCCTTGAACTTACAGCCTTTAGGCTGCTCGATTTGGGTTTCAGGAGTAGAGGGTTATCAGAATCAGATTCTTCATTCTGGACTTGCTTTTCTTTTCGCTTATTTTTTTTATCATTACGTCTTTTAGCTTCGGCCTCATCTCTGGCCTGAAACTGTTCTTGCATAACCTTATTCTGTTGTTCTGAGTGTTGGGGTAAGAGTTGTTGCATCATTTCGAACATTTGTTGTGGGGTCATGTTGTTTGGTATGTCACCTGATCCTGATCCTGACATCTTAACTGAAAATTAAAATCATTTAACTATCAGTTTATAGACTTAGATCTATGTACCCTTTTTCCCATCCTACAGTCTGTACATCCTATCTCAGTTCAAACCACCTAAATGATTGATACATATGTATTGCTTCAGTTTGAGACCAAGTATACTCACGTAATACTTGATTCACTCAAACTATGGTCTCTGATACCATCCTGTGAACACCACCCCTTGCGGGGCGGTTCTCACCAGTCTAGGTCCCACATCATGCAATACGATATCAATCAAACTAAGATAGAGTAATTAATTGCGGAATATTACAATACAGTACAAGCTATTAAGATTTAAGTGTAATACAGATTAAGTTTTTAAATTAAACTTATAAAGGGCACAAGTCTAATCTAATTCATGCCATCATATTATCAAAATAAATTTACCCAGATCTCCATAATATCGTCATCCAATTAGTACCAAAATGGGGTCGTTGAGTAGAGGTCTATGAAACTTCTGTCTTGAGCGTGTAAGACCTAAGAACTAGGTCCGGCAGGTGACTTTCCTTTGTCTTTTCCTGTAAAAATGTTAATGTAGCAACCGTAAGCAAAGCTTAGTGAGTAAATAGATTTTCAAATTAACATGCATGTCAAGCGGATCATCAATTTAGCGTGATATGTCTTGGCTACTGCTACAGCCCTCATGATTGAGACATAGAAGTCATAGAGTCGGATGATGCTCAGGCCATGCTCACGCTTAAATCGTGGGGATCAGCCACATACGGGGCTAGCTACCAGTAAATCAACGTGGCGGAACATCGGAGGTCATTACCAAGTTCAATAGAACTGGTGAAAAAGCCAGGTCTAGAACAATAGACCAATCAAGGCTAATCAAGCTGAATCAATATGTCAAGTATATGCAATGATGAAGCATATGTAATCAAAGTCATGATAGCAGTAGTCTTATCGCAATATCTGAAATGAACAGTAAAAGCAATATCATATGAAGTGATAAGTCAAATAGCTATCATGATCCACTGGGCAACACCCATCCATGGTGTGCACAAGTCACAATCTAGCTAATAAATGAATGTCAAATTAATCTAGCATCAACAATATGTCTCAACCGGAAATTTAAGCATGTTAAATCTGAATATCTATAACTCACAGTGTTGGGTAAACAGATGTATAATCTGCCACCTGAGTTATCTCAGGATTTTATCTCAATCTGTTCTCTGTCAAATCAAATCATTTGCCCACTTTATAAATCTTTAAATCTTTGTTCGGAATTTCACTGAACCTGTCCAGAATTATCGTGTCAAAATCATATCAATATCATTATCTTTCAGTCTTTAAATCTTTACTATATCTGATTCTGATAACTTGTTTATTTATAAATCATTCTTTCAATAATATTCTTTGTTTCATAAATTCTTAAAGGTCAATATATATATATATATATATATATATATATATATATATATATATATATATATATATATATATATATATATATATATATATTCTCATTTTGCTAATTATCTTGTTAATTTATGTGTCGTCCAAATGTTTTATTCATTATATTCGAATTTAAGGAGTGGGTTTCGAATTTATATAATTAAATTCGAACAAAGGATAAATTAGAAAGCATTATATTTGAAAAATATGAAGAAAGAATATATATATAAATTCGAAAGTTTAATATATAAATTTGAAATCCATGTTTCAAATATATGCATAAACTTGAAGCCACTGTTTCAAATATATACATACTTAATTAAATCGTGTAGTCTATTAAATGCATTAATATACAAATGTGGAGTCAAAATCAAATGGTCAAAATCAAATACTGAGTTAAATTCAAATCAAGTTTCGAATTTGTAGCTAAGTTCGAACACATACATGCTTAAATTCGATGACTTAATTCGAATTTAATGATTAAATTCGAATATAATTTCGAATTTAATGATTAAATTCGAATATAATTTCGAATTTAGCTCAATTTCGAGTTTGTTCCATGTATTTCGAATTTGTTCTTGGCAACTCGAGTTTGTTCATATTTGCAGCTTTAAAACATACATTTTTAGGCCTAAAATCACGAATATGTTACGTAACAAACCTATGTTCGATTATATTATACAAATTCTAGTTAAACTCCATAAAAATAGCTTTAAATTTCATAAAACTAATAAATTCGAAAAACCGAAATATATATAAAAACGTAAAAATGTCGATTCTTACCTCAAATTCGTATGAAATCTCGCAGGAGATAGCAGATTCGTGTAGTATTCTCCGAGATCTTTCTAATGATATATATAACTTGATAATCGGACGGTCGGTTTGGGAGAAAATTTAGAGAGAAGGTAGAGAGAGAGAGTAGAGAGAGAAAGTTAGAGAGAGAGAGTAGAGAGAGAGAGAATCTGATTTTTTTTGAATAATAAATCACGTTTATATACTTCATCTAGTTATATTTGCTAGTTAACCCACTTTCATTTTTGTATATTATATCTCTTTTATTTAATTATCTTTAATAATTTATTAATTCATAATATAAATATTTATATAATTTAATTAAATATTTCATAACTTAATTAAATTATAATTCAAATAATGTAACATTATTACATTATCGGTTCAAAATACTGAATTTATAACTGGGTCAAAAGTTAGGTTGTTACACTGCCTTAGTGTGCTTATCAACAGGCCAACGGTTTAATTTTTCAAATATGATTTTTCAAGCGATGTTAAGGCACCATGCCCTAAAGAATGGGAAATTTTTTGATGTATCCATGGTTTTTGGCAGAAATAATTGCAAAGTCTTGCAATAATTTTAAAGTACATAAAAGGATACATGTTTCTCATAGGCACTCTATACCTACTATTAAAAGGCTTTTGAAACCAAGTGCCAATTTTCACAATGTGGATGTCCCATTACCTTCTTTGTTAGGCACAAAAAGGCCTCAGTCAAACCTGTTCTTCATCTGAGGGGGAGATTTATAATCAAACCTGTTGATGCATTTGAAGGTTGAAATTAAGGCCTGTTATATGCCTTATTGAAACCTGAAAATGATTTGCAATATCAGTCTAAAGCTGTTCTATATGTTGCATGTGTTGCAACTAAGACAGTTTGTCCAAGCTGCTCTGTCTGCTGAACAGGCTGGACATAAACTGTCTACGCTGCTCCACACTGGTGAGCAGCTTGGGCACTTTTCAAGTGTTCTGTTCTTTGTGAACAGAACCTGTTCTTTGTGAACAGGCTAAACACTTTATGAAATACGTTTCCAAGTCATCATGTATTGTTTTTCGCTACAAGATCAGTTTACAAAGTCGAAGACAAAGTGGAAAACAGAACTGCTCAACCTGCCCACGCTGTTCTGCAACATGAAGACAAAAGGATATTTGAAAAAGGGTGACACACCTTTTTCTTATATAAAAATAGGCCTTTACAAGGAAGAAAGACGCAAAGTTGACATTCCTAAATTAGTTAAAGGCAATGCAACAGTAGACAAAGTGAAAAGACAAAAGTTCTGCACATATGAAGACAAGTCTGCTTTTCAGAAAAGTGGAGAAAAGTTATGTTGTCTTTTCAAACAAGACTTCTCCTTTTTCATTCCGTCCAATGAAGAAGTTTCTCTTAGATCCTCTGAGTGAGTATAAAAGGAAGCTTCTAAGGTCAGAAAGTAAAAGCAAGCCAAAATAAGCTAAGTGCTGAAACCAAGAGTGAACGTGCAAGTGTGTTTTTCATGCATGCAAGTCTGATTGTGTAATACAGTTTCTTTGTGTCTAAGCTGTTCTACATAAGCTGTTCCTCTGAGTCTTGTAAACACAGTGAGTGCTTCTTTGTGAGAGTATTCATTGTTAACTAGTTTGAGTTTGTCTTAGACTAGTGAATATACTGTTGTATCTATCATCTCAGCTTTAACATTTCCGTATTCAAGCTTGTTTGTAATTAACAATTTGTTGATAATACATACAAACATTGAGAAAATAGTGTGTAGTTTTTAAATAGCTGTATTCACCCCCCCTCTACAGCTTAAAGCTATATACTTTGGGAACCTCTCGGGACCTACAACTGGTATCAGAGCAGTTTAGAGTGTGTGTCATTCTAGATCTCTCATTTTCCCAAGTTTCCATGGACAACAGTGCTGCAAATTCCTCATACTATGACAATGGCTCAATGGGCAAACCTCCAAAGTTCAATCATCAGAACTTTTTTGGTTGGAAGTGCCAAATGATGCTCTACTTAGAGAATCTGGATGTACAACTACCAGAAATTGTAATGGAGGGTCCTTATGTGCCAACCTCTGTTACTACAATAACTCCTGCTGTTGAAGGAGCAGCTCCTGAGATCAGAACATTTGAGAAAGCAAAAGCTCAATGGTCTGATGAAGACAAAAGATTGGTGGCTCTTGATGCAAAGGCCAGAAACAATCTGGTCATCTCCTTGCCTGATGATGTGTTCAAACAGGTTGAGAAGATGAAGACTGCCAGGGAGATGTGGGATACTTTGTGTACCGTCTATGATGGACCCACAATCACACTGGATAACAGGATTAACAACCTTGTTAGACAGTATGAACTCTTCTTTGCAAAACCAAAGGAGACCCTCACAGAAACCTACACCAGGTTTACTGCTCTTGTGAATGATCTCAAAGCTGTTGGGATCACTAAGGACAGTCTTACTTTGGTGAACAAAGTTTTGGACATTCTCCCTGAAGAATGGAATTATTTTTCAACAATCATAAGAAATTCAGGTACAATCAGAAGTATGGATCTTGTCAACTTGTATGGATCCTTACTAAATGATGAACAGTCAAGGCAACAGAAGGAAATGCCTTGGTGATGTCCAAAAGAGGTGCAGCCTTTGTGGCTAATGTGAGACAGTCTGTGAGTCAGGTGAGTGATGTGTTCACTCAACCTGATCAACAGGATGATGACAAGGAGGAAATGTCAGATGAGGAAGATAATGCAGATCTTGCTGAACAGGATGATGAGCAAATAATAGCTATGCTTGTCAAAAGGTTCAACAAGAAAAGGTTTAGAAGAAACATGCTGCAAGGAAGTTCAGGTGCTGGCAAAAAGAAGGTATCTGATAAATCCAAGGCTGAGTGTTTCAAATGTGGCAAAACTGGCGATATAGCTGCTGACTGTGTGTCAAAAGCTGTTGGTCAGTCATCCAAACCATACAAGACAAACAAGGATGATGGTTATAGGGTTAAGTACCTTATGGCCATGGCTAAGCTGAGGAAGTTGGAAAACTCAGTGGGTTCCAACCGCCAAAAGGGACTCATGGCAGAGATTTGTGATTGGGAGGAATCTGATTCATCATCTGATGAAGAAGACAATCAATGTCTGATGGCCAACACTGATGTCCCATCAACAACCAGTTTCAAACAGGATATGGCTGAAGCTGAAGCTTTCAGCAGCTTAGAGAACTGGAATCCTACAATGATGTATAAGGTACAAAATTTTATGGCTTACAGTTCTGAAGAAAAGATTAAGATGTTTGAATATATGCTAGTTGATTTGAAAGCTGCTGTTGAGAAGCATGATGCTTTATTATCTGAAATCTCAAAACTTAAAACTGATCTAAAAACAAAATCCAGCAAATTCGACAGTTTCCATCAGTTGGAAACTGAGCTTGATGAATTAAAACACATAAACTCTATTTTACTGGAAGAAAAGAGAGAAACAGATATAAAGCATGCTAAGCTTCTAAAGATAGTTGACTCTTGGTGCCAATCTGCACAAAAAGTCAGCCATTGTATAAGTCAACAGATCCCTGCTCAAATTCAAGCCTATCTTGGAGGGGATCTTGATACAGCAGCTTCCATTGTTGAAACTAATAATCTGAAAGAAGATTTATCCACTCTTGGTGAGCTTCCAAACACTTTTGTTCAAAATGTGAATGGTAAATTAATTTCAACAAACAGGTTTGTCAGGCCTCAAAACACTGACAGCTTGTGTGAACCTAGCTCAAAAGCTGGTATTGAAATAAGTTCTTCATCAATCCAGCCTGCTCAGTGTTCTGCTGATTCACACAAGCAAAAGAAAGGAAAACATGTTCAAACTACAGTTGTGAATACTAAACCTGCTGACAAATCAGGTTCTGTGTCCAAAGCTGATGGTATAAGACACAATAATCCTTTTGATGCTAAACATTTTGAAAACAAGTTTTCAAAAGTTAAGCAGTCTGTCTTTAACAAGGGCAAGTCTCATGTTCAAAGCAAACCTGCTATGATTCCTAATAAGTTTATTAATCATAGTGGTAAAATGGTTTTACATGAAAATAAGTTTTTCAAAACCAGAAACAATGATTATGTTGATAGGCAGCATAAATCACTTCTCAGTAGTAACAAAGGCAAAGCCATTGTTCAACCTGAGAAACATGGGAATAAGTTTCCTAAACCTGTGGAAGTTCAAAAGCCAATTAAGCTTCCTGTCTTTGACATTTGTCCTCCTAAAAGGAGGAAAGAAGAGACAAACAAAGCTGTGACCTTTGAACTTTCCACTCAAGCTGTTGATTCATCAAATAGTAATAAAGTTGCTAAACCTGCTAAAAGAATCAACAAAAATAACTCAGAATGTGTTTCTGAAAGTTCTTCTTCCAAAAACCCTAAAAAGAGAAAATGTTATAAATGTGGAAAGAAGACACATCTGGCCAAAGACTGTCCTGAACTTGAGGACATGAGGCCTGTTGACTCTGATAGTTCTCTCACAGCTATTACAAGCAGTGTCGGAAACATCTCAGTCAATAAAAATCGTATCCAAGCTGACACCATTCAAATTGGGAATATTAGTGTGGATATTATAAGTCCATCAACCAATGTTGATGAAGTAGGAGAACTCATCTCTGTGATGAGTTCCCCTAAAAGTAACTAATATTTCTCTTATCACTCTGTAGGAAAAACAACCTTCCCAGGTTTGGTACTTGGACAGTGGCTGCTCAGGGCACATGACAGGTTGTAAAGAATTGCTGAGTGATCTCAGGCCTGAAAAAGGGCCAAAAGTCACATTTGGTGACAATGTACAGGGATCCACTGAGGGATATGGAACCTTTAAAGCTGGTGCTGCTGTGTTCAAAAGAGTGGCCTATGTGGTTGGGCTAAAACATAATCTTGTTAGCATAAGCCAACTGTGTGATGCTGGCTACAAGGTTAACTTTGATGAGCACCTGGGTTACATATTGGATCCCCAAGGCAAAGTTGTGCTATGTGCTCAACGAAAGAAAGGTGTATATGTTGTGGACATGCAATCTGTTGATTCCACAACTGAAACCTGCTTTCTCACAAGAACAAATGCAGACTTAAACTGGTTATGGCACAAAAGGCTGTCACATCTGAACTTCAAGAACATCAATAAACTCTGTAAGAAAGAGTTGGTGACAGGTTTGCCTTCTATAACCTTTGTTAAAGATAAACTCTGCACAGCTTGTGAAAAAGGCAAGCAGAGGAAAACATCTTTTAAATCCAAACATAACTTCTCTATTGATACTCCACTCTTCTTAATCCACATGGACTTGTTTGGACCTGTAAATGTCCCAAGTCTAGGAGGAAGAAGATACACTCTAGTAATGGTTGATGAGTTCTCCAGGTACACATGGGTGATCTTTCTAAAGAGCAAAGGAGAGGCTGCTAGAGAAATTATTGGATTTGTGAAAAAGATGGAGATGCTGAACTCTGCTCAAGTAAAGCAGCTAAGAAGTGATCATGGTACTGAATTGAGAAACAGTACTCTTGAAGACTTCTGCGAAGAGAAAGGAATCACTCAAAACTTTTCAGCTGTAAGAACTCCACAACAAAATGGAGTTGCTGAAAGGAGAAACAGAACTCTTATTGAAGCTGCTAGAACCATGCTGTGTGCATCAGGTTTACCTTCATCATTCTGGGCTGAGGCTGTCAACACTGCCTGCTTCACTCAAAACAGATCCTTAGTGGTAAAAAGGTTAAACAAGACTCCTTATGAGCTGCTCAAAGGAAGGAAGCCAAATGTCAGTTACTTCCATGTGTTTGGATGTCCCTGCTTCATTCTGAATCAAAGGGACCAACTGACAAAGTTTGAACCTAAAGCTGATGAAGGTGTGTTTGTTGGCTACTCTGCTATCTCTAAAGCCTACAGAGTATACAACAACAAAAGAAAGGTGATAGATGAATCTATCAATGTCACCTTTGATGAGTCCAATAATGCTTCCACCAAAGCTGTTCCTGAATCAGTTTCAGGAGAACTCAACTTTGATGATCTGATGCATTCAAACAATGAAGAGGACTCAAAAGCTTCCACTACACCCTGTGTGGAACCTGTTAACCATGATGGACATGATGATGATTATGTCAATACATCCTGTGTGAATAAATGTACTGACTTAATTACAACTGCATGTCCAGAACCTATCAATGCTGATTTTCCCAGTTCCTCTGCTGATATGTTCAACAGTGGTCAGACATGTTCAACAACTGAACAGGTTCAAGACATCAGTGGGTCTGAAAATCTTGAAAACTGTTCAACAGGACCTGCTGAAGATGTTAACAACTCAGGAGAATCATCATTGAAAAATGATCCTAAGTGGATCAGGTGTCACCCCAATGATCAAATAATTGGTGACATCAACAAAGGGATACAAACACGGTGGGACAGCTTAGGGAACTTTTGTATGTTCTCTAGTTTTGTTTCACTGATGGAGCCAAAGAAGGTTGATGAAGCATTAAAAGATGCCAATTGGATCACTGCCATGCAAGAAGAGCTCAATCAGTTTGAGAGAAACAATGTATGGAAGCTGGTCCCTGCTCCTAAAGGTAAAACTATAATTGGCACTAAATGGGTTTTCAGGAATAAGATGGATGAGCAAGGTCATGTCATTAGAAATAAGGCAAGACTGGTTGCTCAGGGCTACAGACAGGAGGAAGGAATTGATTATGATGAAACATTTGCTCCTGTGGCCAGGCTAGAAGCAATTCGTTTGTATCTAGCCTACGCTGCTCATAAGAGCATTAAGGTATTTCAAATGGATGTGAAGAGTGCATTTTTGAATGGGAAGCTGCAAGAAGAAGTTTATGTCAAGCAGCCTCCAGGTTTTGAAAATGAACAACATCCAGGTTTTGTCTATAAGTTGGACAAAGCTCTCTATGGTCTCAAACAAGCCCCTAGAGCCTGGTATGACACTCTTACTGAGTTCCTTATGAGCAATGGGTATTCCAGAGGTAAAGTGGATACTACACTGTTCATAAAGAAAGTGAAATCTGACATTATGCTTGTTCAAATTTATGTGGATGATATAATATTTGGTTCTACAAATGAGCAGTTGTGCAAGAATTTTTCATTACTCATGAAATACAAGTATGAAATGAGTATGATGGGAGAACTTACTTTCTTTTTAGGATTACAGGTTAAACAAACCTCAACTGGAATTTTTATAAATCAAAGAAAGTACACTTTAGATCTATTGAAAAAGTTCAAATTTTATCAAAGTTCTCCAATAAAAACCCCAATGGCAACTAATGTAAAATTAGATGCTGATGCCAGTGGTAAAGCTGTTTCAGTAACAGCTTACAGAGGCATGATTGGGAGCTTGCTATATTTAACTGCTAGTAGACCTGATATTATGTTTGCAACCTGTTTGTGTGCTAGGTTCCAAGCTGATCCAAAGGAATCTCATCTAGCTGCTGTTAAAAGAATCTTCAGATACCTAAAGGGTACACCAGGTTTGGGTCTTTGGTATCCCAAAGACTCAAGCCTTGAATTAACAGGTTATTCAGATTCTGATTTTGCAGGCTGCAGGCTAGACAAGAAAAGCACAACAGGAGGATGTCAACTCCTTGGCGGAAAGTTGATCAGTTGGAGTAGCAAGAAGTAGAACTCAGTGTCCACTTCTACTGCTGAAGCTGAGTACATTGCTGCTGGAAGCTGCTGTGGGCAGATTCTATGGACGCAGCATCAGCTTGAAGATTATGGCCTTGTGTATAGGAAAACTCCTATTCTTTGTGATAATACAAGTGCCATAGCCATCTCCAACAATCCAGTATTTCATTCAAGAACAAAGAATATTGAAGTCAGACATCACTTCATCAGGGATCACATTCAGAAAGGTAATGTGGAGGTAAGTTTTATTTCCACAAAAGAACAGCTTGCAGAAATTTTCACCAAACCTCTGGATGAAACAAGGTTTAATTACCTTGTCAGCAAGCTGGCCATGTTAAACAAGAGTGACTAAGTGTTTCTCAAAGGTCTAAAAAGCTGTATGTTTCACACTGCTCAAGTTTCTCAGAACAGCTTAGACAGAACAGGTTACACATGTTCTGTACTTAGTCATTTGTCTGAAAAACTTGAACAGCTTGAACATACAACAGGCTGAACAAAATCAGTTTATTCGTCCAGCCTGCTCTGATGGTTCAATCCTCAACCTGTTCATTTCTTCACACTGTCTTACAAGTTTTTCTCTTGTAACCTGTTCACCCATTGAACACAACCTGCTCTTACAAAAGAGAGCAGGCTGGAGGAACAGCTTGAAAAATGAACAGCTTGAAGATTGAACAGCTTGTGAAGACTTTGGTCATCACAGGGTTGACCCACAGCTTAGACCAAAAATTTTAATTACCTTTCTTCAAACTTAAGTTACTTAATTAATGTTTTATTTAACTTAATTACTGCGGATAATGTGGATTACGTGTGTAAGTGATTAAAAAGGACTCAAGTGGTCTGACAAACGGTCTGACATGGACAACCGTTCCGTTTTCCGTTAACGACTTTTTCAAATCAAACCGCCCAAAATCTTCTCTCTCATACACACTCACATTCAAATCCTATAAATACCAAACTACTGTTTCATCTTCCTCATCATTTCCAGAAATCCTCAAGAACCCTAAAAATCGACTAAGTGTCTTTTGCTTCTTCACACTTCAAAACTTCCCAAATGGCTCACAACCCTAATCCCTTTCTCCCAGTGTTCGTTGGTGATGATGTTGTCAAACACTCATCAGTCACCACAATGCTGACCATCAAACCCACAAACTACGTAGCAAACCTCACTATTCCCAAAAACTATGTGGGAAAAGGCTACGATCAAATGGTGGAGTTTCTGCAAGTTCATCCGTTGAACTATGCCATGACTGCAACTCCTGGTGTCCTGTACCAGGAGATGGTGTATGAATTCTGGTACACATGCTCCTACAATCCCAACACTAAGGTCATCAAAGGAACTATTCTTAATGGGACTCAATCCATTGAGATAACTGTTGATCTTCTGAGGGAGGTTCTTCATCTGCCAGTTGCTGAGTCATATGATCTGCCCCAGCCTGAGAACGAGCAAATGGGAAATCTGCTACGCTTCTGTGGTGTAGCAGAACCCAAAATTGGAGCAACATTGTACAGGAAGGATTTGTCTCCTACCTACAGCTTTCTGTTTGCTTCGGTGATGATGAGCTTCAGCAGCAAAGTTGGATCATTTGACCAACTGAGTAGAGATGAAGTTCCAATAGTCCTACAGCTAGTGGATGGGACTACCCTTGATATGGCTAAGTGGATCTTTGTGAACTTGAGGAACCTGGTGCAGCAAGAGCCAAGACCAGCTGCTGTCCGATATCCCAGGTTTCTAAGCCTCATTTTCAGCCATGTTTGTGGTGAGCAACTATACAACTCCCAGCCCTTACTTAAGTCTGCTGCATTCCCTGTCATAGGGAATAGAATTTTTCATACTCCTGTACTTCAAAATGAGCCTCCTCTATCCACACCAATGAGGAGGTTGTTAGGTTTGGTGGAAGGACCCTCTGATGTGAGGGTGGATCCGGAAGCTGCTGCTCCCGCCAGAAAATCCAAATCTAGGTCCAAACTTGTCAAGCGGACCCTGGCAACTGCTGAAGTTGGGCCTGTGAAAAAGAAGGCCAAATCAACTCAGACTAAGTCTGCTCCTTTAGCCTCTGTGGCTGAGGAGGAGCAGACTCCTCACCCTGGTTCATTTGTTGAGCCTGAAGCCTTAGTGGCTGGTGCCTATGTGGCACAAGAGACCATGGAACAGGCCAGCCCCATTGTTCCTGACCCAGTCTCACACCCTGTCCAAACAGATCCTCTCTCCTCTCCACAATCACCCACTCCATCCATCCTCTATCACAGAAAAGCCATCTCCAAAAAGAAATCAGCTAAACCAACCACCTCCTCTGTTCCCTCTCAACAGGGTTCAGTTGAAGAAGAAGCAACCCCTGCTGCCTCTCCTATTTTGGGAGAAGGTTCAGCTCATTTGGAGCCTGCTTCACTCCAATCTGAGTCTACCCAGAGTCAGCCTAGACCCTCTGGTTCCTCCCAACAGGAACCAGTTGTACAAACGGAGATACCCACATCAACTATCCCAGCCTCCCAACAGGCTGAGGATATTGAAAGACAGGAGTCCTCTCCACTCCATACTGTGTCCACACTGTCCCCCACTCATATCTTCTCACACCCTGAGTCTGCACGAGGTGCCCACGCTGCTGGTATAGACCAATCAACAGCTCAGCCTCAAACTTTTGCTCCCCATGATACAGCTGTTCTACACCAAACAGCTGCTGAGGGACCAATATCCACAGCTGATGAACCTCAGGGATCACACCATCCCTCTGGTGAGGCTGCTCCCTCCATGCAAATTCCATCAGCAGGTTTCACCAATGCTGATGTTGAAATGCATATCCCATCTCCCAATGATGAGGTGCCTTTAAACCAAGGCACTGCAGAGGGAACCACCACTGGCCTTCATGAGGATGTTGCAGCACAAGCAGCATCTGAAAGGCCCTCAACCTCAACCCCTTCTCCTGGTGATGCAGCTACAGCCGCTGCTGAAGGACAATTTGACCCCTCCTCCCTGGGCCATATAACTTTTGCCCAGGCTATGGAGCTTCTTTCCAAAGTCTCTCTTCCCTCTCCCTCTCATCCTCAAACACCAGCCTCATCATCATCTTCTCCATCTACACACTCAAAACAATCTACCCATACCCCTCCTTCTCCTAAAGACCTGCCTTTGAAGGATCAGCTTTCATTGCTGACCAACAAAGTTAGTTCTTTAGAATCCTCTATGACTTCTCTCCCCTCTATCATATCAGACTCTGTGTCTGCACAGCTTCAGGGGTTCTTTGATTCGTTCAAGACCTCTTTTCCTACCGCCTCATAACCTGATCACTCTCCACAGCTGTTAGCACTCACTGCTCAGCTGCAACAAGTGTCCACATCTCTCTCTTCCATTCTTTCCATCCAACAGGACTCTGTGTCCTCAATGACAGCCATTTCTCAACAGCTATCATCTCTTATTACTTCTTGCAATTCTACTCTTCCTGCCACTCTGGCTAGCTTACAAAATCTCATTGGCTCCCTTTCAAATTCTGTATCATCAGACCTTGCAGATGTGCAGGATTCTCTAGAACTTCATCTTGCGCAGCTGCAAACTCTGCTGTTCACAGCATCTGATAGGGCAAATATTGTAAAGCTAACCTCCCTTGCTGACTCTCACTCGTCTTCTCTTAAGACCTGTCTTTCCCAGCTTACAGAGGTGAAGGATAACTTGGCTTTCTTAGTGACTAGCCTTGTTGGTCCTAAACCTTCTGCTAAACCTGCTTGCAAGCCTGCTGACTTTGTGTCTTCAGGCAGACAAGGTGTTGAAGTCGCTGCCTCATCTCCTTCAAAGGGGGAGAAGTCATCTGCCTCGAAGACTAAGTCTAAGGGGGAGAAAACTTCTTCTCCTAAGGAGATACCAGTGTCTGCAACCCAAACTGGTCAGCCAGCAATTTTTGAAACAGGTACAGCTGAAGGTGCCTCTCAAGCTGCTCTGCCTACTCAGGCTGTCTCTCCAAACCCTGCTCAGTCTAAGGGGGAGGAATTCATCTCTGAGGATAGGCCCAGCAGTAAAAGAAGGCATATTATTTTAACAGAAGAAGAAGAAGAAGAAGAGGAAATTCCTGAGGCTGCTATCACTACAGCAGCAGCCAAAGGAAAAGAAAAAGCAGATGTTGATCCCATGCAGCAGAAACAAGCAGAAATTAAATTTCACAAGGCCAGGGCTAAAGAGATGGGTCTTCCTATGCACAAGTACTTTGAGTTTAGAGAAGAACAACTTCAAGCCCTGGAGGAAATGAGAAAAGAAGAAGAATCTGCTAAAACTGCCAAATCTTTTGCCCTCCAAGAAGCAAAGAAAATTAAAATGTCTACCCTGGAGGTGCAAAAGAAAATAATGGAAGCTGCTAGGAAATCTGAAGGGGAGAAGGAAAAGGAAGTAGAAAAGGGTACTCAGGTCTCTGTGACTAAATCTACAGTGCCTCATGCAAGAGCTCAATACCACTTTGACAACTTGGCAAAGAAAAAGTTTCATGATGTTGCTGAAAGAAGGCTAGCCAAGGAAGCAATTGTCAAAGCTGTTCCTGTATCAAGGAAAGGCAGTCAGTGGAAGCTAAAAATAACAAGGATGGGTGCAACAGGCCCAGAATTGGAAACTTATGACCACACTGATGTAGCCCAGATGGGGTACAGGGAATGGATTGAGCTGGCAGTTGCCCTGAGTGAATCAAGGTCAGAAACGGCTAAGGAAATAAGGGCATATGTCAAGAGATTGATGGAAAGAGTAAAGGACCTTGGCCTGATATCTAAAGAAGTAAGTGAAGGTGTCTTTGTGACACATCCTAAAATAAAGGCCAGGAGAACTAAGAAGGACACAGAGCTGGAAGAACTCCTTATAATGATTGAACAAGGAGATTATGCTGTGGAAATTAAAGGAGTTGACCACAGCCTGCCTAAAGGAGTAGAATTTGAAGATAGCAAAGTAATTGAAGAGCCTGAGTTAGGGGCATTTTTTGTAGATCCCCTGTCTCAAAAGAAATGTTTTCAAAGAGCTTCAGACCTACATAAAGTTGGTCTTAAGCAGCTTGCAG